>JAFMOB010000395.1:0-31557 GCA_018985215.1 Larimichthys polyactis | reverse complement strand
CTTTGTCTTTATGTAACAACCAGGAGCTTTGTGATTGATTCAAACTAAAGCAGAGACAGAGCAGGAGACATTTGCAGCGTTTCTTCGCGCTGGACATACTGTGTCGTTTTGTGGATTTTTGTTGCTACTCTTTGGGGGCTAGCTCGCCGAGTTTTCATCGCACAGTGATGAGACACATATCTTTGTAAGATATATTTTTATTTTTTCCCGCGCCGCGCCTCCCCTGAAGTCCTCTGGCGCCGCCCAAGGGAGGCGCGCCTAACACTTTGAATACCGCTGACATAAGAAGGGATGACCATTTTAGAAGAGGGATGATTTTGACCATTTTTCCCCACAGGGGGGATGCCATCCCCCCCCATCCCCCCTCAACTCGAGTACTGTCTATACGCCACATATCTCCATGGCCTGAGTGACCCACCTCTGTACGCCACATATCTCCATGACCTGAGTGACCCACCTCTGTACGCCACATATCTCCATGGCCTGAGTGACCCACCTCTGTACGCCACATATCTCCATGGCCTGAGTGACCCACCTCTATACGCCACATATCTCCATGGCCTGAGTGACCCACCTCTGTACGCCACATATCTCCATGGCCTGAGTGACTCACCTCTGTACGCCACATATCTCCATGACCTACGCCACATATCTCCATGGCCTGAGTGACCCACCTCTGTACGCCACATATCTCCATGACCTGAGTGACCCACCTCTGTACGCCACATATCTCCATGGCCTGAGTGACCCACCTCTGTACGCCACATATCTCCATGGCCTGAGTGACCCACCTCTATACGCCACATATCTCCATGGCCTGAGTGACCCACCTCTGTACGCCACATATCTCCATGACCTGAGTGACCCACCTCTGTACGCCACATATCTCCATGGCCTGAGTGACCCACCTCTGTACGCCACATATCTCCATGGCCTGAGTGACCCACCTCTGTACGCCACATATCTCCATGGCCTGAGTGACCCACCGCTATACGCCACATATCTCCATGGCCTGAGTGACCCACCTCTGTACGCCACATATCTCCATGGCCTGAGTGACCCACCTCTGTACGCCACATATCTCCATGGCCTGAGTGACTCACCTCTGTACGCCACATATCTCCATGACCTGAGTGACCCACCTCTGTACGCCACATATCTCCATGACCTGAGTGACCCACCTCTATACGCCACATATCTCCATGGCCTGAGTGATGGGAAGTAAAAATGGTGAAGGCATTCAGAGCGCCAACATAAACCATATTTTGCCAGAGCACCATAGGCCACCTCCTTGTTTGGCACTTCGACGTGTATGTGTGGACCATTTGGTCCATGAGATCCACACCTCCTTTCGTTTTGTTGTAATATTGTATGATCTCTGGCTTCTTCCTAATGTTGTCATCCACTGCTGTGTCGTTGTGCATGGTACTGAGAAGGACAACAGCATTGTTCGTCTTTGGGACATAGCTCACCATAGACGTCTCTCCACAGAATCCAAAGAAGGAACTGTAACGCTCCCTGGAGACTTACATGTGGTTTTGCAGAAGTTCTGAAGTTCTGATTCCTTCTTAAATATGTAACAGGTCAACAGATGTCCGCAGTATATGTATTCCTGACTGGAAACACTTGCAAATATTATAGTACCTAATGCGGGACACTTTAGACCCATGTCTGCAAATTAGTAGAGGAATTCCAAATCTATGCTTATTTATAAGATACAAAAGTAAAAATAAAAAACAACAGTTTCTGTGCATGAAGGAGTACCAAAATTGTTTCTTTGTAAATTATTATGAGCTTAAATGTATTGATTTTAGATGTTGTAAGAGAAAAAACCAATGCTTAGAATTCCATTGGAAATGAATGCGGGTCACTTTTGACCCATGTTGCGCGTTAGAGGGGGTTTCAATAGCTTCCGCATTTAAGGGTTAAAATCGGTAACATCATTACAACGTGATTTATATGATCAGGGTGAGAATCAGGGTACCTAAGTCCTTTCCTAACCACTTTTCCTAACCACTTATCCTAACCACCTTTCCTAACCACTTATCCTTGACCTCGATGGAAAACAACGTCACAAGGTGATGAGGACAGATGTGAAGGAGAGGTGATAAGGACAGATGTGCAGGAGAGGTGATGAGGACAAATGTGAAGGAGAGGTGATGAGGACAAATGTGAAGGAGAGGTGATGAGGACAGATGTGAAGGAGAGGTGATGAGGACAGATGTGAAGGAGAGGTGATGAGGACAGATGTGAAGGAGAGGTGATGAGGACAGATGTGAAGGAGAGGAGATGAGGACAGATGTGAAGGAGAGGTGATGAGGACAGATGTGCAGGAGAGGTGATGAGGACAAATGTGAAGGAGAGGTGATGAGGACAGATGTGAAGGAGAGGTGATGAGGACAGATGTGAAGGAGAGGTGATGAGGACAGATGTGAAGGAGAGGTGATGAGGACAGATGTGAAGGAGAGGAGATGAGGACAGATGTGAAGGAGAGGTGATGAGGACAGATGTGAAGGAGAGGAGATGAGGACAGATGTGAAGGAGAGGAGATGAGGACAGATGTGAAGGAGAGGAGATGAGGACAGATGTGAAGGAGAGGTGATGAGGACAGATGTGAAGGAGAGGTGATGAGGACACATGTGAAGGAGAGGAGATGAGGACAGATGTGAAGGAGAGGTGATAAGGACAGATGTGAAGGAGAGGTGATGAGGACAGATGTGAAGGAGAGGAGATGAGGACAGATGTGAAGGAGAGGTGATGAGGACAGATGTGAAGGAGAGGCGATGAGGACAGATGTGAAGGAGAGGTGATGAGGACAGATGTGAAGGAGAGGCGATGAGGACAGATGTGAAGGAGAGGTGATGAGGACAGATGTGAAGGAGAGGTGATGAGGACAGATGTGAAGGAGAGGAGATGAGGACAGATGTGGACAGATGTGAAGGAGAGGAGATGAGGACAGATGTGAAGGAGAGGAGATGAGGAGTTAGGAGTCGACTGCTCTCACTCTACGTCATGAAGCGACGGTGAATGTTGTTGACGTGATCTGTGGTAAAACTACAAAGTCCAGAAGATGGACTACAAAACGCTCCTCTGAGATCCTTCCTAGATCCTCCCTGCACATACATGATCACAAATATTCTTTTACAAAATGCAGTTTCAGTGATTTCAGTACAATACGTAAAATATATTTATTAAAAACAATATTGAACAATTTGAAAACACAAATGATGCAAATAAACCAAACTACTGACTGTCTACAGCTGAACAATGTAAAACAACAACAAGAGGAACGAATAGCTCTTTAGATGTTTCTCTAGCAGGTTTCTTGTATAGAGACACGTCTGGGTCCGTCCGTGTTTGCTGGGGAATGAATATTGTCCACCTGTCACCTCCTTTCCTAAAGGATGGTCCGGTGCTGAAGGAGATAATGAAGGAAGCACTGATTCAAACAGCTTCCTCTCTTCTCTCCTTACCTCGTGTGAGGGAGCGTGTAAATCTGGACAGGCGTGTTGACGTGAACACTCTGACCTTCTTCTTCTGTGGTTCTGTTGTTGTTGGGTTTGTTCTTCGGGACTCACCTGTGCAGGTGTTGCCCGTGCTGTCGTCATGTCGTCTGTGGAGTCGGGCGGTGACGGTGGGAAGTGGCTGGACGCTCACTACGACCCGGTGGCGGGTCTTTACACCTTCTCATCCTGCGTGGACCTGGCGGACCTGAGCGGGGACGGGGAGAGTCGGCTGGTGGTCGGTGACCTCGGCTCGGGCTCGTCGGGCATGAAGCTGAAGGTGTACCGGGGCACGGCGCTGATGAGCGAGAGCACCCTGCTGGACCTGCCCGCCGGTCTCGTCGCCTTCTTCATGGACCTGCACGAGCCACGCATCCCCGCCGTCGCCGTGGCGTCCGGGCCGTGCATCTACGTCTACAAGAACCTCCGACCGTACTTCAAGTTCACGCTGCCCGGCCTGGAGGTCAACACGCTGGAGCAGGTAGGTGTTGTCTTAACATCCACCATGTGTCTGTAAATCACGCTGACTGTACCTGTGACGTGTTGTGCGCTCTCATTGGTCAGGATGTGTGGCAGCAGGTGAGGGAGGGTCAGATCGACCCGCTGACCCTGAAGGAGATGTTGGAGAGCATCAGGAAGAAGGCCGACATCCCGCTGTCCGTCCGCTCACTCAGGTTCCTCTCCTTGGAGACGGACGACATGGACGAGTTCGTCCAGCTGCACAAGCAGCAGCCAATCAGACGGCAGGTAAAGCTCATTATGATGTCACTGTTTGTCGTGATGTCATTTTAAGGTGGGAGCAGCTTCACTCTCATTGGTCATGGTTTCAGACGGTCATCACCTGCATCGGGACGCTGAAGAAGAGCACGGCCGACGAGGACGGCGTCAGCTGTCTGGTGATTGGTACGGAGAGCAGCGACGTCTACGTCCTCGACCCCGAAGCTTTCATCATCCTCGCCAAGGTGAGCACACGCCGCACGCGCCGCTGTCAGCGTCAGCTGATGTGTCTGAAGTCGTCCAAATGTTTTACGTTTCCATGGAAACATCTCAAATGTCTGACTGTTTGTGGTCCAAAGATGTCGCTGCCTGCCGCTCCCACCATGATGGACGTGACGGGGCAGTTCGACGTGGAGTTTCGCATCACGGTAGCGTGCCGCAACGGTAACATCTACATCCTGCGCAGGTGAGACACACTTGACCTTTTTGACCCTTCTCTGAGCCCGTAACACGTGACAGATGTCAGAGCTGATGGATGTTTGCTGCTCTTCAGGGAGTCGGACAAACCAAAATACTGCGTCGAGCTGCCGTCGCACCCGGTCGGTCTGGTGAGGGTCGGGAAGAACGTGGTGGTCGGCTGCACCGACGAGAGCCTGCAGGGCTTCACGCAGAAGGTGAGGCCATCCTAGTTTAGCATGTTAGCTAATTAGCAGCGAGTCCAGCTGAGGCTGATGGGATCAGGATGGACATGTTGACCCGATGATGGCGTTAAAGGCAGAGGATCAGTAAGGAGTTCATTCTGAGGAGACCACGAAGGTCTGAGACCAGAGCGGACTGGCCGATGCGATGTGAGCTGTCTGTGTGTCTCTTGTGTCTTCAGGGGAAGAAGCTGTGGAAGGCCGTCCTTCCCGCTCCCATCACCACCATGGCTGCTATGGACCTGCCCACCAGGGGCTTCCAGGCGGTTCTGGTGGGCCTGGCCAACTGTGAGGTCCAGCTGTACCGGGACAAGAACCTGCTGAGCACCATCAAGACGCCCGATGTGGTCACCAGCATCTGCTTCGGTCGGTATGGGCGCGAGGACGGGACACTCATCATGACCACCAAGGGAGGAGGCCTGATGGTGAAGATCCTGAAGCGGACCGCAGCCTTCGACGACAGGGACAACGCACCCGGGCCGCCGCTGGCCCAGAGCGTCCGTCTCAACGTGCCCAAGAAGACGAAGCTGTACGTGGACCAGACGCTGAGGGAGCGCGAGAACGGCCTGGCCATGCACCTGCGCATTCCAGATGGACCTGAGCCGCCTGCGCCTGGCCGCCGCCAAAGCCTACGTCAAGGCCCTGGAGTCCAGCCTCACGCCGATGTCCTCCAGCCTCACTGAACCGCTCAAGATGAACGCAGTGGTGCAGGGCCTGGGCCCGTCCTTCAAACTGACCCTGAACGTCCAGAACACGGCGGCGTGCCGGCCCGTCATGAATCTGGCCATCAGCTTCCTGTATGACGAGAGCCTGTACAGGATGAGGAACCCGTACATGAGGATCCCGCTGCTGGTGCCGGGACTCGTCTACCCCGTGGAGACCTTCGTGGAGTGCACCAGCGACAAAGGTATCTCTGACATCATCAAGGTGTTCGTCCTGCACGAGGGGAAGAGCTCGCCGCTGCTGACCGCCCACATCAACATGCCCGTCAGTGAGGGACTGACACTCAACTGACATCACACCACGGCGAACGTCACGGCAACGCTCAGCTCAGCCGATGACATCACAAGAACTGTCCAATCAGCGAGCTCCCTGTCAGTCTGGATGGATGTTGATGAGCGGATCAGAGCATAGAGATGTTTGAGAGGACGAGAAGACTCGTCGACGTGTTTGAGTAAATATATTTATATTCATATTTATTCAGTATATGATGTACTGTGTGTTTTTTACATTTAGTCTGTACGAAGTGAAATAATAATAACACTGTTTGTACACAAACGATCTGTGAAGATAAAACTGTCAGTAATTTAATAAAGTTCATCCATGATCTGTAACCTGTCAGTTACTTCAAGAGGAAAAGTTTCTTTGACTGAAAAAAGTTTCTTTAGCTCTCGGGCCCTCTGCACACCTCACATTGTAGGCTATGGAGCCATGTGACCACCAGGGGGGGCAAGAGTTGTGTGTGTGTCACAGATCGTGTGATGACAGTCACATTAATAAATGTTTGAATGGAAGTCAATGAGACGTTTTTGGTCACGATGGTGTCCAGAGGAAGAATCTGACACTACATGAAAATACTAATGCAGTCAAATCAGTGTGTTCATGTTCGACACATCCTGCAGCCATCATCAGATTCCAGCAGTCGTGGCCAAGCAAAAGCAGCAGATCGAGGACATCAAACAGTCCCTCAGTTTTATGTGAGGTGAGCTCACCACTGTAACCAAACAGTTGAAAGTATTGATGGATTTAATGGGTGAGATAAGGAGCTCAAAAGACAGAGTATGGAGAAAGACCAGAAGATCTCTGTCCTTGAAAAGAGACTTGATGACAATACAGCAGAATCAATGAGCCAAGGCTGCAACTATGGACGCTTTGTCCACGGTCAGTGACATTGAGTCGTTATCTGTCTAGGAAAAAAGGAATACAGATACAAACCGATGAATTAGAGGCATGTCACCCCTTAACGAGGAAGAACAAGAAAGAAAATCCGACATAATACTAGGTTTTGTAAACAGAAAGCGAAAGGTAGAAGTCCTGAAGGGCTCAAATGTAACGAGGACAGAATACAACAAACTGCAAGATAAACATCCAGCTTAACGGTACTCCAGAGGAGGAGACTGACAGACTGCTTATTAGTGAACTGGGCTGGACCTGTCTGATGCACTTGATGAAATAACAACTTAAGGTATAAGAGGATCAGATAGATCATATTTATTATTACAACATCTGATATAGTTGCTATCAACTGAGATGTCTAGCATAAATAAACTACCTAAAGGTTTAGTCCTTGCACATATTAATATATGTAGTCTGGGGAATAAAATTCACGGCCTTTCTCTATTTTTAACAAAGTAGACATTGTTGTGATATCTGAACCATCTGGACAGTTTTATGGACAATTCAGAGGTTTATATAGGAGGTTTCTCACTTTATAGACATGATCGAAATAGGTTTGGACGAGGTGTGGCCTTTGTCATACGTGACCATTTTCCTGTGAAACTGAGACAGGATCTGATGGTTAATGATGTTGTTGTGTTATGGCTGCAGGTACAACTCCCATACTTAAAACCAATACTTGTTGGCTGATGTTACAGGCTACCAAGTGCCAGGATAGAGTATTTAAATGTATTATGTAATATGTTGGACAAAGTGAGGAAAACTGAGAGCTACACTGGCTGGGAGATTTAAAATTGATAAGTTTAAATCTATGACTGACACCTTATCTCAATTAATGTATCAACCTACAAGAATTTCCAGTAACAGTAAAGGATCTTAAACATCAACATGTATAACATGTGTTCCTGTTTGTGCTCTACACCTGTCTCTGTACCAGTTGGCTTCAGTGATCAGAACTGTGTTGCTTTTTCCAGGAAAACAAAGTTTCCTGGAGCATTCAATGGGATGAAGTATGTGCTATTGATGATGTGGACACCTCTCTTAATTTATTTATGGATCTTTTTATAAGAACTGGTAACAATCATGCCCCGGTAAAGAAGAAGAAGAATTAAAGGGACGAGGCTGAAAAGGTTGCTGTGCTTTCTGGTTCTCCCGTAAACACAAAACTTTATTGTACTCTAAGGAACCATGTGAGAAAAATGAATGGAGGAAAAAATAAAATCTAATCAAAAGAAAATCTCAGACAGTGGTAGGGATGGTAAAAAGATATGGAATGTACTTAACCTCCAAGACCTCCGGCTCTTCAGAGAAGACCTTCTCTCCTACAGCTCTACCAACAGCTGGACATGAGAAATCTGCCCCTTTAAGATTTGACATGACACTTACTGCTGCACTAATGCTTCTTATCACACTGCACATTGATTGTTCCCTTCTCTGTACGTCACTTTGGATAAAAGCGTCTGCTAAATGACTAAATGTGAATGTGAATTGTAATCAGCGCCAACACCACATCCACCTTTTTATGTGATAAATCATGAATCATTCAAATCATTACACTGACGTTTAAAGTTACAGTCAGGACAGTTATTCACTGTGTGGTAGTTTAAGTCTGAAGTTGATTCAGAGATTTAGGAACTAAATATTGATGTGATGATTTTCTAGCAGTTTGTTTGGACGTGAGTTTTTACATGAAGCTGTGCAGAGGGAGCAAAATGCATCAACACAGTTTAAAGACATTTAAACTTTTACTGGAGAGAAAAGTTCATGACACAAACTGAAACAAAATGATCAAAATAAAAAGTCGAGAGAAATGTAGAGAAATGCCCGAGGAGGGCGTGAAGGGTTAAACTGAAAAGAGTTCCTGTAATCATGTTGTGTCAGTTTGGTGTGTGTGTGTGTGTGTGTGTGTGTGTGTGTGTGTGTGTGTGTGTGTGTGTGTGTGTGTGTGTGTTGTAATGGTTGAAGTTCCCACATTACACACAGTGTGTTGTTGGGTCACTCTGTGGACTTTTCACTGTGATGAAACACAAACATGGTCCTGGATAAAACCCGAGTGGAGCGTCGCTGTGAAGAGAACAGACTGATCAAAGTGTGAAGATGAGACGAGTCGTCGTTTTACTGGGTGAGAAACTTTAAACAGAAGAAGAAGAACTGTACTGCAAGTATTCTAACTGTACTGCAAGTACTCTAACTGTACTGCAAGTACTCTAACTGTACTGCAAGTACTCTAACTGTACTGCAAGTATTCTAACTGTACTGCAAGTATTTGAACTGTACTGCAAGTATTCTAACTGTACTACAAGTATTTGAACTGTACTGCAAACATTCTAATTGTACAGTAGAATATAGGGACGTAACGATGCATCGTGACACGATTAAAAATCGGTACAAATGCGTGACGATTCGCACCGGTTGACAGAAAAAATGAGTCGAATGAGCGAATGCGAGAGAAGTAGGATATGTTGTTTTTCTCACTGCTTGGTGATTCATTTTTTCAACGTCAGACGTCAAGTCATGTGACTCACGTCACTACGTAGGTACGGAGCACAGAGCGAGGGAAAACATGGCGACGGTAGAAAACAGCTTTGAAACAGAGGACGCAGCGAGCAGCTTGAAACCAGCTGTGACTGCTTCATGTCTGTCCATGTTAGTCTCTGTGACTTCCCCACAGACTGACTTAGGAGAGGACAGCACGGCAGGATTGGTTAAATGTTTCTGTCAGTCTTCAGGAAGTTGATGGAAGTCATTGTAAAATAAACACAACTGTGTGTGTGTGTGTGTGTGTGTGTGTGTGTGTGTGTGTGTGTGTTTCTCTGTCCAGCTGTGCTGTGTGTGTGTGATGGCGTAAAGTTCGGTCAGCTCTGCAGTGGAAATCCAAGCAACAGCATGAGGACATCGGACCGCTGGGGACAGGGACACTATGGAGCCAGACGGTAACATCTTGGATGACAAGACACTGTCAGCTGTAAAAGACGCTAACTTTCTGTTTAGCCCTCGGCTAACTTGAATGCTGATAAAATGATTTAACCATGTGACTCGTCTAGGCTTTCCAAATATTATCAGACCAGATTCTGATGCTGAAGTTTCTAAAGTCAAAGGTCAAAGGTCAGGAGTTCAGAAAGTGTTCAGGAGCCTCTGATGTCTTATGCTGTATTATTTATTGACGCTTCAAGGAGAATTAGAGACACTCTCAAAGTTCATCAGAAGTGCCTGAGTCGGTCTCACATTCTGCCCAACTCATCCTGGTGGATCGACTTTAAACCCCAAGATAACACCACAAATACTACACGCCCAGAATGAGTCACAGAGAATGTCTTTACCCATGGAGGTGTTATTGTCAGCATGTTCTAGTCTGGAGACACAGATGTCTGTTTACGCAGATTGGACCGTCAACAACAAGCTATCTATTATGTCTATGAAGGCAGCAACAGGTCTCTGTGACCCTGGACACCACAGTGTTGAGATAGACTGGCACCTACTGTTCCCAACCAAAGACAAACTACTAATACTGCTGAGGACCTCAAGGCCCACACGGGACCTCAAGGCCCACACGGGACCTCGTTAACCTCAGGAGAGGAAAGACCAGAACAGTTTGGAAGATGAAACCAAATCAGAACATATAAATCCAAATATCAGCTGTCACAGAAGTACGCTGAATGTTAATTTACTTACTGACCAGAAAAAAAAAAGTTTATTTCTATGAAATTAGTGCAGATCAATGATGGGTGAATCACCTGAAACTGTGATTGGCGCTTTACATATGAAAACATGTAATACTATAAACTGTGTAAATAAATGTAGAGTGTTGCCAAGCAACCAGGGTCAGCTGCAGGTCAGAGCTGTAACTGCAGCTGTGCTCTGTCTGTGTGTGAGTGACTGCTGAGAGACACAGAAAATCTCTAAATGAAGCCCCTCCAACTAGTGGACACTAATGCCAAACGGTAGGTGGTATCAAAAAGCCCAAATGACCGTGAGCATCCTCATCTTGTCGACCATGTGAATGCTGAATTTCAGTGTGTGAAGTTAAAAAATGTGACCTGGGGAGAGAGAGAAAGAACAGGTGCCCCGTGCTCCTTTGGGAAATTTCTCCTCTCCAGTTTACATGGGAGTAGATGGGGCTGTCGGTGGGTGATCCTGGAGCATCAGTGCGTCTCCCACCAAAACTATAAGTCTGACAGCTTCAGCAGTGATATCGCTGCGTAGCCCACAAATTTTCCTACGTTTCTATGTAGAAATTATTTCTGTAGAGAGACATTTGTGGCCACGAGAGCCGTTTGCAAATGTATTTTTTTGACAAATGTTTCTCTCCCTTTCTACTCTTCTAGCTCTGGAGCATTCTACCAATACACACCCATTGTAACCTTTGCCGTGGTTTTTGGCAAAACTGTTTGGTGAAACTCTTAGAAAAGTGACAGCACACCATTCCCAGCCAAGCCGGTCGTTTCGATACCTTTTGTGTGTACGTGCGACCAAAACTGATGGAGTAGTAGCACGCTGAAGTATGGGGATAGTGAATTGTGGCCTTGCAGGCCCTCTCAGTTAGAAAGCTGTGTTGGTGTGAAGCAGCTGTTAACAGCTGGATGTCTGCTGTGTTTCAGACAAACCAGAGTACACAAAGGTCTGGACATCGTGTGCACTGACGGATCGATCGTCTACGCTCCGTTTGATGTGACTCTCCACGGAAAAGTCATCGTCTACGAGGACCCCACGAAGGCCGCCATCAACAGCGGCATCAACCTGAGAGGAGAGGGTCAGCCCATAACAAATTTTTATAGTAAACCGTGTTACTCAAGTACAAATTATTATTTTCAGTTGATTATTATAAATCTGGACCTGTAAATCACATTTGCAGGACTACTTGTGACAGAGTATTCTGATGGTGTGGTATTTGTACTCACATAAGGGATCTGGTCCTGCAGGTCTGTGCTTCAAGTTGTTCTACGTTCAGCCGGATAAAACCTCTGGATCAGTGAGTAAAGGGCAGAGGATCGGCACCATGCTGCCCATGCAGAGTGTTTACCCAGGAATCACCTCACATGTCCACGTCCAGATGTGCGACAAGAGCGACCCCACACCATACTTCTGATCAGCTGACTGAGGACTTCCCTAACCGCTCTGTTTGTCCACATTAAGGCTTTTTTTAATTGGCCAAGAACACTCTGCTTTTATTAAACAATAAAATGTAAAAACAAACATTTAAAAAAAGTATTTCATTGTGCCTCATTGTGTAACTGAATAAATACCACACATATAAACACTAAACTAAATAAATACCACACAAATAAACATTAAACTGAATAAATACCACACATATAAACACTAAACTGAATAAATACCACACATATAAACACTAAACTAAATAATACCACACATATAAACACTAAACTAAATAAATACCACACATATAAACACTAAACTAAATAAATACCACATATAAACACTAAACTAAATAAATACCACACATATAAACACTAAACTAAATACATACCACACATATAAACATTAAACTGAATAAATACCACACATATAAACATTAAACTGAATAAATACCACACATATAAACACAAACTAAATAAATACCACACATATAAACACTAAACTAAATAAATACCACACATATAAACACTAAACTAAATAAATACCACACATATAAACATTAAACTGAATAAATACCACACATATAAACATTAAACTGAATAAATACCACACATATAAACACAAACTGAATAAATACCACACATATAAACACTAAACTAAATAAATACCACACATATAAACATTAAACTGAATAAATACCACACACATAAACACTAAGCTAAATAAATACCACACATATAAACATTAAACTGAATAAATACCACACAAATAAACATTAAACTGAATAAATACCACACATATAAACATTAAACTGAATATATACCACACATATAAACATTAAACTGAATAAATACCACACATATAAACACTAAGCTAAATAAATACCACACATATAAACATTAAACTGAATAAATACCACACATATAAACATTAAACTGAATAAATACCACACATATAAACACTAAACTAAATAAATACCACACATATAAACATTAAACTGAATAAATACCACACATATAAACATTAAACTGAATAAATACCACACATATAAACATTAAACTGAATAAATACCACACATATAAACATTAAACTGAATAAATACCACACATATAAACACAAACTGAATAAATACCACACATATAAACACTAAACTAAATTAATACCACACATGTAAACACTAAACTAAATAAATACCACACATATAAACACTAAACTAATAAATACCACACATATAAACATAAACTGAATAAATACCACACATATAAACATTAAACTGAATAAATACCACACATATAAACATTAAACTGAATAAATACCACACATATAAACAAACTGAATAAATACCACACACATAAACACTAAACTGAATAAATACCACACATATAACACTAAACTAAATAAATACCACATATAAACACTAACTAAATAAATACCACACATATAAACACTAAACTAAATACATACCACACATATAAACATTAAACTGAATAAATACCACACATATAAACATTAAACTGAATAAATACCACACATATAAACATTAAACTGAATAAATACCAAACATATAAACACAAACTGAAAAATACCACACATATAAACACTAAACTAAATTAATACCACACATGTAAACACTAAACTAAATAAATACCACACATATAAACACTAAACTAAATAAATACCACACATATAAACATTAAACTGAATAAATACCACACATATAAACATTAAACTGAATAAATACCACACATATAAACACAAACTGAATAAATACCACACATATAAACACTAAACTGAATAAATACCACACATATAAACACTAAGCTAAATAAATACCACACATATAAACATTAAACTGAATAAATAATAATTCTATTTCTGACAATATTTACTGCGGATGACACACCTCATATGAGTCCTCACACACCTCATTCCACTCCTCAGGTATGAGGAAACTAATGTGAGAGTTTCATTGTTTATTGTCTGATGGGAAAGAAACAAAGAACAGATTTAAGTGAGTCCACGTTCCATGCAGTCCTGAGACTTTAGTGTTTCTGGTTGGACCCGTTTAGTTTGACATCATTGGATCCAAATGCAGATGCAGAGAAGTATGATAGGTATCTTTAATTACTCACGGCCCTGAGAACACAGGAGCAGGGTTTGAAAACAAACACACTAACCAAAAGGCGGCTGGAAATCAGGACTAAGAGCCAAAAAAACAGGGACAGAGGAAAGTTACAGCCACAGTGCATGCAGTCACATGAGGACACTTAACGGACAGACAAGGAAACACAGGAAACACAGGAACTAAACAGACATGCAGGACACCAGGTGAAAGGAATCAGGGACAGGTACAACATCAAAAAAGGAGAATATTGAAGAGGCTGACGTTCACGAGAACATTATTGTCCTGAAAGAGACTTTTTTCAGAGGTGGATGATCCTCCATACAGGTTCAAAGTAGTTTGTGATAGTGTAAAGCTCCATTCAGACAGGATGAAGATTACAGGTGGAGGTGGAGGATGAAACCTTCACTGAGCTCTTCAGTAACTGAACTCATTGTTCAGGACGACAGTTGAACCCTGTGAAACTACAGCGTCTGGTCTGTAATAGACATGGACAGTCTGCAGGACAGAGACTAAAGAAGTCATGTGGAAAGGGTTCGACGAACTGCTGCACAAACACTAACCTCCACCTGTGCCACAGCCTGGCTTGTGATTGGTCGGCCTTGTGTGACATCACAGAGCCTTCTGTTGATAAGATGTGAGATTGTGACAAAGTGAAGCAGAAGCAGCAGTTTGTCTCTGTTTCCTCTGAAGGTGCAGCCTCTTCACTTCAACCTGCAGGTGAGTTCACAAAGTCCACAGGTAGCCAGGAATCATATCTACATGCTGACGAGTCTTCAGTCTTCAGATCTGCTCCACTCTTAAATCTGTGCTGCACTAAGACAAAGTATTGAAGACTAAAGTGTGAAATCATTTTTAGGATATAAATACAGCTCATCAGAGATCCAGACAGGCTGACATCAGGATTTTCAGCAGAACTCTGACAATGAAGGTAAATGTGTAACTTTCTACACCTTTCTGTCTGTTTAGAAATCTCTGTTAGCTCTGTATGCTGAGGGCTTCACTCAGGCTCTCAAACAGTACACTGTAAAAACAATTGTGCATTTTGACAGTAGTTTCCTGTGTTTTTAAAACTGATTACAAAACTTCATTAATTCAAAAGGATTATTATGTTTCTTCTGCTTTCTTAAATGACAACAGACAGATGTGTGTAAAATGACAACAATGCTCTGTAATTAAATACGTGTCTCATTATAAACACGTTTGTGTCCACACTAACAGTTGAATGTTTCCTTTGTCATTTGAAGGTAAATCTTCTCAGTTTGACATTTATGTGTACTTTTACATTCTAACTGTGATTCTGGAAACAAATGCATCAAACTGTTTTCATGCCATCAAACACGATGCAGAGTTTTCTTTAAGACAGAGGACAAAGCTGCTCTGCTGTCTTCAGGTTGAAACTTTCTGGACATGCCCAGTGAGGAAAAGCAAACAACTCAAAGATCTGATTTCTTTGAAAGCTTTTAAATCCATATTGAAAGACCTGGAGACTGAATCATTGGGCTGTCGTTGCTTTAACTGATATTGTTGAATTCATGGCGTGTACTGCCCTTTTATTATTGTTCTAGATTGCCATGTGTTGTAATCTTGTCCATGTGTCTTGCATGTGTTTTTAACTTGTTCTTAGTTTGTGCTGCTGCCTGTCTCGGCCAGGACTCCTTTGCAAAAGAGCTTTTTAATCTCAATGGGACCTTCCTGGTTAAATAAAAACTAAAAACAATGCATTGCATTTAACTTTTGACATTTACTTGAATTATGATATCTGACTTTCATTTTATGGTTCCTGTCTGTCAGCTGCTGTCGGGAGTCTTTTTTTTTTACGGTGTACAGAAGCTTCAAACCTTACTCCAGGTCAACAATGACAACATCTCCTCTGTTCCAGCTGCTCTCAGTCGTCCTCCTCGTCCTGGCTCCAGTGTTGACCAGCTGCACAAAGATCGTCCTGCCAGTGGACTGCAGTGACATCTACCAACAAGACAAGACCAGACCCAGCGGAGTGTACACCATCTATCCCATCAGATCCACGTCTGCTGTCCAGGTACACTTCATCCTCTCTGGAACGCAGGTCGACCTTCAGTAGTAGTCGTAGTATTCACAGTACTTGTTATAACATGTTTGAACATACTGTGTAAAGTATTTCAGCTTGATTGAGTTGCTAATGAATGTGTGTTTGTGTGTAGGTGTACTGTGACATGCAGTCAGAAGGAGGACAGTGGACGGTGAGTTTTACTGAAGCTTAAAGTCACAGCCAAGAGCTTTGACCTACACAGTGTTCCAAATGATTCTGCATATACTGTGATTCTTTACTCAATCATCTATATCATTGACAGTCAGTAGGATTTTTTTATTCCTCAACAATCATATCATAATCTGGATTTTATTAAACAAAATTAATAATGACTGGCATTTTTGCAGTAACTCAAATGCAGTGTTCCAAATTTTATGCAAAACAGTTTTCAAACAGTAAAATAGTTTCTAAAGGATTGAAAACAGAAATCAGTTGTATTTTTTGCATTAGGGGGTCATTTCTCTCAAATCAAAGCTAGTTCAATCATAAACAAACAATTTACAGATGGAGTTACATATTAGCACAGGAGCCCTTCTTTGATATCACCTTAACAACTCTCTGATCCATTGAATTTGTAAGTCCATGGACAGTTTCTGCCTGTATTTCCTTTGAGGATGCCAGAATCACCTCCCAGAGCTGCTGCTTTGAGGTAAACTGCCGCCCGCCCTCATAGAGCTTCCTTTGAAGGATGCTCCACAGGTTCTCAACAGGGTTGATGTCAGGGGATGATTCTCCCTTTATGCCCAAAGCAGCCAAGGCCTCAATGGTATTGTTTGCAGCATGGGATGGTGCATCGTCTTGCATGAAAATGATTTTATTCCAGAAGGCAAAGTTCTTCTTTTTATACCATGGCAGGAAACGGGCACACATGTTTTGTAGAGGTCATTCTGACACCTTCAGGCACCTTAAAGGCGCCTACCAACTCATCTCCTATGATTCCAGCCCAAAACATCTCTCCACCACCTCCTTGCTGATGTTGCTTAATAATGTGGAACAACCGCCTTTAGTAGTTTCCTGTTTCCTGTTAATCAGGCTCACTTGGAAAACAAATGACCAAACCTGTCTGAGATTGATGCCAGTGTCATCTAAAGAGACAGGGGAAGACGCACAATTGAAAACGTTCATTGAAAAACTACAAATCAAATGTTTGTTTAATTGAATTCGTATTTGCATAATAATTTGGAACAGTGTATTAACATCTCGTTGGATCGCAATCTGGGTTCCCTGAATATTTTCTCAGTGTTCCCTGAGGTTCTCTCTAATGCTGTCAGACTGTTAAAAGAAACCAACATAATTCTCAAACAAGTGAAATAACAGAAACTTTGCTGTGTGTGAACGTACGGCACGGTGAACTTCTACAGACCCTGGGATCAGTACAAGATGGGCTTTGGTAGAGCTGCTGGAGAGTACTGGCTCGGTGAGAAATGAAACCAAACCAACAGTCATGTGACTTCATGAAACTCACAGTTCACAAACAACAAACATGTTGAATGCATTTCCTTCCTCATCAAACAAGTATTTCAAATCCAGCTTTGTTTACATCATGTTTACGAGCTTCTTCTTCACCGTCTTTGCTGGTGCACTGCACGCCAAGATACGACAGTAACACTTCGAAATATTTCTTGGTGTGTTATCAGTGTTATCGTCATCAGGTATCGTGTGAAGCCATTGGTAGGACTCTATTGGGGTTGGGCAATATTTAAAAATTTACAATTAACAACCAGCGACTGTCGATGTCTTCATGCAAACACAATCACCAACAGCCAATATATTTATCCAAGCGACGAACAGTAAGGTGTGTACAAAATGTAAAAACTGTGTTTGTGTGTGCAGGTCTTGACAACATCCACCAACTGACCCACCAGCGAAAGTCCGAGCTGCTGGTCGACATGGAGGACTTTACTGGAAAGAAAGTGTTTGCTCGTTACTCCTTGTTCTCTGTCGAATCTGAATGTGACGGATACGTACTGCATGTCTCTGGATTTAAAAATGGAGGGGCGGGTGAGTATTAGTGCAGGAAGGAGGGCTGTAGGGGTGACAGTGCAGGTTGATGTGGTCACTTTGGTTGTAGTTATTCATTGATTATTCATCAGAGCTCCAAATAAATAGTTTAGTGTATTTCATGAGTCTGAAATAAATCAATGAACTGGCTATCATTTTCTTGGGGTTCCCCCACCGGCCAAATCCACTTTACCCCCTGGTGGCAGCATAGTGTCCAACAGAGGTCTTAGTCCCAGTAGTGTTTGTAGTATTAGTATCATTAGTATCATTGTCAAGATTAAACACTGTGGTTCATGTTTCTGTAGGAGACTCCATGAAGGGTCACAACAAAATGAAGTTCTCCACCTTCGACAAAGACCAGGACACCTGGTCTGACAACTGTGCTAGAAAATTCCTGGGGGCGTTCTGGTACGCTGGTTGTCACTATGCAAACCCCAACGGGGTTTATCTTTGGGGGGCTGATAAAACTCACTATGCTATTGGAGTGAATTGGTACCATTATAAGGGCCATAACTACTCCCTGAAGAGCATCAGCATGAAGATCCGTCCTGTGCTGTAGTTCTCCAGGTCAAACATACAGCAGAAAATCAGCTGATGATTTTTCTCTCTTTTCTTCATCATCTTTACATGAAACAGACACAGAGTCTGATAACATGTCGACAACTTCATTAACTTCCAACTCAACTTATAGCAAAGCAAAAGACAAAAAAAAACATAAAAACAACATAAATATTTCCAAGTTCAATCAAAGTTTGATTGTGTGTGAAATAATAAAATCTGAGCAGAAAGCTGATGTGATCTGAGGTCTTCATTTTGTCTCTGGTGTCTTTCGGGATTGTCTCTGTTCAAAGGTTTGGAGGCTTTACTTCCTGTTCAAACACAAAGGATCATGAATCACTGCCCTCTAGTGGTGACACTGACAAATCACAACTCCACCTTCAGGGAAATTGTATATTATAAAGTATTATAGTATAAGTATTATATACAGTGTGTTCAGTTATATCTAGGTTGTGAAGTTATCGCAGCCTGAGTTTAGCTCTGTTCAGGTGACTTCTTTTATGGGCTGTTTTCTTTCTGGTTCAATAAAACTTCAAATCTGTGACAGTGAGAGACGGGCTGGCTCGCTGTCTTACATGTTCAGTCGTAGCCATGTAAGAGTCGGGGTGACCGGGCCCAGGCTGACCTGTGGCTGATCCCAGCTGGGTCCTTGGTTGGTATGTGATCTAGATCGACCTCGATGATGTAGAGGACATGTCACGCAATTCCCCAAAGTTATGTGAGGAAACTAGTTGCGATGCATTACCTGTACACCAGGGGGAGCAGTGATTATGGCAGCTGCCGTCAGACTGACCATTTTCATTTACCCAGTGTGCCTGAAATCAATCGACCTCTTTGAGATGCTCCTGCAGAAATTTTACCTCCTCTTGGGATTGTACTGTTTCCATCAACCGTTGAAGCTGAACACTGATTATTTACAATGAGGTGATTAAACAATCTGCTGTCCATCTTAGAAATAATAGAAACCATCAGATTGAACTGAATGTCAGCGTATCAATCCTCAAACTGTACAACTTTCATTTGATGCAACATTGAAGAAATGTATCCTGGTTGATGCTGACAGGCTTTGAGAAGTTATTTCACAATTAAAACAAAATCTGCTTGTTTGATGCAATTCCCACGTCCTCTCCAACAAGTTTATCATGAGTCACTTCACATTGTGAACTACTCACGTCTTGAGAACTACAGATCAGAATCTAATCTGACATTTAAGTTAAAGTTAAATGATTTTATGAACTCACATGTAGCAGCTGTAGATCGGTTTCCTGTGTGGTATGAAAGAATCACTCAGATGAGTGACAAGTTCTTCAGTCGCCTTCACACACGCTTCCCAAGTTCTGTTTCAAAAGAAATAGTTATTAGTTATCTGCATTTTAAAATGCAATTAACACAAATGAGCAACACAACGAAATGTAACAGTTAAAGTGGCTTGAATTCCTGTTCAAATAAAATACCTCAGTCTAACAGTTTAACAAACCTTTGGACACACTGAGCACACAGCGGGTCAGAAAGTGTAAATGAGATTTAACTTAGATTAAACATAATATTTTTCTACCGACTGAAACTTTAACAACCTGACGCCACATTTACGAGAAGTTTGATGGGATAAAAAAACTGTGTGTGTGAGAGTGTGTGTGTGTGTGAGTGTGTGTGTGTGTGTGTGTGTGTGTGTGTGTCTGTGTGTGTGTCTGTGTGTGTGTGTGTGCGTGTGCGTGTGCGTGTGTGTGTGTGTGTGGGAGAGTGTGTGTGTGTGTGTGTGTGTGTGTGTGTGTGTGTGTGTGTTGCCAAATCAAATCCTTCGTGTTCTTTCTTTGGCTAAACTAATGTTCGTCCGGACTAATATCACTTCATAACACATCACATCTGTAATATCTCGGGTTACATGTCAGGGCCCATACTCCATGATAATTAACAGATTATTACTCTTCCTGTTCTCTCGCTCTCTGTTCATAGCACTCGGTATGGAGTTGGGTGTGGATGCCGAATCAGCAATACATCACACGAAGAAGAAACACAACTGTGCTGTAAACGTGTTTTTAAGCTTTTATTATTTTTATTTTTTTTGTTCTTCCGGTATGGATTGGATATATGGCGGCGCCCTTGTCGGCCATCTTGCCTGCAGATGGGTGCCTCTCCAACTTTCAGAGTAAAGTTCATGTTTTTATTTCTAGGTTTAGGTACATACAACTATTAAACATTTAAATAGTATGAGGAAAACTAAAGTGAAAACTATAGTTCATGTATTACGTTAAGACAATGTTTAATTTGACTCTGACACTGAATCTTAAAAATACAAGGTAGAAATTATGACGGTTACTCTAATAAAGTTTGCTACAACAAAAAGTCACTTTTTTGGGTAATGGGTTGCAAAAAGATATCTCAATAAATACCCCGCTCAAGCTGATTCAATGAGGACTTATGTTAGTCCTTATAAACTGAATAAGATGAATCTAAATATTCATGATGTTTGTGTGACGTTAAAAAAAGGTTCCTTATTTCACTGCTGTCTGTCCGGAGATATGAAGTTATAAAATGCAGTTTTTTAAAATGAGCTCGAATCCAGTATCTGACTGTCCAACACTTTGTATTCTTAATTTGTATCCAGGACTGTGTGTCTATAATACAACATATAAACAAAAATATCATTTTAACATAAAATTTACAATGACACTCTCATGACCACATCAGCTTCAGCTTCTCATTTATTGTCACCGTACAGCAGATAATGATTCACATGACAGTTTCAAACCAAATCATCAGCTGATCTTCTGCTGTATGTTTGACCTGGAGAACTACAGCACAGGACGGATCTTCATGCTGATGCTCTTCAGGGAGTAGTTATGACCCTTATAATGGTACCAATCCACTCCAATAGAAGAGTGAGTTTCATCAGCCCCCCAAAGATAAACCCCGTTGACGTTTGCATAGTGACAATTACCATACCAGAACGCCCCCAGGTATTTTCTAGCACAGTTGTCAGTTGAATGGGTGTCCTGGTCTTTGTCGAAGGTGGAGAACTTCATTCCGTTGTGATATGTCAAGGAGTCTCCTACAGAAAGATGAGTGTATAATCACAACTTTATGATACATTTTAACCTGTATTTACTGAGTGTTGACAGCTGATCTGGTTGTACTGGTGCCCAGTACCACAGTCTACTTCTCCAGCCTTTAATTCCACTCTCCTCCTAAATATGAATACTAAATCAAATCAAATCAAATTTTATTTGTATAGCCCGAAGTCAAACAATACATTTGCTAACACAACTCCTGACAGTCAACACGCCCATGGGCTGGCTAATATAATAAATATATTCACATGCATGAAGAACCAGTGGTGTGGTGGACTCAGCAAGAAGAAAGAGAAGCAGCTTCTGCCAACCCTCAATTCAACTGATCAATCTATTGGTTAATGAAGCTTTCAGTTTGTTTTTAACTTATGAACACTCTTTTGTTGAGGCGTCTTTTTATTACAATGCTCCGTGTCTGTGCAACAGCCTGAAGGTAGAAAACTCAAGAAAGATTTAATTTGTTTTTACTTAAACTATATTTATTTATTTCTCTATTCCCACGTTTTAATATGTTCCATTATTATTAGTAATAAACATGTATTTAGTTAGTTTGTCTATTCATATATTTTAACGTGATTTATCTTTTATTTTATTTTTTAACCTGCCTCTGGTATTTTCTCACAAGAAAAGTGCTCTACAAATAGTTTGATTGATTGATTGATTGATTGGTTGATTGGTTGATTGATTGATTGGTTGATTGATTGGTTGATTGGTTGATTGGTTGATTGATTGATTGATTGGTTGATTGATTGATTGATTGATTGATTGATTGATTGATTGATTGGTTGATTGGTTGATTGATTGATTGGTTTAGTTGTTCTCTGTCCTGATGTATTATTTCTATTCTGCATTAATATATGTACACCACTGAACGCCTGCAGGTACAGCCGTTTGAGCTGGAACATCAACATCAACCTGACTGATGTTACAAGAACCCCATCTGACTTCATGTGCTCAGGCTGTAGGGGTAGTTACTCTATTCAGAAAAGGTGCAGCCTTTAACTCTGAACAGGGAATGAGAGACAAAGAGGGCAGAGACTTCTTGGAGGGAGGAGAAACAAAACAACATCTGTTACCAACAACTCACCCGCCCCTCCATCAGTGAATCCAGAAACATGCAGGGTGTATCCGTAGGACTCAGGGCCGACAGAGAACAAGGAGTAACGAGCGAATGCTTTGTTTCCCTCGAAGTCCTCCATGTCGACCAGCAGCTCATACTTTTTCCTCAGAGACAGGTGGAAGAGATTCTCAAGACCTGAAAACAAGCACACTTAAATTTATAGAAACTGTGAGTTTCATGAAGTCACATGACTGTTTCATTTCTCACCGAGCCAGTACTCTCCAGCAGCTCTACCAAAGCCCATCTTGTACTGATCCCAGGGTCTGTAGAAGTTCAGCGAGCCGTCCATCCTCCTCTGGAACACCTGAGGGGACGGGATGGGGGTTAACTAGCTAAACACACAAGATATCTGACAGGTCACGTTCACACACAAAGATTTTACTGCCATGTGCTTTATTGTGAATGTCCAACAGGAAGTGTTCAAATGGAAAAGTCGCTCTATGACCTGATGAAGTTGATACTCACTGTCCACCGTCCTCCCTCTGACTCCATGTCACAGTACACCTACACACAAACACGATCATCAGTACACTTGAAACTAAATCCAAATATATAAAGATTGACCTGCGTCCCAGAGAGGATGAAGTTTACCTGGACAGCAGACGTGGATCCGATGGGATAGATGGTGTACACTCCGCTGGATTGGCTGTTGTCATGGTGATAGATGTCACTGCAGTCCAATGGGAGGACTTGAGACATGCAGCCAGTCAACACTGGAGCGAGGACGAGGAGGACTGATAGCAGCTGGAACAGAGGAGGTGTCATTTTGTTTTATTAGAAACACTTTAACATTTCTAACGGAAATGAACTTTGCAGTCAGTGGTTTAACTTAAAACTAATCGGACGTACGTCATACCTCTGTAAACTAACACCAACCTGTCCACAGTGTATCAGTGTTACGTCATACCTCTTTAAACTAACACCAACCTGTCCACAGTGTATCAGTGTTACGTCATACCTCTGTAAACTAACACCAACCTGTCCACAGTGTATCAGCGTTACGTCATACCTCTGTAAACTAACACCAACCTGTCCACAGTGTATCAGTGTTACGTCATACCTCTGTAAACTAACACCAACCTGTCCACAGTGTATCAGCGTTACGTCATACCTCTGTAAACTAACACCAACCTGTCCACAGTGTATCAATGTTACGTCATAGGCTGCATGTGCACAGACCAGGCTGCTGCAGTACTTTGTAACGTAACGTTACACGGTACGAGTATTAACTGCACGGGTCATTCAGAAGTGTCAGGAGGCTGCAGGGATGCTGCTGATGACGTCATGCTTTGTGACAAAGATACTCATACACCTTCTGTCAGAGTCCATCACAGCCAGCAGACACTCAGATCCAAGGACAACGCTGGAAATCCTTGGAAACGCTTCAATTGTATTGATACATTCAAGGTTTTCAAGTTATTGGATTTTGAATAAAGTGCTTGAAACTGTAATTGGATTACTTTCCTGGTATAAAGCTTGGTCAGTGACACAATTACAAACATTTAATCTAATTTGCCTTATATAGAAGGTTCAGCTCCCACTGAACATAATTATGGTCATTCATAGAGAAACAGCATCTGCTTTGATGACGTAAAATAATCTGTTTGTAACAAACACTGAAAAACACTGATGCATGTTTCAAAATCACATTCAAGCTATTCCCAAACATTTTAAAAATGCATTTTTAAGCTTCAAATTTGTCTTCATTTAATTAGAAGGATGAAAATATAACCTGTAAAGTGCTTCAGTGTGCAGCTTGAGTAACAATATCTAGGAGACGTGGAGCTGAGACTTTGTCAGTCTAAGTGAAATCCACCTCTGAGGTGGGATCCAAAGGATCCTGAAATGTTGGTATCAAGTTGATCCAGATATCTGCCTTAACTTTTGAAATACGCTGGATTCAAGGAAGGACTGGATTACCAGAGCAGAATCCAGATCTTCAGGATCAGAAATACCCAGTGTTCAGATCAGATCTAGATTTAATCTAGGATAATCCTTTCAGATCACTTTTGAAATCCTGGGCCCAGGTGATATCTCTATAAAATACTCTGTACGGGCAGATTAAGGCTTTTGGTTCCCCTGTTGGGGCCAGTAATGATTCAAATGTTGTGACTTAGAGAAATGACATCAGTCTCATTCTTTGCAATAATCAGACTGAACGTGTTAACACACTAAAACTACTGATGAACATTAAGACAAACACATAGTTAAAGTTGAAGTTGGTTCGTTCCAGACTTACCTTCATGGTCAGTTTTCTGCAGATGTGAGCTGATGAAAATCCTGAAGTCAGTTTGTCTGGATGCTCTGATGTCTCTCTCATTTATAATCAACAGATTAATGAGTTACTGAACAGCTGCTGTTTCACACAAAGAAACGCTGAATAGGTGGAAACATTTCTGTGAGTGTACGTGTACCAGCACTACACCTGGAGCACCAGCACGCTGTGGGGACTCGCCTCCATAGAGGGACCAAAGAGGCAACTTTTTACTTTGGAGTAAAGAATTGGTTTTATGGGTAATTTACACTCAGTGAAGTCCAACCCAACGAGTTTCTGAACATTTATTCAGTAAATACATAAAAAAATAAACTCTCATTGAACTTCATGTAGCATTTGTCTTGTGCAGCAAACACAACGAAAAGATGGTGAAAGAAAAACCCAGAATAAAACCAGCTTCTATGTTATATTCAACAAGCAAACACCGTTCACTTCTCCTGAGCTCTTATCTTATGGTTCTGCTGCTGGTTCTGCTGCTGCTGGTTCTGCTGCTGCTGGTTCTGCTGCTGGTTCTGCTGCTGGTTCTGCTGCTGGTTCTGCTGCTGCTGGTTCTGCTGCTGCTGGTTCTGCTGCTGGTTCTGCTGCTGCTGGTTCTGCTGCTGCTGGGTCTGCTGCTGGTTCTGCTGCTGGTTCTGCTGCTGCTGGTTCTTAAACATTTTGCTGATAATACTTTCAAACTTAGAGCTGTACTTTTTTCTTGATTAATTTACTTTAAGAGAATCTTTATTACTCTTTATAGTTTGAATAGTTCTTCACACACACACACACACTCACACACACACTCACACACACACACATATATATACACTCACACACACACACACACTCACACGACTGGTCTTATCGGTGTGAAGCAGCAGCTGGACAGTGTTAGCATGCCAGTCACCTGGGCGTCAGTTCAAGTGAGACAGGTGTGACCTCACCTGAACACTGACTGCAGCTGATCCCTGTAAGAAAAGTCGGTAGTAGTTAGAAGCTGTGAATACGTTGACCTGCAGGAAGGTTTGAAGCTTCTGTAGAAAGAGACTCCCAGCAGCTGCTGCAGACAAAAACCATAAATCATAATTCAAGTAAATGTCAAAGGTTAAATGCAACGCTCCTAACTCCTCATCACCTCTCCTTCACATCTGTCCTCTCCTTCACATCTGTCCTCATCGCCTCTCCTTCACATCTGTCCTCATCGCCTCTCCTTCACATCTGTCCTCATCACCTCTCCTTCACATCTGTCCTCATCTCCTCTCCTTCACATCTGTCCTCATCACCTCTCCTTCACATCTGTCCTCATCACCCTCTCCCTTCACATCTGTCCTCATCGCCCTCTCCTTCACATCTGTCCTCATCGCCTCTCCTTCCATCTGTCCTCATCTCCTCTCCTTCACATCTGTCCTCAATCACTCTCCTTCACATCTGTCCTCATCACACTCTCCTTCACATTCTGTCCTCATCTCCTCTCCTTCACATCTATCCTCATCACCTCTCCGTTCATCATCTTGTCCTCATACACCTCTCCTTCAACATCTTCTCAATGTCCTCTCCTTCACATCTTTCCTCATCTCCTCTCTTCACACATCTGTCCTCATCTCTCTCCTTCACATCTGTCCTCATCAACCTCTCCTTCACATCCTGTCCTCATCACCGTCTCCTTCACATCTGTCCTCATCTCCTCTCCTTCACATCTGTCCTCATCTCCTCTCCTTCACATCTGTCCTCATCTCCTCTCCTTCACATCTGTCCTCATCACCTCTCCTCACATCTGTCCTCATCACCTCTCCTTCACATCTGTCCTCATCACCTCTCCTTCACATCTGTCCTCATCTCCTCTCCTTCACATCTGTCCTCATCACCTCTCCTTCACATCTGTCCTCATCACCTCATGAAGTTTTCCATCGAGGTCAAGGTAAAGTGGCTAGGAAAGGTGGTTGGGAACAACCTGAGAGTTGTACTCACAGTATGTGAGTAGATTCCCGCCTGCAGCTTCTACCTGAGACAGGTGGACTGTTCACCTGGACAGAAAAGGTCAAAGGTCATGTGACAGAATGACTCAGCTGATTTAATCTGAACGTTGATAACAACGTGATAACACATGAATTTACTCACTGATGTTGTATCTGTAGTTTCTAATGTTTGTGACCTTTGGAGTGAGAGAGGAGGCCGTGCATGTTCTCGGTCAGATAACAGCTGAGCTGTAAAACAGACCTCGGATCAGATCAACATAAACACAGTTTCTCTGCTGCAGGTGAGTACGACACACACACTCTTCACGCACTCTCTGATTTTAGGTCTGTCTCCAAATTTAAATAATATTGGACGTCGTCATTTATTCACAAATTGTCTTTGACACGTCAGGACACTCTGTGCCATCACCTCTTCCTGATTGGACGCTGCTCTGACAGGACGTTACATATATGTTATACATATTTAATAACATATAAACTGTGAGACAGACGGAGACCAACTCAAACTTTGTTTTAATCCGTTATCAGTCATTTACGTCACATCGTTCTCGATCGTGTCTCAGACTCCGACACTCACACTCGTCTGTTACGGGAAGTTAATTAGTGACACAGCCGTTGTCATGGATACGGCGGTCTGTACATAATGAACCTGTCAGCTGTGATTTCTGTGTAACAAAGAGAGTTCCTCATGTGACCACAGCAAAGAGTTGAAATGTTTGATTCACGCTCCTCTGCATCATGGGTATTGTAGTATTTAGAGTTGAGCACTGAACTTCTGATGGCGGTCAGTCGTTACATCACTTCCTTCCTGTGCTGACAGACAACATGGCGGGCAGGAAGTCGGTGTGCTGTGGTTGTTCTGCTCGTGAGGTCACGCTGACCGTCCTGTTCATCGCCATGACAACCGTGTGTGTGACGCTGATCACAGTGATGGTGTCATGGAAACCACACAAAGGTGAGAACAGACTCCATCATCATCATCATCATCATCATCATCACCATCATCATCATCACCATCACCATCATCATCATCATCATCACCATCATCATCATCATCACCATCATCATCATCATCATCACCATCATCATTATAGAGTTAAACTAGATTAACATCTGGCAACATTCATCCACAGCTGGTTGATCACAAACAGGAAGTAAACAATAATTAAACTAATTATTTGAGACAGATGAAGAAAACACACACACACACACACACACACACACACACACACACACACACACACACACACACATGTTGATGACATCTAAACAGTTACTCACGTCTGTCGTCCTGTCAGATCCGGAGCCGACGTCTCCTTCAGGCCACACTTACTGGATCGGAGCGGGCCGGGCCGACTGCACCGGGCCACCAGCTGAAATCCCTTTGGTCAGTAAACACACCGCGCACCGTGCTGCCTTCAGGGCCTCCTGCCACACCATGTTAAGAAGTCGTGAAAGTCAAAGTTGAACTGTTCAAACACTGATTTATACAAGTAACCATGGCAACAGTTACATTTGAAAAGATTACAGTTTGTTGTTTTAGTCGTTGAACCGACTGTCAGCTGTTAACGCTAAAAAACTAATATTCTGACTGCAGTGCTGAAGGTAAATATATTTAATACGTATATCTATGAGCAATGTGTGTGTGTGTCTTCCTAACATGAAGTCAGGCACACAAACTCCAAAGTCTGTTCATGTCTGATGAGTGTGTTTGCACTGATAATGTTTATGGCAGTCTGCAGTCATAATCCAACATCTGCACCACAGCATTACCAGCACAGAGCTGGGAGGTAGCTCCAATAGCTCTGTTCATATAGATATATAGATAGTTCAGATAGATATATAGATAGTTCATATTAGATATTAAGGATTAGTTCAGATAGATATTAATAGATAGTTGCAGATAGATATATAGATAGTTCATATAGCTATATAGATAGTTCAGATTAGATATATAGATATTCAGATAGATTTATATAGCTCGTTCTATATAGATATATAGATAGTTCAGATAAGATAATAGATAGTTCATATAGATATATAGATAGTTCATATATAATATAGCTAGTTCTTATAGATATATCGATAGTCAGTAGATACTATAACTAGTTCATATAGATATAAGTTCATATAGATATATAGATAGTTCAGATAGATATATAAATAGTTTCATATAGATATATAGATAGTTCAGATAGATATATAGATAGTTCATATAGATATTAGATAGTTCATATAGATATATAGATAGTTCATATAGATATATAGATAGTTCAGATAGATATATAGATAGTTCAGATAGATATTAGATAGTTCATATAGATATATAGATAGTTCAGATAGATATATAGATAGTTCAGATAGATATATAGATAGTTCATATAGATATATAGATAGTTCAGATAGATATATAGATAGTTCAGATAGATATATAGATAGTTCAGATAGATATATAGATAGTTCATATAGATATATAGATAGTTCATATAGATATATAGATAGTTCAGATAGATATATAGATAGTTCAGATAGATATATAGATAGTTCAGATAGAATATAGATAGTTCAGATAGATTATAGATAGTTCATATAGATATATAGATAGTTCAGATAGATATATAGATAGTTCATATAGATATATAGATAGTTCATATAGATATATAGATAGTTCAGATAGATATATAGATAGTTCAGATAGATATATAGATAGTTCAGATAGATATATAGATAGTTCATATAGATATATAGATAGTTCATATAGATATATAGATAGTTCAGATAGATATATAAATAGTTCATATAGATATATAGATAGTTCAGATAGATATAGAGAGTTCATAGATATATAGATAGTTCATATAGATATAGATAGTTCAGATAGATATATAGATAGTTCAGATAGATATATAGATAGTTCAGATAGATATATAGATAGTTCAGATAGATATATAGATAGTTCAGATAGATATATAGATAGTTCAGATAGATATATAAAATAGTTCATAGATATATAGATAGTTCAGATAGATATAGATAGTTCAGATAGATATATAGATAGTTCAGATAGATATATAGATAGTTCAGATAGATATATAGATAGTTCAGATATATATAGATAGTTCAGATAGATATATAATAGTTCAGATAGATATATAGATAGTTCAGATAGATATATAGATAGTTCAGATAGATATATAGATAGTTCATATAGATATATAGATAGTTCAGATAGATATATAGATAGTTCAGATAGATATATAGATAGTTCAGATGATATATAGATAGTTCAGATAGATATATAGATAGTTCAGATAGATATATAGATAGTTCATATAGATATATAGATAGTTCAGATAGATATATAGATAGTTCAGATAGATATATAGATAGTTCATATAGATATATAGATAGTTCAGATAGATATATAGATAGTTCTATAGTATATAGATAGTTCATATAGATATATAGATAGTTCAGATAGATATATAGATAGTTCAGATAGATATATAGATAGTTCATATAGATATATAGAAGATATATAGATAGTTCATATAGATATATAGATAGTTCAGATAGATATAGATAGTTCAGATAGATATATAGATAGTTCATATAGATATATAGATAGTTCAGATAGATATATAGATAGTTCAGATAGATATATAGATAGTTCATATAGATATATAGATAGTTCAGATAGATATATAGATAGTTCATAGATATAGATAGTTCATATAGATATATAGATAGTTCAGATAGCTATATAGATAGTTCAGATAGATTATAGATAGTTCATATAGATATATAGATAGTTCAGATAGATATATAGATAGTTCATATAGATATCTAGATAGTTCAGATAGATATATAGATAGTTCAGATAGATATATAGATAGTTCATAGATTATAGATAGTTCAGATAGATATATAGATAGTTCAGATAGATATATAGATAGTTCAGATAGATATATAGATAGTTCAGATAGATATATAGATAGTTCATATAGATATATAAATAGTTCAGATAGATATATAGATAGTTCATAGATATATAAATAGTTCAGATAGAATATAGATAGTTCATATAGATATATAGATAGTTCAGATAGATATATAGATAGTTCAGATAGATATAGATTTCATAGATAGATATAGATAGTTCATATAGATATATAGATAGTTCATATATATATAATAGTTCATATAGATATATAGATAGTTCAGATAGATATATAGATAGTTTCAGATAGATATATAGATAGTTCATATAGATATATAGATAGTTCAGATAGATATATAGATAGTTCAGATAGATATAGATAGTTCAGATAGATATATAGATAGTTCATATAGATATTAAATAGTTCAGATAGATATATAGATAGTTCAATGATATATAAAAGTTCAGATATAATATATAGATCTGCTGTGGAGATCCGACCTCAGCCATGGGACATGTGACTCTGATCGCCTGGGAAC
>JAFMOB010000325.1:170023-200023 GCA_018985215.1 Larimichthys polyactis | reverse complement strand
GTTCACGGGTCAAACTGATCCTCACACAGTGCGACACCGGCCTGTTCACAAACCCTGAAACGTCCTCACGTGTCCTGACAGACTGTGATTCTGAAAGGTCCGAACCTGTCGGGCCGCGATCTGTTCCTGAACCGAACCGTGACATCACCTGAAACCAGAACAATTTATTTTGAAGTCACCTCGATGATAACCGTCTGATGAGATGCCGTGTCATGTTTAAACAGCAATGTACGATGTTAGTTGGACCCGTTAATTCTCGGGCAGTCTTGAATGAACTGGACCTCTGAGATCTTGCGCAGTGATGTTGAGGTCCAAGGTCCAAAATGTCCAACAAAATGGATGTTGGATTAAACCGGGTTACTTTGACTCTCTTGACACTGGGACTGCCTCTGAAACGACAACAGTCTGAAAAAAGTCTGACACCTTTGGACTGAGACGCCCCCCACTGATGTTGGAGGGTCAGAGGAAGACACATGAGACACTCTTCTATGTAGTACTGTGTAGCAGTCTCTGTACCTCCTGGTGTAATTCTCTGGTTTCAGCAGGGTGGTGGTGTTTGTGTAAGGCCGTTTGAACTTGACGACAGAAACATTTTACTGCTTCTTATTTTCCTCCAACATCTGTCCAGCTTATATTTGTATATCGAGGTATTCACCTCCAGCAGCTTTATCTGCCGCCATTTTCTCAACACCGGTGGTCCCTACTCTTCAGCTACGGTGACAAATGGCATCCACTGAGGAGAAGTGTCCAGAGTTCAACACTCTCCATCACAGTCAGCAGTCGTACATGTAAAAATAAGTAAGAGCACTCAGAGCACTTCTTGCCCACCTGAACAGGTACTGTTCCCGTCCACTGCTCAACATTGACACCTTCAGCATCTCAGGGCAAGTCTCATCCACACCTGGATCCTGACAGAGATACGAGTAAGGCTTCCCTCAACTCTTCAGTCTATGCTTCTTCCACAGAGGAGGTGTTGGTCGGGTTCAGGAGCTCCTCAAAGTGCTCTTTTCCACCATCCAACAATATCCCGGGTTGAGCTGGGGGCTGAACACAAGCCTGAGCCAAGCTATGCTTTCCCCTTCCCGAGTTGTCGAATGGTTTGGCAGAACTTCCTTGAGGCCAACTTAATGTCCAAAGTGCAGCTCTTCTAAGACAACCAGTCCTGACTCTTTTGCCCCTCTTAAGTTGCCACTACAACAGGCACAGATGACCCTAATCCCTACTGACCACAGCTTCTTCCAGCTGCCTCAACAATGGGGGTTTTGAAGATTGCCCACTCAGATTCCAGGTCACCAACCTCCCTAGGAATCTCCTCAGTTCCTCCAGAGATGTGAGGCAAAGACCTCATGGACAAGAGACATTCCCAGTTCACGTTCGGTTTACAGGTCTGTCCATCATCCACAGCCTCAGGTCTGTTGGCCTGGACAACACAGCTCCCAGGATCACCCCGGTCTGTCCTGGTCTGTCCTGGTCTGTGTTTCCTGATCCGGTCCGGTCGTCCTCTTCTTCTGATGTTTAATCAAAATAACCTGTCCTGTCTTACCTGTCCTTGCAGGTGTGTGATGCAACAGCTGCACTGTGGTAGCCAGGAGTCATTGCTAAGCACCGGCTGTGTGTCATCTCTGGAGCTCAGGATGGACCAATCAGTGATCATTAAACCGGTTCACTCCTCCCTCCTGGGACAGGACTACTGCTTCGAGGTAACGCACACACTCAACCTTACACTTGAGACCTATGCTGTTTTCACGGCGATGACCTCTGACACTGTGTCTCATAGGTAACGACCTCGACGGGAACAAAGTGCTTCTCGTGTCGTTCAGCGGCAGAACGCGATAAATGGATGGAGAACCTGAGGAGAGCCGTTCACCCCAACAAGGACAACAGCCGGAGGCTGGAGAACGTCCTGACGCTGTGGGTGATCGAAGCCAAGGACCTGCCCGCCAAGAAGAGGTACTGCAGTACTACATGTACTCACAGGGGTATGTACTCTCTGTACTCACAGAGCTATCTGCACTCTGCGAGATGTGTCTGGACGACTGTATTAACAATAGTACTTGTACTTCAGGTACTTCTGTGAGCTGTGTCTGGACGACAGTCTCTACGCTCGGACATCGTGTAAGCTGAAGACTGACAACATCTTCTGGGGCGAACGTTTCGACTTCAGCAGTCTGCCATCTGTCAGCGCCGTCACTCTTCATCTCTACAAAGACACCGACAGGAAGAGGAAGAAGGACAAGAGCAGCTACGTCGGATTGGTCAACATTCCTGTTGCCACGGTGACTGGCAGACAGCTGGTGGAGAAGTGGTACACAGTGGAGCACGCCCAGCACCAGCAGGGGTAGGTCGACTGAAGTCAGCTGTTTCAAATTATTATCTTAGATATGCTACATGTTAGCTTAGATATGCTATGTGTTAGCTTGTGCTAAGTAGAAAACATTTAACATTTAATGAGTTGTTGACTCATGTTTCAGACTTATTGACTCGTGTGTTTCAGACTTGTTGACTCGTGTTTCAGACTTGTTGACTCGTGTTTCAGACTTGTTGACTCGTTGACTTCTGACTCGTTGACTCGTGTGTTTCAGACTCGTTGACTCGTGTGTTTCAGACTTGTTGACTCGTGTGTTTCAGACTTGTTGACTCGTGTTTCAGACTTGTTGACTCGTGTTTCAGACTTGTTGACTCGTGTGTTTCAGACTTGTTGACTCGTATATCAGACTTGTTGAATCGTGTATCAGACTTGTTGACTCGTGTTTTCAGACCTTTGTTGACTCGTGTGTTTCAGACTCGTTGACTCGTGTTGTTTCAGACTCGTTGACTCCTGTGTTTTCAGACTTGTTGACTTGTGTGTTTTCAGACTTGTTGACTTGTTGACTCGTGTGTTCCAGACGTGATGACTTGTTGACTCGTGTTTCAGACTTGTTGACTCGGTTTTTCAGACTTGCTGACTCGTGTGTTTCATATGTGTTGACTCGTGTGGTTCCAGATGTGTTGACTCGTGTTTCAGACTTGTTGACTCGTGTGTTCAGACGTGTTGACTCTTGTCTCCGACTCATGACTTGTGTGTTTCATATGTGGTGACTCGTGTGTTTCAGACTTCTTGACTAGTGTGTTTCTGACTCGTTGACTTGTGTGTTTCAGACTCTGACTTGTGTGTTTCTGACTCTGACTTGTGTTTCTGACTCGTTGACTTGTGTTTTAGACTTGCTGACTCGTGTGTTTCAGACGTCTTGACTCGTTGACTCGTGTGTTTCAGACTTCTTGACTCGTGTGTTTCAGACTTCTTGACTTGTGTGTTTCAGACTTGTTGACTGGTGTGTTTCAGACTCGTTGACTCCTGTGTTTTTAGACTTGTTGACTCGTGTGTTTTCAGACTTGTTGACTCGTGTGTTTCAGACTTGTTGACTCGTGGTGTTTCAGACTTGTTGACTCATGTGTTTCAGACTCGTTGACTCGTGTGTTTCAGACTTGTTGACTCGTGTGTTTCAGACTTCTTGACTTGTGTGTTTCAGACTCTGACTTGTGTTTCAGACTTGTTGACTCGTGTGTTTCAGACTTGTTGACTCGTTGACTCGTGTGTTTCAGACTTCTTGACTCGTGTGTTTCAGACTCTGACTTGTGTTTTCTGACTCGTTGACTCCTGTGTTTCAGACTTCTTGACTCGTGTGTTTCAGACTTGTTGACTCGTGTTTTCAGACTTGTTGACTCGTGTGTTTCAGACTTCTTGACTCGTGTGTTTCAGACTCTTGACTCATGTGTTTTCAGACTTGTTGACTGGTGTGTTTCAGACTTGTTGACTGGTGTGTTTCAGACTTGTTGACTCATGTGTTTCAGACTCGTTGACTCCTGTGTTTTTAGACTTGTTGACTCGTGTGTTTCAGACTTCTTGACTCGTGTGTTTCAGACTTCTTGACTTGTGTGTTTCAGACTCTGACTTGTGTTTCTGACTCGCTGACTCCTGTGTTTCAGACTTCTTGACTCGTGTGTTTCAGACTCGTTGACTCGTGTGTTTCAGACTTGTTGACTCGTGTGTTTCAGACTCGTTGACTCAGACTCGTTGACCTCGTGTGTTTCAGACTTGTTGACTCGTGTGTTTCAGACTCGTTGACTCGTGTGTTTCAGACTCGTTGACTCGTGTGTTTCAGACTCGTTGACTTGTGTGTTTCTGACTCGTTGACTCGTGTGTTTCAGACTTGTTGACTCGTGTGTTTCAGACTTCTTGACTCGTGTGTTTCAGACTTCTTGACTTGTGTGTTTCAGACTCTGACTTGTGTTTCTGACTCGCTGACTCCTGTGTTTCAGACTTCTTGACTCGTGTGTTTCAGACTTGTTGACTCGTGTGTTTCAGACGTGTTGACTCGTGTGTTTCTGACTCGTGTGTTTCTGACTTGTTGACTCGTGTGTTTCTGACTCGTTGACTCGTGTGTTTCAGGCGTGTTGACTCGTGTGTTTCAGACTTGTTGACTGATTGACTCGTCTGTTTCAGGAAAGTCGGCGGTGCCCATGGTGCGGATCAAGGCTCGGTATCAGAGTATCGTCATCCTGCAATGGAGCAGTACAAAGAGTTTGCTGAGTACATCAGCTCAAACTACCTGCTGCTGTGTAACACTTGGAGGCGTCCATCAGTCTGAGAGCCAAAGAGGAGCTCGCCGCTGCGCTCGTCCACATTCTGCACAGCACCGGCAAGGCCAAGGTAACCACGCCCACACATGTGGCCACACCCATTAATTTAACCACAACCAATGCATCTGACTCCCCACTATTTTCAAAATAAAAGCCCAAAACTGGACTGCCTGTTACCTTCTGCAGGACTTCCTGACGGACCTAATGATGTCAGAAGTGGACCGTTGCCGGGACAACGACCAGCTGATCTTCAGAGAGAACACGCTGGCGACGAAAAGCATTGAAGAATACCTGAAGCTGATTGGACAGAAGTACCTGCAGGACGCCCTTGGTATGCACAACTACACAACAACTACACAACTACACACATTTATTATGATTTATCTGGAAATATTAACACCTCTGTCTGTGTGTGTGTGTGTGTGTGTGTGTGTGTGTGTGTGTGTGTGTGTGTGTGTGTGTGTGTTCAGGTGAATTCATCAAAGCTCTGTATGAGTCTGATGAGAACTGTGAGGTCGACCCGTCTCGCTGTTCGACGTCTGACCTCACAGAACATCAGGCCAACCTGAGGATGTGCTGCGAGCTCGCCTTCTGCAAGATCCTCGACTCCTACAGGTACACAACACGACTTCCCACTGCTACACAACTACAGGTACACAACACGACTTCCCACTGCTACACAACTACAGGTACACAACACGACTTCCCACTGCTACACAACTACAGGTACACACACGACTTCCCACTGCTACACAACTACAGGTACACAACACGACTTCCCACTGCTACACAACTACAGGTACACAACATGACTTCCCACTGCTACACAACTACAGGTACACAACACGACTTCCCACTGCTACAACAACTACAGGTACACAACACGACTTCCCACTGCTACACAACTACAGGTACATAGCACAACTACACACTGCTACACAACACGACTACACAAATGTAGTATGTTACATGCGTGTAGTGTCCGTATCAGTCTATAACCCCCCCCTCCCCCAGGGTGTTCCCACGGGAGCTGAAGGAGGTGTTTGCGTCATGGCGACAGGAGTGCGGTAACCGGGGGCGACCGGACATCAGTGAGCGTTTGATCAGCGCGTCGTTGTTCCTGCGCTTCCTGTGTCCGGCTGTGATGTCACCATCGCTGTTTGACCTGATGCAGGAATTCCCCGACGAGCGCTCGGCGAGGACACTGACCCTTATCGCTAAGGTCATCCAGACGCTCGCCAACTTCAGCAAGTACGTCTGTGCTTTTTTTCTGAAGGAACTGAGGGCTTTTATTCTGAAAGGATCTCTCACCTCTCCTCACCTGCCCTCACCTGTCCTCAGGTTTGGCACTAAAGAAGAGTACATGTTGTTCATGAATGACTTCGTGGAGCGTCAGTGGAGCAGCATGCAGCGTTTCCTTCAGGAGATCTCGAACCCTGACGGACTGAACCACACCGCCGGCTTTGACGGGTACATCGACCTTGGACGAGAGCTGTCCAGTCTGCACACGCTGCTTGACCGAGCTCGACCAGGTAACACACCTGAACGGGTAATACACCTGAACAGGTGCCACGTCCATAGTGAGGCTAGCTGTTTTCCTTGGTTTCCACTCTTTATGCTGAGTTCAAATCTTGTCCACTCCATGTCTGTCTCTACCTGTCTGTCTCTCCGCAGTCCTGCTTGGCGAAGCTCGGTCCTCTTCCTCGGATCCTCAGAGACGTGTCAATGGCTCTGGCTAATCCGGGGGGCGTGTTTAACCCTGGAGGCGTGGCCGTCTCCTCTCCAGAGCCTCAGCGTGTTGTGTCTCCACCCCCTCTGTCCCCGCCCCCCTTGTCCCCACCCCTGTCACCCCCTCTGGCAGCATGTAATCCCTCCATCGGCCTGCAGGGTGGCGTCGGACTGGACGGAGGGTTAGCACCACATGTCCTGTCAGCGTTAGCATCCAGCTCAGTTCTTTCACCCAACAGGAACTGACCAATCACAGCCGGTGTTTGAGGTGGTTGCTATGGGTTTACCTGACAGTTGCTATGGGTTAAAAAGTAAATTCCAGAGGAAATCAGCTACCTGGTGCCGGCCCTCACCTTCTCCTTGGTCCGGGGTCGGGTCGGTTGCTGCTGACACCTTATTATGTTATGTTAGCTAGCTAGCAATGAGCGGCTGAGAGCACCTTTGCCCCAAACTGACATTCGTGCTGAGGAGTTCCTCAGGTGTTGGTTAGCTGTTCAGATGGTTCAGGGTTGAAGCGTTCTCTTTGGTGTTCAGGGTCAGTTGAACAAGTATCTGGGTCCAGATCAGGTCATTTTAGCAGGTACAAGTATAATCACTTCCAGCCCAGCAGACAGCCGTTTGACCCGATCACCTGCTGTGCAGCGATGGTCAGTTCAGGCCCTGCATGAAACAAAATGGTGTCGTCAGCGTACAGGTGGATTTTCAGATGATGGAGCAACTCTGAGTTTTTTATCGTGTTCTTGGTGTCTGTAAGTTCCTGAAAGGTGATGAAGCTGTAAAATGGATCAGTTCAGTTGTTGCTTCATGCCAGTGCTTCTCAATTATTTTCTGTTACGCCCCCCCCCCCACTCTCCGCCGCGCCGCGTTCACCTCAGAGCCAGCTGTAAGAGCCGCTTCGCTCGCTCGCGGACCCATCACTACTCCGCGGGCCAGTTTTAATAGTAATTAATCATCTCACTGCCCGACACCATAGACCTAATACTCCCTGCGCACACTCTGACAATGAGAGCGCCACTGCCAACTACTGTAGTGGATGTGCAATTATACTTTATTCTAGTATGGCAAAAAAAAGTGGGCATCGCACCGAGCGCGCCCCACTATTTGAGAAGGACTGCTTCATGCTAACGTAGATCTCAGCTGGGAGAGTGTTAAAGGTTGTTTTCAGGATTTACTCATGCAATGTTTGAGGGAGGTCATAGTGCTCAGTCTATCGCAGAAAGTCTTTAAGGTGGTTTCAGGTGATTTTCTTGAAGCTGATGTTAAAACAGAATATTTTTTATTGTTACAGAAAGTTAAATTCAAACTTGACATATTCTTTTCTCAAACTCGTTCTGGTTTTGACTTTCTACTTTGTTTGTAGTTTGGTAGATTTCACCAGACTTCCGTCTCCGACTCCAGAGAACAAAGACCTGTTCTTCGTCACTAAAGGATCCAGCCTGCAGCCGGCATCAGGTGACCTTTGACCTTTATCATGACCCCCTGACCTCTTTGACCTTTGACCTCTTAATCTGACCTTTGCTGATGTCACTTCCTGTAGGCCTGCAGGGCTCTCCGGCACCGAGCTCCTCCTACTCGGAGCCCATTGAGAACGAGGCAGGCTTTGAAATGACCAATGGGAGCCGGAGGGAGGGTCAAGATCTGACCAATGAGAGCCGCAGTCTGTCCCTGGTCGACCTGCAGGATTCCTCCCCTAGCGACGGCCTTGACGACAGCCAATGGCAGCGCAGGACGGGGCTCCTCCCCCTCTCCTTCCAGAACCCTGTCTATCACATGACCACCACGTCGCCCCGGCAGCAGACGGACGCCACACCTTCGGATGGATCGGCGGGGTCGCAGGGAAACGCTGATGACAGGAACGCCATGGCAACCAAACCGGCATTTCTCACCCAGATGTCGGTGGGGCTGGGAGGGGGGGAGAGGGGGGAGAGGATGTCGGCCATGTCGAGCAGCAGCAGCGGAGAAGAATACTCGAGACGGGCGCTGTCGCTCACTGAGACAGGTACGACATGGCCGAACTGAACAGAACCTCTGAACCAGCAGTGTCCAGTCTAACAGTGAACACAGTAACAGAACCTCTGAACCAGCAGTGTCCAGTCTAACAGTGAACACAGCAACAGAACCTCTGAACCAGCAGTGTCCAGTCTAACAGTGAACACAGCGACAGAACCTCTGAACCAGCAGTGTCCAGTCTAACAGTGAACACAGCGACAGAACCTCTGAACCGGCAGTGTCCAGTCTAACAGTGAACACAGCAACAGAACCTCTGAACCGGCAGTGTCCAGTCTAACAGTGAACACAGCAACAGAACCTCTGAACCGGCAGTGTCCAGTCTAACAGTGAACACAGCAACAGAACCTCTGAACCAGCAGTGTCCAGTCTAACAGTGAACACAGAGACAGAACCTCTGAACCAGCAGTGTCCAGTCTAACAGTGAACACAGGGACAGAACCTCTGAACCAGCAGTGTCCAGTCTAACAGTGAACACAGTAACAGAACCTCTGAACCAGCAGTGTCCAGTCTAACAGTGAACACAGCAACAGAACCTCTGAACCGGCAGTGTCCAGTCTAACAGTGAACACAGCGACAGAACCTCTGAACCAGCAGTGTCCAGTCTAACAGTGAACACAGAGACAGAACCTCTGAACCAGCAGTGTCCAGTCTAACAGTGAACACAGCAACAGAACCTCTGAACCGGCAGTGTCCAGTCTAACAGTGAACACAGCGACAGAACCTCTGAACCAGCAGTGTCCAGTCTAACAGTGAACACAGCAGCAGAACCTCTGAACCAGCAGAGTCCAGTCTAACAGTGAACACAGCGACAGAACCTCTGAACCAGCAGTGTCCAGTCTAACAGTGAACACAGCGACAGAACCTCTGAACCAGCAGTGTCCAGTCTAACAGTGAACACAGCAGCAGAACCTCTGAACCAGCAGAGTCCAGTCTAACAGTGAACACAGCGACAGAACCTCTGAACCAGCAGTGTCCAGTCTAACAGTGAACACAGCAACAGAACCTCTGAACCGGCAGTGTCCAGTCTAACAGTGAACACAGCGACAGAACCTCTGAACCGGCAGTGTCCAGTCTAACAGCGAACACAGAGACAGAACCTCTGAACCGGCAGTGTCCAGTCTAACAGTGAACACAGAGACAGAACCTCTGAACCGGCAGTGTCCAGTCTAACAGCGAACACAGAGACAGAACCTCTGAACCGGCAGTGTCCAGTCTAACAGTGAACACAGCGACAGAACCTCTGAACCGGCAGTGTCCAGTCTGACAGTGAACACAGTAACAGAACCTCTGAACCGGCAGTGTCCAGTCTAACAGTGAACACAGCGACAGAACCTCTGAACCAGCAGTGTCCAGTCTAACAGTGAACACAGCAACAGAACCTCTGAACCAGCAGTGTCCAGTCTAACAGTGAACACAGCGACAGAACCTCTGAACCGGCAGTGTCCAGTCTAACAGTGAACACAGCAACAGAACCTCTGAACCGGCAGTGTCCAGTCTAACAGTGAACACAGCAACAGAACCTCTGAACCAGCAGTGTCCAGTCTAACAGTGAACACAGAGACAGAACCTCTGAACCAGCAGTGTCCAGTCTAACAGTGAACACAGAGACAGAACCTCTGAACCAGCAGTGTCCAGTCTAACAGTGAACACAGCAACAGAACCTCTGAACCGGCAGTGTCCAGTCTAACAGTGAACACAGCGACAGAACCTCTGAACCAGCAGTGTCCAGTCTAACAGTGAACACAGAGACAGAACCTCTGAACCAGCAGTGTCCAGTCTAACAGTGAACACAGCAACAGAACCTCTGAACCGGCAGTGTCCAGTCTAACAGTGAACACAGCGACAGAACCTCTGAACCAGCAGTGTCCAGTCTAACAGTGAACACAGCAGCAGAACCTCTGAACCAGCAGAGTCCAGTCTAACAGTGAACACAGCGACAGAACCTCTGAACCAGCAGTGTCCAGTCTAACAGTGAACACAGCGACAGAACCTCTGAACCAGCAGTGTCCAGTCTAACAGTGAACACAGCAGCAGAACCTCTGAACCAGCAGAGTCCAGTCTAACAGTGAACACAGCGACAGAACCTCTGAACCAGCAGTGTCCAGTCTAACAGTGAACACAGCAACAGAACCTCTGAACCAGCAGTGTCCAGTCTAACAGTGAACACAGCGACAGAACCTCTGAACCGGCAGTGTCCAGTCTAACAGCGAACACAGAGACAGAACCTCTGAACCGGCAGTGTCCAGTCTAACAGCGAACACAGAGACAGAACCTCTGAACCAGCAGTGTCCAGTCTAACAGCGAACACAGAGACAGAACCTCTGAACCGGCAGTGTCCAGTCTAACAGTGAACACAGCGACAGAACCTCTGAACCGGCAGTGTCCAGTCTAACAGTGAACACAGTAACAGAACCTCTGAACCGGCAGTGTCCAGTCTAACAGTGAACACAGCGACAGAACCTCTGAACCAGCAGTGTCCAGTCTAACAGTGAACACAGCAACAGAACCTCTGAACCAGCAGTGTCCAGTCTAACAGTGAACACAGCGACAGAACCTCTGAACCAGCAGTGTCCAGTCTAACAGTGAACACAGTAACAGAACCTCTGAACCAGCAGTGTCCAGTCTAACAGTGAACACAGCGACAGAACCTCTGAACCAGCAGTGTCCAGTCTAACAGCGAACACAGTAACAGAACCTCTGAACCAGCAGTGTCCAGTCTAACAGTGAACACAGCAACAGAACCTCTGAACCAGCAGTGTCCAGTCTAACAGTGAACACAGCACCCTACTGAGGTGGTTTTCATGCTGGGTTTGGCTCCTGGCATCCTGGGCTGAGTCATAAAGTCTGTAGATCTTGGTACTGTCACATTACTCCTGCTGGTCTTGTAGGTTAAAGCTGTTTGTTGCCCCTCCCCCTTCAGGTAACCCCACCCCTCCTCGTCAGAACTCGTCGGGTCCTCAGAGACGGATTGATCAGCCTCCTCCGCCCTCCTCCGCTCCACCTGGACCTCCTCGAGGTCGGACACCTCCCAGCATGCTCAGCGGTGGGGGAGGCCCCGCCTATCCTCCTCGCCCCGCCTCCGGCAGCATGATGTCATCCAGTCCTGATTGGCCGAGCAGTGGCCAGTCACGTCTCAGACAGACGTCATCGTCATCTAAAGGAGACAGCCCTGAGAAACAGCGGCCTGCCGCCAAGGTAACAGCCTGTTATCGTGGCAACAGAGTACAGGGCGGAGCCTAGATTTGTGTTCACATGTTAACCCAGTTGATGTGTGTATGTGTGTTCAGGCTCCGTCACCGTGTGCTTTGGATCGGACCGCTGCCTGGCTGCTTAACATGAACTCCGCCTCCTCGTACGGTGAGACGGAGGACGATCGCCATGACGACGCCCTCATAGAGAAGGTAAGGACAGGTGTTGGGTCTGTCCCAGTTCTGGTTCTGACTGTGTGTCCTGCTCTGGTTCTGGTTCTGACTGTGTGTCCTGCTCTGGTTCTGGTTCTGACTGTGTGTCCTGCTCTGGTTCTGGTCCAGTACCAGCAGGAGATTGCATTGCTGCAAGAGAAGTTGCGGGTTGCTGCGTTGCGTCAGGATGAGTGTGAAGCTCGACTGCTGATCCAGGATCAACAGAACCAGCGCATGCTGCAGGAGTACCAGGTGGGTCACGCACCTGATCACCTGGTGAAAGGCAGATGGTCACATGACTCTGCTGGACCAATAAGAGAGGACTTTGTGTTTCAGGTGCGGCTGGAGGACACAGAGAGCCGACTGAGGAGACTTCAGGACGACAAAGACTTGCAGATGAACAGCATCATCAGCAGGTCAGAACCTGTCTGTCCTCTCACCTGTCTGTCTGTCTGTCTGACCTGTCTGTGTGCTCACCTGTCTATCTATCCTCTCACCTGTCTGTCTGCAGGTTGATGGCAGTAGAGGAGGAGTTGAAGAAGGATCACTCTGACATGCAGGCAGTGATCGACTCCAAACAGAAGATCATCGAGGCACAGGTACCTGTCTGTCTGTCTCTCTGACTTCCTGTCTGTCTCTGTCTCTTCCTGTCTGTCTGTCTGTCTCTGTCTCTTCCTGTCTGTCTCTCTGACTTCCTGTCTGTCTCTCAGGAGAAGAGGATTTCGAGTCTCGATGCCGCGAACTCTCGCCTGATGGCGGCATTGACGCAGCTGAAGGAGCGGTACGCTGTGACATCACAGAGGAACGGCCTGTCGCCTAGCAACACATCGTCACTGCAGATCACCGAGAACGGCGAGTTCCGTAACTCCGGCAACTGATAAGCTCTGATTGGCTGATGGAAAGAAGGGGATTGCATGAAGTGTGAGAGACAGCAGGAGGTGGGGCTAACTATGCCACGCCCCTCTTCTACAAATCAACCAATCCTCGATCGTTACAGGCCTGTCAGTCACCTCCTGCAAACGGATCTGTTGCTAGGATACCGCTCACTTCCTGTTTTAGTTTTGCATGTTTCCTTTTTCAAGTCTGACATCATATCCTGCTTCCTTTGGCACTTCCTGTCCTGTGAGCAGGAAGTGCCCAATGACCAAACTGCACGTATTCAACTGGACCCGCCTGGTTCTGGTTCTGGTGACAGAGGGTTAGCCTAGCTTAGCACAAAGACTGGAAGCAGGTGGAAACCATTAGCCGCCTTCATGTGATATTTTGTCCGCTCTGGGCTTCCGTAATTCTGAACATGGACCCGGTCCGGTCCGGTCCGTTTCAGACTTTAGACGTTTGTGTCGTTTCAGAGAATTTTAACGTAAATTCAGATTTTATCGTAAAAGTTTAAAATGTGATGAGAAGTTTGTGAAAACTGAAAACACACACGACCCAGTTGGACCCGGCTGTGGTTCTGTCTCTGTATTTATGAATCTTTCTGTTATTTATCCGTCAGTATTTATAAAGAGAAGCTCCAATAAACTATTACACCATCAAGCTGTTGCTATGTTTCCGTTTCTATAACATGTCAAGCCACCACACTCAGAGAGACAGACAGGTGGTCAGACAGCTTTTATTGATCAGAGCAGTGAGACAGATCCTTTATGTGTGAACAGGAAGTGATGTCACAGATCCTCCAGCGGGTCGGTGGTCCAGTACTCGTGGTTCCAGCCCAGGAACCAGCCCGTGAAGGTGGGCGGTTCGAATCCCTGTTTGACCATCACGATGGATGTCCCTGAGTCTCGGTCCGCCGGGTCACTCTCAATGTACCTGACAGCTGTACACAAACACACGCTGAACCACATGCACCAGAACCAGGTTCAATCTGAGCCCTGAAGCCTGCAGAGAGGGTCTCTGATCACTTCCTGTCTCTCACCTGAAGACGCCGCCTCCTTCTTCTCCTCCTCGAGAGCCTCCTGTCCGATCCAAACAAACACCTGCAGGAGGACACAGGAAGAAAGGTCACAAAGGGGGGGGTTGGGAAGTGCGTTACCATAGTGATGACAGGAGACTCACCTGGTCCCAGGTATCCAAGACCATGACATCATCAGGGGCGAGGTCCGCCTGCATCATCTCACCTGGAACCTCCTCCATCTGAACACACAGAGGCAGGCTAGCATTAGCCAGGTAACCCACAACATGCTAATATGTGACACGCTCTGCAGACTCACCAGGAAGTTCCCGGTCTTGTTGGAGCAGGCGAACAGGCGAGGAGGATGATCCTCCATCGTGGACTTGAGGCGAGGGGACCTCTTGTAGCCATCCTGCCCCCCCAACGTATCCCAGAATGCACCTGTAAGCACACAGAGACTCTCCAGTCAGATGTGATCCAGTTCACCTGGTTCAGACTAAACCACGCCCCCCTCACCTTCCTCCACCCCCTCCTCCAGCATGGTCGGGGTCACCTGCAGGACTTCAGCCAGCCTCTCGGCCCCAGGGGCCTCAGCTGGACTGCTGCTGGCCCCTCTCCAGGTCCAGGATCCAGAAGGAGACACGAGGAGGAACACGTCGCTGGTGTTCAGGCTGGAGGAGGATGGGTCCACCTGAGGAGAACCAGGGTCAAACCAGATTAGCCTGATCACAAGGCGACCCGTAAAGGACCAGGGGCCTCATGTACGAATACTTGCGTGGATTTCCTACTAAAACTTGCCGTACGCCAAAACCCGGAAACTGTCGTACGCACAAAAAAATTCAGATGTATCAAAGTGTGCGTTCATGGATCCAAGCACGTTTCTTTTGTACATGCCAATCAACGTGGAATTGAGTGCACATGCAACTCCTCCTTGTCCACGCCTCATTTACATATGCAAATCTATTTAAATAGGCCCTGGACCTGAGATTCACCTCTTGGGATCCGAGCAGCGCACACACAGGTGTGGACAGGTGTGGACAGGTGTGGACAGGTGTGGACAGGTGTGGCGCTGTGGCTGACATTTTACGCCCGCTTTTACTGACAAGAATACTGAACACAGGGAGACAATCAGGGGCTTGTTAGAAACTCTGCAGCTCTAATTTCACCAGCAGAAAATAAAGAAAACCAAAAACATGATATTTGAATGCGCACATGCCCAAATGTGCACTGGCACACTGGCACACTGGCACGGCTTCTGGGTGAGTAAAGAGTTTATTCCTTTAATTGTCCCGTATGTGAACCAGCGTTACGGGACAATTAAACGAATAGAAGCCACCCATCTTGCACCGTGCAGCCTCCAGCCTGTTCCCAGCCATGCTGTTAGTCATGATGAATGAGTCGTGCGTTGAACCAGGCCACCTTGCCGCGATGTTAGTGAGCTGCATTCGCGCATCACATATGATTTGAACATTGATGGATTAAAAATGTTTCCTACTCACATAAACAAATTCATCCTGTGGTTTTATAGCAGTGTGTGTGCAGTCACTAGCTCCGATTACATCAGGGAAACCGGCTCTCACTGCAAACTGCGCTTTAATGTCGGCCTGTTCAACAGCATTGTACGGGAATCTGATGTACCAGGAAAACATTCGGATGATTCCGTCCCACACAGCTGGCATGGCTCGGCTCAGGGTTGACTGGCACACTCCTGACCGATCGGCCAGCTCCCGCTGGAATGCCCCTGTTGCCAGGAACCCCAGCGTAGTCAGGCAGCCGGCCTGCCGGCCCCCGTTGCGCTCTCGGGCCGGCCGCAGCTCTGCGCACAACTCCAGTAACACTGGCCTTGGTAACCGAAATCGTCTTATGAGCCAATTATCATGGTTTGCAAGTAAATCCATGTGTTCCTTAAATCGCTCCCGGCGGATTGCACCATCACTTGTTTTCACATTATTAACAGTTTCCCAGCGTCACCTCTAGGTGTCGCCAAAGGAACAACAGCTGTAGAAAGGTGTTATGAAGGTGGCGTGGGGCACGCACATTTCTACGATTGTTTAGTTTGATACATTTGAACGTGAGCGTGGAAAAGGACGTACGCCACTTTTTAGTGCGTACGCATGCTTTGTACATGAGGCCCCTGGTCTTCTGTCTCACCTCCACAGCTCTGCAGTCTCCCGCCGGATTGGCTCGAATCTGGAAGAGGCGCGTGTCCTCTGCCTGTGATTGGCTGCCGTCTCTGGATGTCCCACCCTTGTACACCACCATTGGTTGTCCTCCAAACAGGCTCATGAGGTGGGCGGGCTCTTTTCCCTGAACCACCCGCACCTGCAGACAGGAAGTGATCGGTTACCTGTCAACAAGGTTTCAGTTCTGTCTGTCAGAGGAGAAATGAGTCAGCGCGGGTCCAGTACCTGAACAGGACCGCCTCCCAGTTCATCATCCAGCTGGACCGCCAAGATGGCCGACGCTCCGAGCTCATCCTGGCTTGACTCCGCCCCCTGCCTGCAAAGAGAAGAAGACCTCCTGAAGACCAGGGTCAGGACTCCTGAAGACCAGGACCAGGGCCTCCTGAAGACCGGGTCCCGAACCTCCTGAAGACCAGGACCCGGTGCTCACCATATGTAGATGATGTGCCCATCTCTGTTGTGGTGGTGATACTCGTACAGGATGATGTAACTGTCTCCTCCAAAGAACTGACCGAACACAGACGGATCCACCAGAACCTTATCGGATCCTTCAACACGCCAGATCTATGAACAAACCAGATCTCCCATGAGTCTTAGCTCCATGTGGAGCCAGCAGAGCTGCGACTGGCTGGACAGGCCTGGCCCCACCCTCACCTGTTTGTCTCCGTCTCCCCGGTCGACCATCCCGCTCTGCGCAGCCATGGCTTCTGATTGGTGGAGCTCTGCCATGTCAAACGGGACCTGTCCAATGAGAAGAGCTAGACTTAGTTTACAGGAACCATCTGGACCCGATCCTGAATCTGATTGGTCGGCCGGTTTACCTTCTTGATCTTTGCGATCTGATTGGACACATAGGCCGTTCCCATGCCGATCGTGTCGTCGGGGTCCCTCCAGTCCTTAAAGAATTGTTTGAAGAGCGGCGTCTCCCCGTGCTGAGGAAGGACCTGGACCTAAGGGGGTGGGTTGGACAGGTATACCACATGATCAGTCTGCACAGGTGAGACCATCGACAGGTGAGACAGTGACCCGCTAACCTGTGTGTGTGCTGGGTAGTTCATCTTGTCAATGAACTTCTCGGCAGTCTTCATGACGGCGAGCCGCTCGTCGACGCTCGCCTCCTTACCTGCAAACACAAACACGTCTCACTGACCAATCAGGTTAGAGCTCGTCTGAACCGGTTCTGATCAGTCACAGTTTGGACCTTTCCAGATGTAGAGTTGTCCGTTGGCTCCATTGTCAAGGATGAAACAGTCGCCGGGCAGCAAAGCATCCTGGCAGAATGGATTCTGCTCTGCTACCATGGTAACCTCTATGTCAGAGCCGGTGTTGGACACCTGACAGACAGACAGACAGGTAAACACTTCCTGTTGCTACTTCACAATAAAAGCCTTCCAGTGGACATTCAGGAAGCAGTGACATCATGAGTCGCTGCAGCGAGCTCATTGGACAAAGTCCGTTACCTTATAGAGCCGCGCCTGTTTCCTGTGGGAGGCGTCCCTCTTGGTGTCGTCATGGTGACTGTCAGGCAGGTCCGGCTTCTCCCCGAGAACCTAAGGTCAACAGGAAGAGGTCAGAGGTCAACAGGAAGAGGTCATGTGATCAACTCTGCTCGTGTCATCACCTCCAGCATCTTCTCTGGCTCCTCCCCTTCGTTACAGACCACCAAAGTGGCCCGCCCACACCGCTCGTCATCACGAATACCCTTAGACACCTGTCAATCAATCAGTCAGTCAGTCATGATGTCAATGAATAGTGATAATGTCATCAGGTGATGTCACCACTCACCGTGGTGGCCTTCAGCTTCTCAAAGTGGTTACTATGGCAACCAGACCACTGGATGATTTCCTGTAACGAGAGAGAGAGACAGATTCAGAGGGAGACATGTCTCACCTCTCCCCCCCTGCCCGTCTCACCTCTCCCAGGTCCAGGATGAAGCTGTCTCCCTGGTTGAAACTCTCCCAGCTGACAGGAACCTCCGTTGCCCTGACGACACGACGACCTTTGACTTGCAGCAGACGCTGAACGTCCACGTCATTGGTCACTACGTGTTGGAACCCTGAGGCCACGCCCCCTTTCTGTGTGAGAGGAAGTGATGTCATTCATGCAATCAGAATGACAGCTCAGGACGATTACATGAGTACTCTGATTACTCGCAGTGCTCACCATGTACTTGAGTCCGATCTTGAAGTACCCGGTGAAGGTGCTGGACTCGTGGTTCTGGACTTCGCGGTACTGGATCGGCAGCCCTTCCAGGTAGTCATCCATCTTCACCGCAAAGATGGCCGCTGCCCCGCTCTCATCCTGAGAACACTCTGAACCTGCAACGGACCAATCAGAGAGCAGGCCAACGGACCAATCAGAGAGCAGTACTAATGTCACGTGACACTGATCTGCTGTGGTTGTATTATTAGCACACGTATTGTACTGCAGTAGCAATATAAGTACACAGAGTCCTGCAGTACCTATCCAGTAGTGCAGGTCGTACTGTGTGGGTCCGGTGCGACTCTTGGTGCTGTGGAGAATCAGGTACGCGTCGCCGCTGTAGAACCCTCCATACAGACTCTCAGGAACAGGAACCAGGTCCATCTTCTCCACCCGCCACACCTGAAGCTCCGCCCCCTGACCTGCACGCTCAAACTCAGGATGGTACACCATGATGTCACCTGTAGGGGGCGGAGTTTGAAGAAGATCAGCTTGTTCTTTGTCCTCATCCCCACACACAACACACCTGGGGCCTCATGTACAAAGCATGCGTACGCACTAAAAAGTGTCGTACGTCCTTTTCCACGCTCACGTTCAAATGTATCAAACTAAACAATCGTAGAAATGTGCGTGCGCCAACTTCATAGCTGTCGTACGCACGTTTCTACAGCTGTTGTTCCTTTGGCGACACCTAGAGGTGACGCTGGGAAACTGTTAATAATGTGAAAACAAGTATTCATCAGAGTGATGTGCACATCAGAGACACACTGATGAACAATTAACACACCCACGTGTTTGCAGTTATATAGGTGGATATAAAAGCATGCGTAATGTGATGAAGGAAATGATATTAACAAAGACAGCGTTAGCGTTGTTAGAGGACCGTGCAAACGTGAGCGATTTAAGGAACGCGAGGATTTACTTGCAAACAATGATAATTGGCTCATAAGACGATTTCGGTTACCAAGACCAGTGTTACTGGAGTTGTGCGCAGAGCTGCGGCCGGCCCGAGAGCGCAACGGGGGCTGGCAAGTAGCTCGGGGTTGTGCTGACTACGCTGGGGTTCCTGGTAACAGGGGCAGAGGGAGCTGTTCATCTAAGTAGGAAACGTTTTTATTCCATCAATGTTCAAATCATATGTGATGCATGAATGCAGCTCACTAACATCGCGGCAAGGTGGCCTGGTTCAACGCACGACTCATTCATCATGACTGACAGCATGGCTGGGAACAGGCTGGAGGCTGTACGGTCAAGATGGGTGGCTTCTATTCGTTTAATTGTCCCGTAACGCTGGATTACATGAATTCAAATATCATGTTTTTGGTTTTCTTTATTTTCTGCTGGTGAAATTAGAGCTGCAGAGTTTCTAACAAGCCCCTGATTGTCTCCCTGTTCAGTAATTGTCAGTAAAAGCGGGCGTGAAATGTCAGCCGCGGCGCCACACCTGTCCACACCTGTCCACACCTGTCCACACCTGTCCACACCTGTGTGCGCGCTGTTCGGATCGCACGGCATTTACAGCCTCACCCCTCAAATACACAGCATGCGGAACGGCTGCGTACTCCGCCGTCCACCAACTCACACAGAACGCACGAGATCTCGTGACTTCACGTATATTCACGTGATATTTCCGGCTGTAGTCTCTCTGACTCCTGTGATGTCATTCCACGCCGCATCTTTTTTTGATGATTACACCTGAAAACCCCTCACCTGTTGACTTCAGGTCGGCCCCGCCCATTATGACGTGTTCTTGTAATGAAACTCGATCCGCGGTGAACACGGAGTATTTTATTTTGAAAATCAACCGGAGTTTTATTTTGTATTTTGTAGCTGATTGTCTGCTCCGTGCTCCGGCTGCTGGACGCCGCAGTCGATCCGGAGCCGTGACGCAGCGAGGACGGAGACTGAGAGCTGACACACAGACTGACATGGACACGCATCGTCCCGCATGCAGCGTGTTTTAGCCTCACACACGCTCCCACTCACGTCTTTGCTCACATGTATCCCTGTTGACAGAATCTCCACTTCATTCACTAGAATCTCGAGCTCAGACTCTGTGAAATTCATTTTCGGACAAAGAGGTGAATCTCAGGTCCAGAGAGGCACCTGGCTGCAGACCTCCACTGTCACGCACCTGCCGCCACTGTCACGCACCTGCCTCCACTGTCACACACCTGCCTCCACTCTCACGCACCTGCCTCCACTGTCACGCACCTGCCTCCACTCTCACGCACCTGCCGCCACTCTCACGCACCTGCCGCCACTCTCACGCACCTGCCTCCACTGTCACACACCTGCCTCCACTGTCACGCACCTGCCTCCACTCTCACGCACCTGCCGCCACTCTCACGCACCTGCCGCCACTCTCACGCACCTGCCTCCACTGTCACGCACCTCCCTCCACTCTCACGCACCTGCCGCCACTCTCACGCACCTGCCGCCACTCTCACGCACCTGCCTCCACTCTCACGCACCTGCCGCCACTCTCACGCACCTGCCTCCACTGTCACGCACCTCCCTCCACTCTCACGCACCTGCCTCCACTGTCACGCACCTGCCTCCACTCTCACGCACCTGCCGCCACTCTCACGCACCTGCCTCCACTGTCACGCACCTGCCTCCACTCTCACGCACCTGCCGCCACTCTCACGCACCTGCCGCCACTCTCACGCACCTGCCTCCACTGTCACGCACCTGCCTCCACTCTCACGCACCTGCCGCCACTCTCACGCACCTGCCTCACCTGCCTCCACTCACGCACCTGCCTCCACTCTCACGCACCTGCCTCCACTGTCAGGCCCGTTTTTTGGGGGGTGGGGAGGTGGAGAGGACATTTTGAGAGGGTCATTTTCATTTTCAGACGCCTCATTGAGCAGGTCGGTCCGTTGCTTCGTTACGTTAACACGTCCGCCATATTGGATGTGGCAGATCTGCCCCATAAACTAATAACAGGAAATGGACTGAACTTCATAAAGCGCCTTTCTACAAAGTTCTTTAAGTTAATGTCTCTTATACACCCATTCACACACACACTAATATATCTGGGAAACAAACAGGCACCAAAAACAACGTATGTAACTTTTAAAGTGATGATTATAAATGTTTACTCCTTATGTAAGCACCAAACCAACGTATGTATTTTTCTAATGCTGAGTGTTTACAGCTACTAATGTGTGTAACACTGTTACTGTGATGATAAATATTGAAATATTTATATTTAACATTTAATCTGTGTCTATAATAACCAGATCCTGAAATATAGATGTGACATGAGGGTTTCTGAATAAAGAGCACTAACGTTTACATTTAACTGATTTTGATTAATCATTGATTTACATACATACTAGCTTAAGAGAAAATGTGCACTGACCAAAGAAAAGTTTACTATAAAAACAATATATACAATACACCGGGAATTAAAACATTTTATGTCATTGTTTACTAATTAATTCATTTGTGAGGAGAACGATTCAACCGGAAGTGCATTCACTAATTCATGATTTTATTTTGAAATGTATCCCGTTCATTTCCGGGCCTGACAGTGGAGGTCTGCAATTTTATTTTGAAATGTATCCCATTCATTTCCGGGCCTGACAGTGGAGGTCTGCACAAGAGATGCTGGCTGCAGACCTCCACTGTCACGCACCTCCACTGTCAGGCCCGGAAATGAACGGGATACATTTCAAAATAAAATCGTGAATTTGTGAATGCACTTCCGGTTGAATTGTTTTCCTCACAAATGAATTAATTAGTAAACAATGACATAAAATGTTTTAATTCCCGGTGTATTGTATATATTGTTTTTATAGTAAACTATTTCAGGATCTGGTTATTATAGACACAGATTAAATGTTAAATATAAATATTTCAATATTTATCATCACAGTAACAGTGTTACACACATTAGTATCTGTAAACACTCAGCATTAGAAAAATACATACGTTGGTTTGGTGCTTACATAAGGAGTGAACATTTATAATCATCACTTTAAAAGTTACATACGTTGTTTTTGGTGCCTGTTTGTTTCCCAGATATATTAGTGTGTGTGTGAATGGGTGTATAAGAGACATTAACTTAAAGAACTTTGTAGAAAGGCGCTTTATGAAGTTCAGTCCATTTCCTGTTATTAGTTTACGGGCAGACCTGCCACATCCAATATGGCGGACACGTTAACGTAACGAAGCAACGGACCAACCTGCTCAATGAGGCGTCTGAAAATGAAAATGACCCTCTCAAAATGTCCTCTCCACCTCCCCACCCCCCAAAAAACGTCATCACTTCCGGGCCTGACAGTGGAGGTCTGCAGCCAGCATCTCTTGCAGGTCCAGGGCCTATTTAAATAAATTTGCATATGTAAATGGGGGCGTGGACAGGGAGGAGTTGCACGTGCGCTCAATTCCACGTTGATTGGGACGAACAAAAGAAACAAGTTTCACATGAGGCCCCTGAGCTGCAGCTCAGAGGAACAGGAAGTGCCTCGCCCAGGTAGACAGACAGGTAGTTTCCAGTTGGAACAAAGAGGAAACTGAAAAACCCCATAGTCAGTAAACGCCTCATGATTCTAACAGGTAAGGAGAACGTGATGAAACTCTTCCTGTTTTCACCTGTTTCAGCAAACACATGAAGAATGTTTGATTTGTCAAAACTGGTTTCGGGTGTTTTATCTGTTTTCAGGTAGAGCTTAGCCACTCTCAGGTGTGTTTTACCTGTTTTCAGGTAGAGCTTAGCCACTCTCAGGTGTGTTTTACCTGTTTTCAGGTAGAGCTTAGCCACTCTCAGGTGTGTTTTACCTGTTTTCAGGTAGAGCTTAGCCACTCTCAGGTGTGTTTTATCTGTTTTCAGGTAGAGCTTAGCCACTCTCAGGTGTGTTTTATCTGTTTTCAGGTAGAGCTTAGCCACTCTCAGGTGTGTTTTACCTGTTTTAGGTGGATCTAGCAGATAAAATCCTAAAAACAGACACAGACTCTGAGATAATTCACACCTGTTTTCAGGTGTGAATGATAATAAAGAGAGGAACTCACCTTGTCTGGGTTGGACGCTGCTGTCTGATGGATGAAATGAACCCGAGGTTGTCGCTCAGGCTCATGAGCTCCACCTGAGAACAGAGCAGGGCGGGGCCATGGGGGAGAGGCTGCAGGCAGGTAACTCTACCTGTCCACCAGTGTTCCTTATCAGAACACACCCACACCTGAAACACAGCTGCTGACCATCAATAAATAATCAGCTGTTTGTTTACTGCAATACTATACACTACAAAAAACTCTGGTACACACAGGTACAAGTACTAATACACACTGTAAAATACTCTGACAGAGGTACAAGTACTAAAAGACTGTAAAAATACACAGTTATTAGTACTAATAGAATAATTAGACCCCATCCCAACCAGGCTGCTCAAGGATGTTTTACCTCTAGCTAGTAATTCGTTATTGGATATGATTAATCTGTCTTTATTATCAGGATATGTACCACAGTCCTTTAAGGTAGCTGTAATTAAACCTCTTCTTATAAAGCCCACTCTAGACCCAGAGGTCTTAGCCAACTACAGACCGATATCAAACCTTCCCTTTCTGTCTAAGACACTTGAGAAAGCTGTAGCTAATCAGCTGTGTGACTTTCTCCATAACAATAGTCTATTTGAGGATTTCCAGTCAGGATTTAGAGTGCATCATAGCACAGAGACCGCATTAGTCAAAGTTACAAATGACCTCCTAATGGCATCAGACAAAGGACTCATCTCTGTACTTGTCCTGTTAGATCTTAGTGCTGCATTTGACACCATTGACCATCAAATTCTTTTACAGAGACTGGAACATCAAACTGGCATCAAAGGAACCGCCCTAAGCTGGTTTAAGTCGTATTTTTTAGATCGATCTCAGTTTGTTCACGTCAATGATGAATCGTCCATGCAGACCAAAGTTTGTCATGGAGTCCCACAAGGTTCTGTACTAGGACCACTTCTATTTAGTTTATATATGCTTCATCAGGAGCATCTGTGTCTCTCTATCTCTATCACAGGTTCCACTGCTCCTGTAATCATTTTATCAGTCATTGTAATTCATTGTCATTTTATCAGTCATTGTAATTCATTGTCATTTTATCAGTCATTGTAATTCATTGTCATTTTATCAGTCATTGTAATTCATTGTCATTTTATCAGTCATTGTGATTCATTGTCATTTTATCAGTCATTGTGATTCATTGTCATTTTATCACTCATTGTAATTCATTGTCATTTTATCACTCATTGTAATTCATTGTCATTTTATCAGTCATTGTAATTCATTGTCATGTTATCAGTCATTGTAATTCATTGTCATTTTATCAGTCATTGTCATTTTATCAGTCATTGTAATTCATTGTCATTTTATCAGTCATTGTAATTCATTGTCATTTTATCAGTCATTGTAATTCATTGTCATTTTATCAGTCATTGTAATTCATTGTCATTTTATCAGTCATTGTAATTCATTGTCATTTTATCAGTCATTGTAATTCATTGTCATTTTATCAGTCATTGTAATTCATTGTCATTTTATCATTCATTGTAATTGTACAATATGTTTGTGTTGATTTGTTCTGTACACGTGACATCTATTGCACGTCTGTCCGTCCTGGGAGAGGGATCCCTCCTCTGTGGCTCTTCCTGAGGTTTCTTCCACCTTTTTTCCCTGTTAAAGGTTTTTTGTGGGCAAGTTTTTCCTCACTGGAACCGAGGGTCTAAGGACAGAGGGCGTCACTCCCTGTACAGATTGTAAAGCCTCAGAGGAAAATGGACTTTGTGACTTTGGGCTGTACAAATAAAATCTGATTGGATCTTATTTGACTGGATCTGGTATTTAATACACACTGTAAAAAGCTTTTATTTTGGAATTCCCCAACCGGATGCACTAAGATTCGTTCGAGTTGTGTTTTATTGTGAAACTCCTCCCCGGAAGTGTCAGCTGTCAGTTTAGGTGACAACATGTCGCAGTAAACCGGCAGATAACCGGGAATAAACCGGGAATAAACCGGGAATAAACCGGGTCGAACCGGGCAAACGGACGGCCCAGTTTTGGCGGGAGAATGGAGACGTTTAACAAGCTGACCAACATGCTGCTGCACGCGCTGGACACGGTGAGAGAGCGCGAGCTGCTGCTGCTACCTGCTGTTAGCTCAGAGTTTACAAAGTTACAGAGAGACAGACAGGCAGAGGGAGAGAGACAGGCAGGCAGAGGGAGAGAGACAGGCAGGCAGAGGGAGAGAGACAGGCAGGCAGAGGGAGAGACAGACAGGCAGACCGAGGGAGAGAGACAGACAGGCAGACCGAGGGAGAGAGACAGGCAGAGGGAGAGAGACAGCAGAGGGAGAGAGAGACAGGCAGACAGAGGGAGAGAGACAGGCAGACAGAGGGAGAGAGAGACACGGACAGGCAGACAGAGGGAGAGAGAGAGACAGACAGGCAGACAGAGGGAGAGAGAGAGACAGACAGGCAGACAGAGGGAGAGAGAGAGACAGACAGGCAGACAGAGGGAGAGAGAGAGACAGACAGGCAGACAGAGGGAGAGAGAGAGACAGACAGGCAGACAGAGGGAGAGAGAGAGACAGACAGGCAGACAGAGGGAGAGAGAGAGACAGACAGGCAGACAGATGGAGAGAGAGAGACAGACAGGCAGACAGATGGAGAGAGAGAGACAGACAGGCAGACAGATGGAGAGAGAGAGACAGACAGGCAGACAGATGGAGAGAGAGAGACAGACAGGCAGACAGATGGAGAGAGAGAGACAGACAGGCAGACAGATGGAGAGAGAGAGACAGACAGAGGGAGAGAGAGAGACAGACAGGCAGAGGGAGAGAGAGAGACAGACAGGCAGACAGAGGAGAGAGAGAGACAGACAGGCAGACAGAGGAGAGAGAGACAGACAGGCAGACAGAGGAGAGAGAGAGACAGACAGGCAGACAGAGGGAGAGAGAGAGACAGACAGGCAGAAGAGGGAGAGAGAGGACAGACAGGCAGACAGAGGGAGAGAGAGAGACAGACAGGCAGACAGAGGGAGAGAAGAGACACAGACAGGCAGACAGAGGGAGCGAGAGAGACAGACAGGCAGACAGAGGGAGAGAGAGACAGACAGGCAGACAGAGGAGAGAGAGAGACAACAGGCAGACAGAGGGAGAGAGAGAGACAGACAGGCAGACAGAGGGGAGAGAGAACAGACAGGCAGACAGAGGGAAGAGAGAGACAGACAGGCAGACAGAGGGAGAGAGAGAGACAGGCAGACAGAGGGAGAGAGAGAGACAGGCAGACAGAGGGAGAGAGAGACAGACAGGCAGACAGAGGAGAGAGACAGACAGGCAGACAGAGGGAGAGAGAGACAGACAGGCAGACAGAGGGAGAGAGAGAGACAGACAGGCAGACAGAGGGAGAGAGAGAGACAGACAGGCAGACAGAGGGAGAGAGAGAGACAGACAGGCAGACAGAGGGAGAGAGACAGACAGGCAGGCTGACTGACTGACTGACTGACTGACAGACAGACTGACAGACAGACAGACAGACAGACAGACAGACAGACAGACAGACAGAGGGAGAGAGAGAGAGACATGCAGACAGAGGGAGAGACACAGACAGGCAGACAGAGGGAGAGAGACAGACAGGCAGACAGACAGACAGGCAGACAGAGGGAGAGAGACAGACAGGCAGACAGAGGGAGAGAGACAGACAGGCAGACAGACAGACAGGCAGACAGAGGGAGAGAGACAGACAGGCAGACAGACAGGCAGGCTGACTGACAGACAGACAGGCTGACAGGCAGACAGAGGGAGAGAGACAGACAGGCAAGACAGAGGGAGAGAGACAGAACAGGCAGACAGACAGGCAGGCTGACTGACAGACAGACAGAGGGAGAGAGAGAGACAGGCAGACAGAGGGAGAGAGACAGACAGAGGGAGAGAGACAGACAGGCAGACAGACAGGCAGGCAGACAGACAGGCTGACAGACAGACAGGCAGACTAACTGACAGACAGACAGGCTGACTGACAGACTGACTGACTGACAGACAGACAGGCTGACAGACAGACAGGCAGACAGACAGGCTGACAGACAGACAGGCAGACTAACTGACAGACAGACAGACTGACTGACTGACAGACAGACAGGCTGACAGACAGACAGGCAGACAGACAGGCAGACTGACTGACAGGCTGACAGACAGGCTGACAGACAGGCTGACTGACTGACAGAGGGAGAGAGACAGACAGACAGACAGAGGGAGAGAGACAGACAGGCAGACAGAGGGAGAGAGACAGACAGGCAGACAGAGGGAGAGAGACAGACAGGCAGGCTGACTGACAGACCGACAGGCTGACAGAGGGAGAGAGACAGACAGACAGAGGGAGAGAGGCAGACAGAGGGAGAGAGACAGACAGACAGGCAGGCAGACAGACAGGCAGGCTGACTGACTGACTGACTGACAGGCAGACAGAGGGAGAGAGAGAGACATGCAGACAGAGGGAGAGACACAGACAGGCAGACAGAGGGAGAGAGACAGACAGGCAGACAGGCAGACAGAGGGAGAGAGACAGACAGACAGACAGACAGACAGAGGGAGAGAGACAGACAGACAGGCAGGCAGGCAGACAGGCAGACAGAGGGAGAGAGACAGACAGGCAGACAGACAGGCAGGCTGACTGACAGACAGACAGGCTGACAGGCAGACAGAGGGAGAGAGACAGACAGGCAGACAGAGGGAGAGAGACAGACAGGCAGACAGACAGGCAGGCTGACTGACAGACAGACAGAGGGAGAGAGAGAGACAGGCAGACAGAGGGAGAGAGACAGACAGAGGGAGAGAGACAGACAGGCAGACAGACAGGCAGGCAGACAGACAGGCTGACAGACAGACAGGCAGACTAACTGACAGACAGACAGGCTGACTGACAGACTGACTGACTGACAGACAGACAGGCTGACAGACAGACAGGCAGACAGACAGGCTGACAGACAGACAGGCAGACTAACTGACAGACAGACAGACTGACTGACTGACAGACAGACAGGCTGACAGACAGGCTGACAGACAGACAGGCAGACAGACAGGCAGACTGACTGACAGGCTGACAGACAGGCTGACTGACTGACAGAGGGAGAGAGACAGACAGACAGACAGAGGGAGAGAGACAGACAGGCAGACAGAGGGAGAGAGACAGACAGGCAGACAGAGGGAGAGAGACAGACAGGCAGGCTGACTGACAGACCGACAGGCTGACAGAGGGAGAGAGACAGACAGACAGAGGGAGAGAGGCAGACAGAGGGAGAGAGACAGACAGACAGGCAGGCAGACAGACAGGCAGGCTGACTGACTGACTGACTGACAGGCAGACAGAGGGAGAGAGAGAGACATGCAGACAGAGGGAGAGACACAGACAGGCAGACAGAGGGAGAGAGACAGACAGGCAGACAGGCAGACAGAGGGAGAGAGACAGACAGACAGACAGACAGACAGAGGGAGAGAGACAGACAGACAGGCAGGCAGGCAGACAGGCAGGCTGACTGACAGGCAGACAGAGGGAGAGAGACAGACAGGCAGACAGAGGGAGAGAGACAGACAGACAGGCAGGCAGACAGACAGGCAGGCTGACTGACAGACAGACAGGCTGACAGACAGACAGAGGGAGAGAGAGAGACAGGCAGACAGAGGGAGAGAGACAGACAGAGGGAGACTGACAGAGAGGCTGACAGACAGGCTGACAGACAGACAGACAGGCAGACTGACAGACAGGCAGACAGACAGACAGGCTGACTGACAGGCAGGCAGACAGACAGGCTGACAGGCAGACAGAGGGAGAGAGAGAGAGAGACAGGCTGGCAGACAGACAGGCTGACAGACAGACAGACAGACAGACAGGCTGACAGACAGACAGGCAGGCAGACATACAGGCAGGCTGACAGGCAGACAGACTGACTGACAGGCTGACAGACAGGCAGACTGTCTGTGTGTCAGCTTGTCTGTCTGTCTGTGTGTCAGCCTGTCTCACCCTCAGAGAGACAGACAGGTCTGTGAACTTGTTTATCTGAGTTAACAATAGTAACGTGACCGTGAAGCTAACAGCTTTACCTGTCGACGTGGAGGAATGTGGCTCAGGTGACTGCAGACAGGTGAGGACAGAGACAGACAGGTGAGGACAGAGACAGACAGTTGAGGACAGAGACAGACAGGTGAGGACAGAGACAGACAGGGGAGGGGGTTCTGTTGATGTGATCAGCTGTGAGGAGGTTGCGTGAGCCCTGTCGTCATGACAACAGGAGACGCTTCCTGTCACATGACTTCACTGATGATGACGTTGAATAATAATGATCTGTTTACCTGTCTGTCTCTCACCTGTCTGTCTCTCAGAGGGAGCCCTCTGTCGACCTGTTGGACTCGTTTATCGATCATTGGAAAGCGATCACTAATTATTACATCCAGACGACAGGTGAGGAGCTGCAGACACTCTGTTACCTGAGAACACCTGATCAGCCAATCACAGTCATCTGTGTGTGTGTGTGTGTGTGTGTGTGTGTGTGTGTGTGTGTGTGTGTGTGTGTGTAGATGAAAGTCGTCCTGTCAGACAGACAGACATCCCGTGGCGTCTCAAACAGATGTTGGACATCCTGGTGTATGAGGAGAAGCAACAGGTAACACACCTGAACACACCTGAACACACCTGAACACACCTGAACCGTGCATCATGGGAAGCCGCAAAGCCTAGGAAGACTCACCTGATCAGGTGTAGTGATGATTTAAGGAGGTCTGGATAGAGAAAGATTCATCATGTTTAAGTTACATTGTAATTAAGTTACATTATAACTTTGTAATTTAGTTACATTGTAATTTAGTTACATTGTAATTAAGTTACATTATAACTTTGTAATTTAGTTACATTGTAATTTAGTTACATTGTAATTAAGTTACATTATAACTTTGTAATTTAGTTACATTGTAATTTAG
>JAFMOB010000325.1:115637-163188 GCA_018985215.1 Larimichthys polyactis | reverse complement strand
ACACAGACAGACAGACAGGTACATGATATTTGGGTTCTCCTCCATGTTTTTACTCACTGTGTCGTTTCTTCTCGGGGAGGGGAGGGGGTGTCTTGCTCGGTGACAATGGAGACAGTGATTGGTCAGGCCAGTGACATCATCACAGTGGGTGGTCTCTCCCTGAAGGGCGGAGTCAAATCCAAATGAAGGGAGGCCTCAGAGTTTGTTATTCCTGTAGAACATCAGAGTCAGAGACAGACAGGCAGAGAGAGGAGACAGGCAGAGAGACAGACAGGCAGGAGACAGACAGGAAGAGAGAGAGACAGACAGGCAGAGAGACAGACAGGCAGAGAGAGAGACAGGCAGAGAGAGAGAGACAGACAGGCAGAGAGAGAGACAGACAGAGAGAGAGACAGCAGAGAGAGAGACAGACAGAGTCAGACAGAGGCAGAGAGAGAGAGACAGACAGGCAGAGAGACAGACAGCAGAGAGAGAGAAGGACAGACAGGCAGAGAGAGACAGACAGACGAGAGAGACGAGACAGACAGGCAGAGAGAGGAGACAGACAGGCAGAGAGACGACAGACAGAGAGTCAGAGACGACAGGCAGAGAGAGAGACAGACAGACAGAGAGTCAGAGACAGACAGGCAGAGAGAGAGAGACGACAGGCAGGAGAGACAGACAGAGAGAGAGAGACAGACAGGCAGAGAAGACAGACAGAGAGTCAGAGACAGACAGGCAGAGAGAGAGAGTCAGACAGACAGGCAGAGAGAGAGAGTCAGACAGAAAGGCAGAGAGACTACGTCCAGGTTTAAGACAGTCTGTGGGTCATCACAGAGACTAGGTCTTCAGGTGTGTCCTCACCTGTCGCGTGCGGCGCCTCTTCTCCGGCAGGGTGGGCGGCAGTGAGGAGGAGTGAGGAGGAAGAGGAGGAGAGTCTCAGAGGAGGACAGGTCGGTATGGAGGAAGTCGTAGTCTGGATCGTCCTCTGAGAGACAAACACAGATTGACGTCAGACAGAATAAACACACGCGTGTCACATGTTCATGTTGGTCAGCTGACACCAGGGGGCAGCGGAGAGACAACACACTACTTCCTGTTTCTGTCAACTGACAGGAAGTGATGTCACCCCTAACCCGCTGCTGACTGGAAATGTGTGTGTGTGTGTGTGTGTGTGTGTGTTACCACAGTGTGTGTGTGTGTGTGAGAGTGTGTGTGTGTGTGTGTGTGTGTGTGTGTGTGTGTGTTACCACAGTGTGTGTGTGTGTGTGAGAGTGTGTGTGTGTGTGTGTGTGTGTGTGTGTTACCACAGTGTGTGTGTGTGTGTGTGTGTGTGTGTGTGTTACCACAGTGTGTGTGTGTGTGTGAGAGTGTGTGTGTGTGTGTGTGTGTGTGTGTTACCACAGTGTGTGCTCTCAGACTCTGCAGAAGAAGACGAGAAGCGCTTCGACCAGTCATCGTCCTGAAACACAGAAAGTAACTGAGTACTTTCACTCAGAGTATAAGTACTGGTCCAGTGTGTGAAGTGTCACTGTTACCTGTTCCACCTGTCCGTCAGCATCAGGCTCTCGTTTCATTTGGCGCTACTATGGCAACCCTGCAGGGGGGCGGGGCCTGACGATGAGTTACGTTTTTTAGGCGGCAGAGCTGGAGGACTGAGAGAGAGGACAGGCAGAGAGAGAGACAGACAGTTTATCTTGAAAGAACTCTAATCAGCTGAAGACTCAACTTCCTGTTTGTGAAATAACAAGGAAAGGTTGTAAGGAGAAGGTGACCGAGAAAGGTTTAAGGAGATGGTGACGAGGAAAGGTTGTAAGGAGAGGTGACGAAGAAAGGTTGTAAGGAAGAGTGACGAAAAAGGTTGTAAGGAGAGTGACGAGGAAGGTTGTAACGAAAGGGTGACGAGGAAAGGTTGTAAGGAGAGGTTGATGAGGAAAGGTTGTAAGGAGAGGTGATGAGGATAGGTTGTACGGAGAGGTGACGAAAAGAAGTTTGTAAGGAGAGGTGACGAGGAAAGGGTCGTAAGGAGAGGTGACGAGGAAAGGTTGTAAGGAGAGGTGATGAGGAAAGGTCGTAAGGAGAGGTGACGAGGAAAGGTTGTAAGGTGAGGTGATGAGGAAAGGTTGAAAGGAGAGGTGACGAGGAAAGGTTGTAAGGTGAGGTGATGAGGAAAGGTTGTAAGGAGAGGTGACGAAGAAAGGTTGTAAGGAGAGGTGACGAGGAAAGGTTGTAACGAAAGGTGACGAGGAAAGGTTGTAAGGAGAGGTGATGAGGAAAGGTTGTAAGGAGAGGTGATGAGGAAAGGTTGTAAGGTGAGGTGATGAGGAAAGGTTGAAAGGAGAGGTGACGAGGAAAGGTTGTAACGAAAGGTGACGAGGAAAAGTTGTAAGGAGAGGTGACGAGGAAAGGTCGTAGGGAGAGGTGACGAGGAAAGGTCGTAAGGAGAGGTGACGAAGAAAGGTCGTAAGGAGAGGTGACGAGGAAAGGTCGTAAGGAGAGGTGACGAGGAAAGGTTGTAAGGTGAGGTGACGAGGAAAGGTTGTAAGGTGAGGTGATGAGGAAAGGTTGTAAGGAGAGGTGACGAGGAAAGGTTGTATGGAGAGGTGACGAGGAAAGGTTGTAGGGAGAGGTGACGAGGAAAGGTTGTAAGGAGAGGTGACGAGGAAAGGTCGTAGGGAGAGGTGACGAGGAAAGGTCGTAAGGAGAGGTGACGAAGAAAGGTCGTAAGGAGAGGTGACGAGGAAAGGTCGTAAGGAGAGGCTGACGAGGGAAAGGTTGTAAGTGAGGTGACGAGGAAAGGTTGTAAGGTGAGGTGACGAGGAAAGGTTGTAAGGAGAGGTGACGAGGAAAGGTTGTAAGGAGAGGTGACGAGGAAAGGTTGTAGGGAGAGGTGACGAGGAAAGGTTGTAAGGAGAGGTGACGAGGAAAGGTTGTAAGGAGAGGTGATGAGGAAAGGTTGTAAGGAGAGGTGACAAGGAAAGGTTGTAAGGAAAGATGATGAGGAAAGGTTGTAAGGAGAGGTGACGAGGAAAGGTTGTAAGGAAAGATGAGGTGATGAGGAAAGGTTGTAAGGAAAGATGAGGTGATGAGGAAAGGTTGTAAGGAGAGGTGACGAGGAAAGGTTGTAGGGAGAGGTGACGAGGAGAGGTGACGAGGAAAGGTTGTAAGGAGAGGTGACGAGGAAAGGTTGTAACGAGAGGTGACGAGGAAAGGTTGTAACGAAAGGTGACGAGGAAAGGTTGTAAGGAAAGATGATGAGGAAAGGTTGTAAGGAGATGTGACGAGGAAAGGTTGTAAGGAAAGATGATGAGGAAAGGTTGTAAGGAGAGGTGACGAGGAAAGGTTGTAAGGAAAGATGATGAGGAAAGGTTGTAAGGAGAGGTGACGAGGAAAGGTTGTAAGGAAAGATGATGAGGAAAGGTTGTAACGAGAGGTGAAGAGGAAAGGTTGTAACGAAAGATGATGAGGAAAGGTTGTAAGGAGAGGTGACGAGGAAAGGTTGTAACGAAAGATGATGAGGAAAGGTTGTAAGGAGAAGTGACGAGGAAAGGTTGTAAGGAGAGGTGACGAGGAAAGGTTGTAACGAAAGATGATGAGGAAAGGTTGTAACGAAAGATGATGAGGAAAGGTTGTAAGGAGAGGTGACGAAGAAAGGTTGTAACGAGAGGTGACGAGGAAAGGTTGTAACGAAAGATGATGAGGAAAGGTTGTAAGGAGAAGTGACGAGGAAAGGTTGTAAGGAGAGGTGACGAGGAAAGGTTGTAACGAAAGATGATGAGGAAAGGTTGTAACGAAAGATGATGAGGAAAGGTTGTAAGGAGAAGTGACGAGGAAAGGTTGTAAGGAGAGGTGACGAGGAAAGGTTGTAACGAGAGGTGACGAGGAAAGGTTTGTAACGAAAGATGATGAGGAAAGGTTGTAAGGAGAAGTGACGAGAAAGGTTGTAAGGAAAGATGATGAGGAAAGGTTGTAAGGAGGGGTGACGAGGAAAGGTTGTAAGGAGAGGTGACGAGGAAAGGTTGTAAGGAGAGGTGACGAGGGAAGGTTGTAACGAGAGGTGACGAGGAAAGGTAAGGAGAGGTGACGAGGAAAGGTTGTAAGGAGAGGTGACGAGGAAAGGTTGTAACGAAAGGTGACGAGGAAAGGTTGTAAGGAGAGGTGACGAGGAAAGGTTGTAAGGAGAGGTGACGAGGAAAGGTTGTAAGGAGAGGTGACGAGGGAAGGTTGTAACGAGAGGTGACGAGGAAGGTTGTAAGGAGAGGTGACGAGGAAAGGTTGTAACGAAAGGTGAGGTGATGAGGAAAGGTTGTAAGGAGAGGTGATGAGGAAAGGTTGTAACGAAAGGTGACGAGGAAAGGTTGTAAGGAGAGGTGACGAGGAAAGGTTGTAAGGAGAGGTGACGAGGAAAGGTTGTAACGAAAGGTGACGAGGAAAGGTTGTAAGGAGAGGTGATGAGGAAAGGTTGTAACGAAAGGTGACGAGGAAAGGTTGTAAGGAGAGGTGATGAGGAAAGGTTGTAAAGAGGTGACGAGGAAAGGTTGTAAGGAGAGGTGACGAGGAAAGGTTGTAACGAAAGGTGAGGTGATGAGGAAAGGTTGTAAGGAGAGGTGACGAGGAAAGGTTGTAACGAAAGGTGACGAGGAAAGGTTGTAAGGAGAGGTGATGAGGAAAGGTTGTAAGGAAAGGTGACGAGGAAAGGTTGTAACGAAAGGTGACGAGGAAAGGTTGTAAGGAGAGGTGACGAGGAAAGGTTGTAAGGAGAGGTGACGAGGAAAGGTTGTAAGGAGAGGTGACGAGGAAAGGTTGTAAGGAGAGGTGACGAGGGAAGGTTGTAAGGAGAGGTGATGAGGAAAGGTTGTAAGGAAAGGTGACGAGGAAAGGTTGTAACGAAAGGTGACGAGGAAAGGTTGTAAGGAAAGATGATGAGGAAAGGTTGTAACGAGAGGTGACGAGGAAAGGTTGTAAGGAGAGGTGACGAGGAAAGGTTGTAACGAAAGGTGAGGTGATGAGGAAAGGTTGTAAGGAGAGGTGACGAGGAAAGGTTGTAACGAAAGGTGACGAGGAAAGGTTGTAAGGAGAGGTGATGAGGAAAGGTTGTAAGGAGAGGTGATGAGGAAAGGTTGTAACGAAAGGTGACGAAGAAAGGTTGTAACGAGAGGTGACGAGGAAAGGTTGTAACGAAAGATGATGAGGAAAGGTTGTAAGGAGAAGTGACGAGGAAAGGTTGTAAGGAAAGATGATGAGGAAAGGTTGTAAGGAGGGGTGACGAGGAAAGGTTGTAAGGAGAGGTGATGAGGAAAGGTTGTAAGGAGAGGTGATGAGGAAAGGTTGTAAGGAGAGGTGAGGTGACGAGGAAAGGTTGTAAGGAGAGGTGACGAGGAAAGGTTGTAACGAAAGTTGAGGTGATGAGGAAAGGTTGTAAGGAGAGGTGACGAGGAAAGGTTGTAAGGAGAGGTGACGAGGAAAGGTTGTAACGAAAGGTGAGGTGATGAGGAAAGGTTGTAAGGAGAGGTGACGAGGAAAGGTTGTAACGAAAGGTGACGAGGAAAGGTTGTAAGGAGAGGTGATGAGGAAAGGTTGTAAGGAAAGGTGACGAGGAAAGGTTGTAACGAAAGGTGACGAGGAAAGGTTGTAAGGAGAGGTGACGAGGAAAGGTTGTAAGGAGAGGTGACGAGGAAAGGTTGTAAGGAGAGGTGACGAGGGAAGGTTGTAACGAGAGGTGACGAGGAAAGGTTGTAAGGAGAGGTGACGAGGAAAGGTTGTAACGAAAGGTGAGGTGATGAGGAAAGGTTGTAAGGAGAGGTGACGAGGAAAGGTTGTAACGAAAGGTGACGAGGAAAGGTTGTAAGGAGAGGTGATGAGGAAAGGTTGTAAGGAGAGGTGATGAGGAAAGGTTGTAACAAAAGGTGACGAGGAAAGGTTGTAAGGAGAGGTGACGAGGAAAGGTTGTAAGGAGAGGTGATGAGGAAAGGTTGTAAGGAGAGGTGATGAGGAAAGGTTGTAAGGAGAGGTGACGTCACACTGAATGTCACATTCATGTTTTACATTATTATTATTATTATTATTAACAACGTTTACACGTTTGTATGTCCATATCTACACACTCTGAACTCAGGATGGTCCAGTGTGTCCTCTGAAGGTTGATTGCAGCCTCCTCGCCTCACCCTCTGCTTCCTAACATGAAGCTAACTGTCACATGACCTGCTGGATCTGAAACTGTCTGTCTCACTTCTTCTTCTTCTTTCTGTCGTTCAACGCAGACAGGAAGTGTACAGATGGAGGTAGAGAGGAGGATGTGTGTGCGTGTGGTGTCTTCAGTCGTTCTACTTCCTGTTTCGTCCACAGATCTATTTCTGTTCAGACTGAAACTGTCGCCTGTTTGATGCCAACAAGCTCTGAGCTGCAGCACAGGCCTCAATGTGGACCGGGCCTCGCTGTGGACCGGGCCTCGCTGTGGACCGGGCCTCAATGTGGACCGGGCCTCAATGTGGACCGGGCCTCAATGTGGACCGGGCCTCGCTGATTAAAGTACAAAAGCAACTTTAGAACTTTATTCAGTGATTTCGATGAAACTGGATCAGATTTTATAAACAATTTATTTGCCGCTTTTCCACTGATGTCCTCTCATGTCCTCTCATATGTCCTCTGATGTCCTGTCATGTCCTCTAATGTCCTCTGATGTCCTCTCATGTCTTCTCATGTGTCCTCTATTGTCCTCTCATGTCCTCTGATGTCCTCTCCCGTCCTCTCATGTCTTCTCATGTGTCCTCTACTGTCCTCTGATGTCCTCTCATGTCCTCTCGTCCTCTGATGTCCTCTCATGTCTTCTCATGTGTCCTCTATTGTCCTCTCATGTCCTCTCATGTCCTCTGATGTCCTCTCCCGTCCTCTCATGTCTTCTCATGTGTCCTCTACTGTCCTCTACTGTCCTCTATTGTCCTCTGATGTCCTCTCATGTCCTCTCTGTGATTTACACACTTTATGATGGACACGTAGCTTTAGCATAACCACTTGCTAAAGTAGCTAACTGCTAATTAACTGTTGCTATCTGAATCTGCCGTTAGCATGCTAACAGAACCGGGCTCAGCAGCCGGAGTGGACCAGCTTTGAGCACAGCCTCGGAGACCTCTGTTCTGGTTCTGACTCACCTCAGCCCACCTGGAGAGGACAGCTGTGGGAGGGGCTCTGTGAACAGCATTGGAGGTTTAGGAGGAGCTGAAACTGTCTCCACCTTCACCTCCTTCACCTCCTTCACCTCCTTCCCCCCCTCTGCAGAGGCTCCTGATCTCCGACAGGTTCTGTCCTGGTTGTCAGGTCCTCCTGACTGTCCCACGGTAGGCTGTGATTGGACAGGAGACACGGGGGCAGGGCTATTTTGTCTCTCTACAGCCAATCGGACCAGTTCCTGAAGGACAGACAGACAGGAGAGGACAGACAGGTAAGGACAAACAGGTGAGGACAGACAGGAGAAGACAGACAAGAGAAGACAGACAGGAGACCCTGTCCTCATGTCCTCACCTTGACCCCGTCCAGCACTGCCCTGATCACCGTGGTAACGCTGGCTGTGGACTCTTTGTCGTCATGGGTGACGCCTTGCAGCATCACCTGATCGACCCATTGAATCAGCTGAGCCACAGACTGGTAGAGACGGGTGAGACAGGAAGTGATGGTCTTACTGCAGAGAGGACAGACAGGTACAGGTCAGGAGACAGGAGGTGGGGTCTGGTTCTGCTCAGGGTCCAAACAGGTGTCACCTACCTGCTGTGCAGGTGAGGCTCCAGCTGGACCAGAGTCTGGACCGCCTCCAGGATGCCGCTGGAGGCCCCGCCCAGCAGCCCGCCCACCACAGACTGGTTCAGCACCGGTTTGTCCACGCCGGGTCGGTCCAGACCGAGCCGATCCACCAGAGCTTTGAAGTACTGCAGAGAGCTGACGACAGCCCGCTGCTGTTCCGCTAACACACACACCGACTGACACAACAACATTTCCCATGAGCACTCTGACTGCTGTGAGGTCATCATGATGTCATCAGACAGCTAACATACATGTTACAGACTGGAGGTGACACCAGAGGTATTATGGGAAATGTAGGCTGCAGTGTTGTTGGAGTTCAGTTCTTAATCTGGTTCTCATGAGACGGATGACGCCTGGTTGGGTCAAACAAGCCATCTGTAACAACATTCACCTGTCAATCAGGTGATTCAGGTGAGCCTTACTATAATTTGAACAGGTGAGTTCTATAAAAAATCACCCTCAGTTGGACATTTGAACATGGGGACTTATGGAGACTGACTCACTTCTGAAGCAAGCCTCCAGTGGATGATAAGAGGAACTGCAGCTTGGTCTGCACACTATCTTGTAATATTAACTTAATTATTCTTGTTGGTAATTAAACTCACAACATGGCGGAGCGTCTAATCCAGACCAATGATGATAAACTAGCAGCTAACAGCAACACAGAACCTGACCTGAGCCCTCGGGTCAGAGTTACAGCGCCCCCTATCTCTGTAAAAATACATTAGGGGTGTGTTTGTGTACCTTGTCCTCCTGCAGGTTCAGGTCGGGTGGTTTGAGCCTCTGTGACTGGGTGTGTTTGATTCGATCAAAGCGTCTCGTCTTCTGCGAGTGGAGTTTGTCCTTCAGCTTCAGGGTCAGAGACGCAAACTGAGAGGCTGGACGGGAAGAGGACAACGTCAGTCATGTTAACGATGAATGCTAGGACCAGTTCCATTCTGCTTACACACGCTTCCTTCAGGCAACATTATTAGAACCACTCCATTAACTGTCATCATTATGCTGATGATACCCAATTATATTTATAAATTATATATTTATCAATGAAGCCTGATGAAACTAAAGTTCAAACATCATCATCATCATCACTGTTGTGGAGAAGTTGCTGAAGTCAAAGGTCAGGAGTTCAGAAAGTGTTCAGGAGCCTCTGATTATTTATTGACGCTTGATCAAGGAGAATTAGAGACACTCTCAAAGTTCATCAGAAGTGCCTGAGTCGGTCTCACATTCTGCCCAACTCATCCTGGTGGATCGACTTTAAACCCCAAGATAACACCACAAATACTACACGCCCAGAATGAGTCACAGAGAATGTCTTTACCCATGGAGGTGTTATTGTCAGCATGTTCTAGTCTGGAGACACAGATGTCTGTTTACGCAGATTGGACCGTCAACAACAAGCTATCTATTATGTCTATGAAGGCAGCAACAGGTCTCTGTGACCCTGGACACCACAGTGTTGAGATAGACTGGCACCTACTGTTCCCAACCAAAGACAAACTACTAATACTGCTGAGGACCTCAAGGCCCACACGGGACCTCAGGACCCACACGGGACCTCGTTAACCTCAGGACAGAAAACTCCAGAACAATCATCACATCAACACCATCATCATCATCATCATCAAAAACTACAAAATAAAAGCATCTCAGTTCAAATTCAAACTGACAGGAAGTGGTTGTTTTTAGCATCTGGTGGTTAACAGTTAGCATCTGAGACAGACAGAGGAGAGAAAGAAGAGGAGCTTACCTGTCTTACTGTCAGCCCGGGAGGACATGTCTGCAGGTGGACACACACACACACACACAGACAGACAGCTGGTTGAGAATCAGGTGAGCAGAGAGACAGTTTGATGTGAACTCATGTTATTCAGCTGTCTCTCTCTCTCTTCCTGTCTCTTTATCTCTTTCTTGCTGTCTTTAAATGTTTCGGTTTAGTGTCTCTCTCTCTGTTCTGTCTCTCTCTTTGTCCCGTCTTTCTCTCTTTGTCCCGTCTCTATCTGTCCTGTCTCTCTCTCTGTTCTGTCGCTTTCTCTCTCTCTGTTTTTCTTCCTCCTTCTCTTCTTCCTCTTTCTGTCTGTCAGTCCTCACCCCGAAGAGGAAGAGGATGCTGTCAGGGTTAGAAACAGACCATAGGTAAGTGTGTTGTGCTGCAGCACCACCTGCTGAATGGAGGAAGACGTCACAGGTTTGATCACAAAGTCTCCATGTCACAATAACCTTCATTGCTGAGCCGATCCATGTTGAACTTCCATGTTTCTACAGGAGCCCCAAGTGGACAAACTAAACTCTGGAACTACATTGAGACTTTTACACTAAAGAGAGCGTGAGGCGAGGGGTATTCACAGCAGAAACACTAAAACCAAATAAATCATGTCTCAGATTCATCATAACATTTCCACACATCAGCACAATGAGTCTCTCTGATTGGTTGATTCTAGTCACATGCTGCTCTGCTGAATTCAATAACTGAACAAATTTAAAAGAAGTTCTTTGATAAAATAATGAATTTTTTTAATTATTTTCAAAATGATATGAAACATTTTGTCATTATGAGGTCACTGCCTCTTTAAAGGTTTAGAAAGTAATTTTTTGTGTTTCCTCCATGAGCAGGAGGATGTTTGTAGTTTTTATGATAATGTTTCGATGATAGCAGTAGAGAGTTAATTAAAGAAGTGTCATTAAAAAACATTTGAATAATATAACATCATGTTTATGAAAATAAATTATTCAGCAACAAACAAGGGTCAAACTGTTCTTTGACATGTTGATAGAAATCTATATATATATATATTGTAAATATTACATATTCATCAATATTCATATTAAAGCTTAGATTAGATATCCATCAGCTGATTATTGATGACAAACAGACGTCACATATTAGAAAAATATGAATATGAGGAACATGATCCTAAGTAACTCACTGAAGTACTCAATTATTGGTCTATACCTGCCAGAAAGACCGACCGCGACCTTTACCTGAACATACCGCGACCTTTACCTGAACATTCCGCGACCTTTACGTGAACATACCGCTACCTTTACCTGAACATACCGCGACCTTTACCTGAACATACCGCGACCTTTACCTGAACATACCGCGACCTTTACCTGAACCTACCGCGACCTTTACCTTGAAGTTAACTGAGGAGTAAAGACGTTCTGTCGGTGTCAGAGAGGACACGTTGCTTCAGTTATACTCGGTTGATCACAGTTTGTTAAAATAAAGCAGAGTGGACGCTCGTCGTCTTCATTCACACAAACTTTATTCACGTCAACATGTCTCTGTTGGCCCTGATCACATGACACTAATATATACACAACAAAACTACACACACACACACAAACACACAAACACACACACTAACATACACTACAGTTGGGCCGCATATTTCATAAATCTCTATAAATACGTTTTTCACATGTATACCGTACATTATTATTATCTTCATATGTTCTGTAAACGTTATATTTATGTTTCTACCAAACTATCCACGATCCCAGGTGTGTGTGGGAGGCCGAGCTGCGTTCAACACGCCGCTGCAGAGCGACATGTTTAGCAACACATTATGGATCATCAACTGACATTCAAAATCATAAAACAACGTTTAAAAAAACGTTCATGCTGACGTTAATCTGACACTTCACAGCTACAAACACGTTGTGCTAACACTCTGCTAACGTTCGGCTAAGCGCCAGGTGTTGAACGCAGCTCAGAGCTCCACAAACTCGACAGAATCACCATGACATGACGGACAACACACGATAAATAGATCAGCAGGTATAGTTTAAACATGAATACTGCAGTAAAACTCAGAAAGTACTGTGAAGTACTGCATTCATCCATCAAATCAACAACAGAACACATTAAACTACAGTAAAGACGTTGATATGATGAATTTCTATTGCTACAAACCCTGTTTTTATTTCATATCAGTCATAATGTTGATGAACGGATCATTTCCTGGACGTTAGCGACACTCCCACACTGGAGACCAGCTGCTGTTGGCAGTTTGCAAGTCAAGCGACTTCAAAACTAGTAAGAAGCAGCTGGAACTAGTTTGAACCAGATCTCAGTAGAAGAAAACAGAAGGACAAGAAGACAGTCGAGATTCATTGATGCTAAAACAATGCTAAACAATGGGGTGACAGCTAACATCAGTACTGTTGTCTTTAAGATGGATATCAATAAATAGATGCATAAATAAATTAGTCAAACAATATGTAAACTTTACACTGTAAAGAAAAGTTCTTAAACAAAATCATCTCATCAAATTCAAACGAGACAGAAAATAAAAATTAAATATTTTGTTCCAGGAGTCGATCCAACTAGCTAGCTTGTTAGCTATCTGGCTAGCTACCTATCCAGAGAGGAGTTTACAGTACTTCAGAAACCTGATGTAAAACAGTGTGAGGAGACAGACAGACAGGCAGAACACCAGTCTCACTCTTCTGGGCAGGCAGACAGCTGGACGACACATCTATACACTCAATATTGCAGTAGTATTTTGCTATATAGTCATAATGTGCTGATACTTCTTATCATCATAGTAAGGTTCACAGTAACACAGCATCAGTCGATACCAGAACAGTTCACATAAACACACTTGGTTCAGGTTCAGGTTCAGGTTAACCCTCAATAGAAGACTGGGGGCTCTCTCCATGGGCAGGGCTACCTTTACTGGAACGACTGGGGATAAAATGACAAAAAACAAACATGAAGACAGAGAAAAGAAAGAAGAGTTAATCAAGAGAAACCTAAACAGGTAGGAGACTTCAAGAGTCAAAGGTCATGTCAATACCAACGATACTCTGCAGGAACCTTCAGGAACCAGTACAAACCAGTGGGAACCAGTCAGAGACAACAACTAAAAAGGGCAGGAGGATTTCAGGGCCAAAGTTCACATTAATTACAACTGTTAAAACCAGTTACAACCAGTCAGAACTGGATCAGATACTGATCTTTACGTTGATGACTATAAACGACCATGTACGTGAAGAGCTGGTTCTGCTAAAGTAAGGGACGGTTCTTTTCAAACCTTGTATCCTTGTCTTCTTATATTTTCTGCCAGGTTTTAGATGTTTAAAGTACCACTAGGATCAGAGAGTACAGTTATAGTTCAGTGCCACATGAAGAACATATGTGGGATGAAAAAGTGTCTGATATCTCTCCTGACTGACCCAACAGAAAACTACAACCTCAGCAAACATGAACTTGTGTTTGAGCTTTAGGAGCCAGTTTACCAGTAAAAACAAGCTGAAGCCTGTTCATACCAGGAGGAACTAACAGAACCAAGTAGGGACATTTGAAATCAGTAAAAACCTGTTGGTACCAGCTAGAACTAACCAGTCGAAGCCTACTGAAACCAGTGTCAGTCAGAATTTGCTGGATCCAACTGGAACAAGCAAGAACTAATTAGAGGCAGTCATAACTGGTCTTGGAACCAGCTGGTATCAGTAGACATATGTTAGGACCAGTAGAAACCTCTTGGAACCAACAGAACCAAATAGGAACCTGTTGAACTCAGTCAAAACCTGTTGGTACCAGCTGGAACTAACCAGTGGAAGCCTAGTGGAACCAGCTGGGACCAGAAGAAGCTACTGGAACAACTGGAACAAGCCAAATCAGTTGGAACCTGTAGATATGAGAAACCAGTATGGACCAAGCTAAAACCACCATCAACAATCTGTATCCAGATAAAACCAGTAGGGACCGGCTGGCTGGACATGTTGAACCCAGCCATCAGCAGCGAGAGTGAACCAGCAGGGCCCGGTTCTGAAGTGTGTTTGTCTGTTTGTGCTCATGAAACATGTTCAGTCCAGCTGGATACTGGTTGTTCACGTGACCTGTGTGCTTAAGAGTCAGAGGGAGGAGTCAGGTCTGGAGGGTCGGGATGGAGATGCAGGAGCCCTCCGACTGGAGACAGACAGACAGACAGACAGACAGACAGACAGACAGACAGACAAGAAGAGACAGTCAGTAACAGGTTGATGGAGCTGTCCAGCTAACTATGATGCTGGGGGGGTGGGCGGGGTCACATGACGAGGACAGCGATCTGATTGGACAATGACACACGCACACACACATGGTGAGAGACAGTGACATCACACAGACAGCTGACGTACCATTGGTGGATTCCTCACTGGTCACTGATAGAGATTCTGAAAGAATAACCATATATGGTCAATGTGAGGGGGCGGGGCTACCTGCTCTGACAGTGACACACCTGAGAGCTTCCTGTTTAGCCTTATATGGTACTGTGAGAACAGGATCACACAAACAGACAGACAGGTAGCTAGAGAGACAGACAGACAGACAGGTAGCTAGAGAGACAGACAGACAGACAGACAGGTAGCTAGAAGGACAGACAGACAGACAGACAGACAGACAGACAGACATGGCTCCGGGTGGGTGTTTAAAGATGGAGGAAAAGAAGTCGAGGATGAAGAGGAAAAGAAGAAAGAGCGAGTGAGCGTCTTTCTTCTCATGTCTGTTCAGGATGTTTGTGGATCTCTGCTTCGGTTCTACAGCACCAACGAAGAGGAAACTGACCACAGAACACACTTTATTATACACCAACCCTGGTCTGCTCAAAAAACACAAGAGACTGCTGACTGGAGACCAGCTCTCAGTTTGCAGCTGGTCTCCAGTCTCCAGTCAGCAGCTGGTCTCCAGTCTGCAGCTGGTCTCCAGTCTCCAGTCTGCAGCTGGTCTCCAGTCTCCAGTCTGCAGCTGGTCTCCAGTCTGCAGCTGGTCTCCAGTCTGCAGCTGGTCTCCAGTCTCCAGTCTGCAGCTGGTCTCCAGTCTCCAGTCTGCAGCTGGTCTCCAGTGTGCAGCTGGTCTCCAGTCTGCACTTGGTCTCCAGTCTGCACTTGGTCTCCAGTCTGCACTTGGTCTCCAGTCTGCAGCTGGTCTCCAGCCTGCAGCATGCTGCTGGTCTCCTGTGGTGGGTAAAGACTGTGTAGGTACCTGGGGACTCCAGGTGGGGGCGCTCTGTTGGGTCGGGAGGGAACGGAGGGCGGGGGTCCAGGGTCAGGTGACACCGCTGGACGGGATGGAGGCCCAGGTGCTGCGCGACCCCCTGGACGAGGAGGTCCTGGAGGGGCCCGGCGCTGAGGGGTCGGGCTGGACATGGGGGACCTGTAGAGACCAGCAGAGGGACTTGTGACGCTGATCAGAACACATTGAGGTCACAGCTGAGCCATTGCTAGGTTACCTGCGTCCTGACGGCATCCCTGTCACCTGCAGCCACGAATCATCGACAGGAGGTGGCATCGCCGTGGTGATGGTCGATGTGCTGATGTCACCGATGATGCTGAGGCCTTCACGAAGGGCGTGGTACATCCTCAACATCTCATCCCGGTGCTGACCCTGAGAGACAGACAGATGGGAGAGAGACAGGTGTCAGAGAGATAGACACCCCTTTAATTATATATTTCTATCTACCTGTTTGTCTCCCTGAGTAACCTGTCTGTCTCTCAGTCCACCTGTCTCACCTGTTCCTGGGACTCCTCCATCAGGGTGTTCTGGTCTCCACATGAGTAAAGCTGAGCGAGCAGGTCAGCGTGGATGAACTCCTTTGTCTGCAAGAGAGAGGTCACATCACGCGTTACATCACTTCCTGTTTGTTAAGGTGTGTGTTCAGGTGTGTGTTCAGGTGTGTGTTCAGGTGTGTGTGCAGTACATTGTTGACCATCAGGTGCATGATGGTCTTGGGGATCAGGTCTCTGACGGTGCGGTGGATGATGGACAGGTACGAGTCCACCAGGTTCCTGACGATCTCCACCTGTCGCTCCAGCTGAGGGTCCAGACTGTGAATGTGTCCATCCCCGCTCGCCTCCTCCACCTCCACCTGTATAAACATGGCCACTTGTTAACTACACACACACACACACCTCCACCTGTATAGACATGTTTAAATATGAAGGTGGTGGACAGAATAATAGAGACACTTTAATGAGCTCACCTTCTCTTTATCCTGACGGACGACAGAGAGGAAACAAAACAGAGTCAACGTCACAACAATGAACTCTGAGTACTGACATGTAACACTACAGTAATACTACAATAATACTTCAGTAACGCCACAGTAATACTACAAAAATACTACAGTGATAATACTATAGTAAGTATACATAGTATATATATATACTTATATACTTAGTAGTATACTATTATAGTAAGTAATGAATTGTACCACGGTGCGTTCAGGGTACACTCCAGCTCGTAGGAAAGAAGCCTTCCAGCTGTCGACTTCTTCCTGAGACTCACTGGCCAACTCCAGCTGACGGTAATCTTTATAAACGTTCCTGAAACGTGTTGATGTAATGTTACTCTAACGTTCAGTCAACAAACACAGTCTGACACACCTGGACACACATACACACACCTGAACACATGTACACACACACCTGAACACTCACTCACACACACTGACCTGTGCTCTGTGTTGAACAGGGCGAAGATGTGTTTACTCGACATGAAGCTCTTCTCGATGTCTTTGAGTTTCAGGTTGTCGACAGGCAGCATGTACTTCTTCTCTTTCTCCTGCAGGGGGCGATGTCAACAACACATAGGTGAAATAACACACACCAGTGTGTGTGTCTGTGTGTGTGTGTCTGTGTGTGTGTGTGTGTGTCACCTCATCGTCTTTGTACCAGGACAGAGTCTCGGCCGTCAGGACGAACCAGTACTCCTTAGCTCCGCCCTTCATGATGCTGATGTTGTTGATGGTCAGCCAACCTTTACGGATCACCTACACACACACACACACACACACACACACACACACACACACACACACACACACATTATACATACACAAATATTATACATACACATACACACACACACACACACACAATCACTTACTTACCATGATCTCGTCCTAGTTGCCGTGGTAACAAATGCAGAGCAAGAAGAAAAAAGGAAGACGTGAACAAAGAGTTCCTCCATGCTTGATTCAGACAGTAATCAGATTACATGTGACAATCTGATGTAATCAGATTACATGGAACAAACTAACATTAAGATAACCTTCACCTAACATGACTTGTCTCAGTTCAGACTCACCTGGTTTCCAGCTGCTTTCTTCTTGTTCATCTGACTGCTCTTCTGCTGAGCACTGACAGAGAGACAGGCAGACAGACAGGCAAAGAGACAGAGTTTCAGGTCTGTTTTATTGTGAAACATAGCTCCTTCCTATCTTTTTCTGTTTTGTTTTGAAAGATATCACTTCCTGTTTCTTACTTTGCAAAGCCGATGAAATCTTCATGGTTTGTGTTCATGTACGCCAACTCAATGTCAATCAGCAGCATCACCTAAAAGAGACAGACAGGCAGAGAGAGAGGCCATGTCCAGTAGCTGTCCCTGGTCCTAAATGAGGACTTCAACACTTTATAAAGTCCTGTAAACACACAGACAGACAGACAGACAGACAGACAGACAGACAGACAGACAGACAGACAGACAGACAGGTAGGTCAAACCTGGTCTTTGGTGCGACTTTCTCTGTCTCTGATGTGCTGAGTGACAATTCGTTCCATCTCCTCTCTGAGCATCGGGTACTGAGCCAGCTACAGACAGACAGACAGAGAGAGAGACAGGTCAGAGGTCAGACAGACTGGACAGAAGTCAGACAGACAGGTCGTACCTTCTGCGTGCACTGCCTGACGGTGTTGACAAGCTCGCTGATCACCATGTCGACACATTTCTGACACGGTTCTTTGATCTGAGCGATCAGACGCTTCACGATCGTCTCAAACGCCATGTCAGGTGTGAACAGACCTGTCCTACAGAGGACAAACAGGTGAGACAGGTGAGTCGTATGAGGCGTCAGACGTCCTGTGTTACCTGAAGGCAGTATGCTGGCGTCACACTCACCTGATGCCGTGGATGTTCTTGATGGCGTAGCTGATCTCTTTTCGAAGAGTCTTCTCATCGCTCTCCAACTGTACAACCATCACAGAGTGTGTGTTCAGGTGTATGCTCAGGTGTGTGTGTGTGTGTGTGTGTGTGCTCAGGTGTGTGTTACCTTGACAAGCTCAAAGGGGAAGCGTTCGTGGAAGATTCGGTTGATCTTGGCTCCTCCTGACAGCTCATATGTTTCCACCTGATCTCCAGAACCTTCGATCCTCTTCTCAAAGTCCACAGCGAACTGCTGCACCATTCTGACACACACACAAACACACACTAAGGTCACCTGTGGGTCGCTCAGGTCAAAATACAAGCATTGCTGTTCACCTGGAAAGACCGTCCCGCAACAGAGGAGGGGGGTCACAACACAGACCGAAAACAACTTCAACAGCTATGAGACCCAAACAAACCACATGAATGACCTTCAATGACTCACAGGTGTCATCAATGACCCACAGGTGTCGGTATCATGAATGACCCACAGGTGTCATCAATGACTCACGGGTGTCATGAATGACCCACAGGTGTCATCAATGACTCACGGGTGTCATGAATGACCCACAGGTGTCATCAATGAACCACAGGTGTCGGTATCATGAATGACCCACAGGTGTCATCAATGACTCACGGGTGTCATGAATGACCCACAGGTGTCATCAATGACTCACGGGTGTCATGAATGACCTACAGGTGTCATCAATGACCCACAGGTGTCATCAATGAACCACAGGTGTCGGTATCATGAATGACCCACAGGTGTCATCAATGACTCACGGGTGTCATCAATGAACCACAGGTGTCGGTATCATGAATGACCTACAGGTGTCATCAATGACCCACAGGTGTCATCAATGAACCACAGGTGTCGGTGTCATGAATGACCTACAGGTGTCATCAATGACCCACAGGTGTCGGTGTCATGAATGACCTACAGGTGTCACCAATGACCCACAGGTGTCGGTGTCATCAATGACCCACAGGTGTCATCAATGACCCACAGGTGTCGGTGTCATCAATGACCCACAGGTGTCGGTGTCATGAATGACCTACAGGTGTCATCAATGACCCACAGGTGTCATCAATGACCTACAGGTGTCATCAGTGACCCACAGGTGTCGGTGTCATCAATGACCCACAGGTGTCATCAATGACTCACGGGTGTCATCAATGACCCACAGGTGACCTCAACCACATGTGGTTGTTCCTGATGTAGTATCTGTATGTGGAGAAGACCAGTGACCGACAGGTGTACTGTATACAGAAGATTTGGTGAAAAGAGAAGCATGAGGACTCTGTACTCGGTAAGAGTTCAGTCTAAATTGGTTGGTGGTCTTGGTCTTGGTGTGTTTCTGCATAAAGTATATCAGTGTGTAGTATTGGTGTGAACTAGTAGTATCAGTGTGTATTTGTACTGACTGCAGCAGTGCCTTGGTCTTGCGTCCCGGGTCGTCTGGTCTGAAGTTCTTGTACTCCTCTACCTCCTTCTCGATGGACAGCAGCTGGCTCTGAAGCTTGCTGCGTAACCCTGGCAACGTGTCCCGGATGTGGTTGGTCAGTTGCTAGGGGTAACAGAGAAATGCTCTGTTACTATGGTTGCACTGTAAACTTGTGGAAACCTGTGTGTGTGTATGTGTTTGCTCACCTGGTTCAGGACTTTCTGCAGGTAGGCGGTGCCCATGCGGTCGGCCAGGTGTCGGTATGACGGGTGCGACAGGAAGAACTTCCTCTCTGCCTGCAGAGCCGCTGTGATGTCTTTCCTCCCGTCGATGTCCTTCTGACTGCGGTTCACCACGCCGATGTAACCTGACACAGATCAGGGTCTGTTAGGGTCTCTGAGGGACCACACTGAGACCAGGACCCCTCAGAGACCAGGACCGCTCCACATCATTCCTGGTCTTATCTCCTATTATTAATTCATTGTTTCCTACAGTTACGTCACAACGAACCTGAAGTTCTGGTCTGGTTGGTTTGATTTGGTCTGGTCTGGTCTAGAACTTTCTTTCAGAACATATTCATCATTGTGTCCTGGTGTGTGGTCTACCTGGCCCCCTCAGACACTCAGGTTATAAGGCAATAGACTCTCTCAGCCAATCCGAGAGCAGGATTCTTGTTGCTATGGTGTCTGTACCTCTGCGTAGCGGCAGCAGTTTGTTCTCCAGAATATCTCTGGCGTCGGTTCCTTCGTCCATCAGGTCCAGTTTGGTGATCACACCGATGGTTCTCAGACCTGAACACAGAGTACTTCATTAGACCAGGTTCACACCTGCACCACAACACCTGAACGCCCTACAGCCCCCATGTGGTCCCCCTGGACCTGCTGCACCTGAGGCAGTGAAGGTGACACTGACCTTGCGGGTCGACCTCCTTGGCGATCTTCAGAGCGTCGGAGTTGGCGAGGTCAGAGTTGGCAGGAGAAACGGCCAATAGGAGGCAGTTGTCCTTGGTGACAAACTGCATGAGCATGTCTCTGATCTGATGCTCGATGTCGGCTGGCTGGTCTCCCACCGGAACCTTCGTCATCCCGGGCAGGTCCACCAGAGTCAGGTTCAATACTGCAGAACCAAACACAGAGCAGGTCAGTGTCAGGTTCAGTTAGACCAGGGCCCATCTGGCTGTTCTGTTGGACCCAGGCCCGTCTGACTGTTCTGTTGGACCCAGGCCCGTCTGACTGTTCTGTTGGACCCAGGCCCGTCTGTCTGTTCTGTAGGACCCAGGCCCGTCTGACTGTTCTGTTGGACCCAGGCCCGTCTGTCTGTTCTGTAGGACCCAGGCCCGTCTGACTGTTCTGTTGGACCCAGGCCCGTCTGTCTGTTCTGTAGGACCCAGGCCCGTCTGACTGTTCTGTTGGACCCAGGCCCGTCTGTCTGTTCTGTTGGACCCAGGCCCGTCTGACTGTTCTGTTGGACCCAGGCCCGTCTGTCTGTTCTGTTGGACCCAGGCCCGTCTGACTGTTCTGTTGGACCCAGGCCCGTCTGTCTGTTCTGTAGGACCCAGGCCCGTCTGACTGTTCTGTTGGACCCAGGCCCGTCTGACTGTTCTGTTGGACCTAGGCCCGTCTGGCTGTTCTGTTGGACCCAGGCCCGTCTGTCTGTTCTGTAGGACCCAGGCCCGTCTGATTGTTCTGTTGGACCCAGGCCCGTCTGACTGTTCTGTTGGACCCAGGCCCGTCTGATTGTTCTGTTGGACCCAGGCCCGTCTGTCTGTTCTGTAGGACCCAGGCCCGTCTGAGTGTGTTACCGTTAGGAGAGTAGACCCGCAGGTTGATGGGGACCGGACTGATCCCTTTGTTCTGCCCGGTGACCCGGTCCGTCTCAGCTTCGATCTCCTGACGGACTTCATCGAAGTCGGTGAACTTCTTCCCCTTACAGTGCAGGAACTCTGCGAACTCTGAGCGACCAATCAGAAGTCAGTAACCAATCAACAACCAATCAGCATTCAGTCATCAGTCACATGATCAGATGATCTCACCTGTTGGACAGGTGATGAGCTGCAGCACGAGAGGACGACGAGTGACGATACCAGAACCACGAGGGAGGAAGTCTCTGAGAGGAGGAGTAAAGTACAGGCTGTAGTTAGATTACTTTATATATTTTAATCTGTTACTCCTGTATTATGTATATTGTGTTGATCTGCAAACATTTGCATATTTAATTATTCATGATAGTTTGTTTCAGCTCGTCACAACATCATCTGTGTGTGTGTGTGTATGTGTGTGTGTGTGTGTGTGTGTGTGTGTGTGTGTGTGTGTGTGTGTGTGTGCGCTGACTGCAGGAGACACTGCAGCTTCACACACCGCTGAGTCATGTGACCTACAGTGACCAATCAGATGACTGGAACAGAGAGACCCTCGTCATCGTCAGGAGGAAGATTCAGCTGATTGGTCGAGATGAGATCACAGTATCGATCATCGATCACTGATCATAGTGTCACTGATGATCGATCACCTGTATCGATGACCAATCTGACATCACTCTGTGTTTCTGCCCTCAGTTTCACCAGGATCTGGTTCAGGATCTGGCTCAGGATCTGGCTCAGGATCTGGTTCAGGATCTGGTTCAGGATCTGGCTCAGGATCTGGTTCAGGATCTGGTTCAGGATCTGGCTCAGGATCTGGTTCAGGATCTGGTTCAGGATCTGGTTCAGGATCTGGTTCAGGACTAGAAAACGGTTCAAGAGAGACTTCCAGGTTGAACACAAAGGCCACTCTCAGGTTCTGGACCAACATCATGTGTGGAGCTCCTCAGGGCTCCGAGCTCTGTCCATGCAGTCGACCGTCACTCATGGTCAGAGCTCGGCTGGACTTCCTGTCCCTGAAAACCAAAATCCAAATACCAGGTCCACGAGACCCGGTTTGATCCTGGTCTGATCCAGTTCTGAGTGCAGATGTCCACTGCTTTAATTCCTCCAGCAGGTCTCTTCTTGTGTTTGTTGTTCTCCCTCAGTCTCCTTCACTCATTACCTTAATGAGCACACCTGTTTATTAAACCTGTCCAGGTGACGTCATGAACAGAACAGAACCACAGAACCGGGTCTGATTCATGCAACGGGTCAGCAGGGCAGCTCCCTCTGACACTCTAACCCCAACCCACGGTCCGGCTGTTCGGCCTGAACAGACAGACAGGAGGACAGACAGGTGGACAGACAGGAGGACAGGCAGACAGGAGGACAGACAGGTGGACAGACAGACAGACAGACAGACAGACAGGAGGACTCACCTGCCCACGAAGTTCTCCAGCACCGAGCTCTTCCCCGCGCTCTGCCCGCCCACCACCGCGATCTGCGGCAGGTCGAAGTTCGAGTTCTGTCCGATGGAGGCGAACGCGTCCTGGAGCTTGTTCACCAGCGGGATGAGCTCCTCCATCCCCCGGTTCCCCATGACGACAGGCGGGCGGAGGCACAGGCAGGCAGGCGGATGGGTGGGTGGAGGAGCTGGAGGCTGACAGACAGACAGGCAGCGGTGAGACAGGCGGGATGCAGTAGCTGTCTCACGTCTCTCCTCGATCAGCTGATCGATCAGATTTTAATATCGATGTTTATGATGATGATGATGATGATGATGCTGCTGTGACCTTCAGCTCCGCTCTCCTCCTCTGCAGGGATGGACCAACACACACACACACACACACACACACACACACACACACACACACACACACTTCCTGTACGGACCTTCACAATAAAAGCACGACAGTGTAAACTCAATGAATAAATCGTCAAAATAAAGTTTGATGCTTTAATGTTGAAATCGGCTCTGATTGAAACATTTTATTATTTTATTATTATTAGTTTATTTGTCCTGGTCAGGCTGAGGAAACATTTTTTCATGAATCTACACAGCAATAAAGTAATCTATTACATTACTTACCCAGTCTTCATTACAGTAATCTATTACATTACTTACCCAGTCTTCATTACAGTAATCTATTACATTACTTACCCAGTCTTCATTACAGTAATCTATTACTCAGCTGTGTGAATATTTATATTTTCATATCTTCATCTTTATCTGTTCCGATTGAATTAAAACACTGTGCTCTTATTCTGAAAGGTCGACGTCTTACCACCGGTCCGTGCAGTAGAGAGATGACGCAGAGCTGCAGTGCGTCATCAGAGCAGCAGGGGGCGCCAAAGAGGAGTCACATCTGGAGCAGCTGATGGAGCAGCTGATGGAGCAGCTGATGGAGCTCCTGATGGAGCTCAGCTGATGGAGCAGCTGATGGAGCTCCTGATGGAGCTCCTGATGGAGCAGCTGATGGAGCAGCTGATGGAGCTCCTGATGGAGCAGCTGATGGAGCTCCTGATGGAGCAGCTGATGGAGCAGCTGATGGAGCAGCTGATGGAGCTCCTGATGGAGCTCAGCTGATGGAGCAGCTGATGGAGCTCCTGATGGAGCTCCTGATGGAGCAGCTGATGGAGCAGCTGATGGAGCTCCTGATGGAGCAGCTGATGGAGCTCCTGATGGAGCAGCTGATGGAGCAGCTGATGGAGCAGCTGGTTTGTGGATTCAGATCCACTTCCTGTCTCTAAATTTGTACAAAGACATTTTTTCTGCATTCAGATGAAAAAACTATTTCATCCCAAGACGGATACAAATTTACAAAAGTGTGTAAATAAAGAAATAAGATACGGAACATAAATACTGGAGCACAGCTTCAGACTCAGTGTCAGATCATTTTATTAGATACTGTGGATCTGACCGGCTGCTTTCTATCCCTGCACACTTTCAGTCATCCATCATTTCATTCCCCAACACCTTCCAGTAAACCTTCAGAACTCCACCTGAACTCACCTGGGTCCATCTTACAACAACAGAAACATCACCAGCAGTCCGGTGAGAAAAACACTGATTCAACATCAGATTCACTGTTTTTATTTCTCTTAAATATTCCTTCTTTACATTATAATCCATTTCTTAATTATCTCAGTTACATTAATTATAATGTCAGATAATTTCAAGATGTTAAACTTGATTATACGACAACTCATACAAACACGGTGCTTTCAAAAGTAAAAGTATTCACCATGTCAGAAATCATAACACAGGTTGATCAGGCAGTGCTCAGAGGTTTTTAAGGTCACAGGTACAATCCTTAGAATCAGTACAGACTGCCTGAGGAAATATCTCAGGATGTTTGTTTGAATATTTGGATGAAGCGGGTTCAAACCTCATTCTGTGAAGTTTGAAGTTTGAATGTCCAAAGAAAGAGTGAAAAGCTCAGGATCAGATCAGACAGGTCAGGGTGTTTGAAGGCCGATCGTAAGTTCTGAGGATGTGGGTTCAGACATGTGAAGGTTAGTTCATGGTCATAAAGGAATCAGTGGTGAACCCGTGACCTTTGACCTCTCTCTGTAGCTCTGAACAACTTGTAGTATTGTTTCCATCTTCATCATCAACATCTTTATCAAAGCATCACAAATATTCCTGAGTAACTTCTGATGATTCACGATGACTCAAATTATTTAAAAGTACCAAAGTATAGTATTATAGTATTTAAACATACATCTTGTGTGATTGGGCAGTTTACTGTCGGTGACACAAAGTCCACAGTAATGTTGAACTAATGTTAACTGACTCTGTATCCCATCATGCTCTGTGCTCATGACACATTTCATTTCAGCTTTTCTGTCTTTGTTTTGGACATTTTGTCTTTACGGACACGTAGGAGACGCAGACAGGAAACATGGGGGTAGAGAGAGAATCTAACCAGGGACACATGGTGTGGGACAGAAATAACATCAGCTGTGTGATCCTGGACACACTCAACGGATCTGTTCAGCAGAGACAATGTTTGTCTCACAGGAGGAGACTCTCCGTCCTACAGACCACACAGAGACACTGAAGAACCAGGCAACCAGAACCTAAACCCAAACCCAGGATAAAGAGGTTCAGTGAATGTGGTGTTGAAGGTGTGGAGGTGGATCAGTGTGTCAGAGCAGACTCTGTAGAAGGACAGAGAGCCAGCAGGACAGTCCAGATACACTGCTACTCTACCAGACGCAGAGCCGAGGGAGGGGACGACTGTTTCTCTGTTATTGTGACTGACAGAGTGACAACGACCATGACAGCAGTACAGACTCCAGGAATGATCATTCATTCCAAACTCATCGTATTCTCTGCCTCCTTTCCTTCTGATTCTTCTGTAACTCACTGATATATGAACCTCTCCGCTCCACTCGACCTCCCAGTAACAGCGACCAGTCAGACCAGTTCTACACAGCAGCTGAGTCCAGTCAAATCTGTCTGGATGATCAGGATATGACTGATCCTCCTTCACACGTGTCATCTTCCTGTTGTTGTCAGACAGTTCGATCCTATCGTTCACTGTGTTTGTGTCGACTGTGAGTTCACAGGAATCTGATGGAGAGAACAAGACAGTTATTAATCTATCATCTGTTTATTTATTGATGATGACATCAGAGATTTGAAGGAGTGATGTCACAGTTTGAAGATGGTTTGTTTTCATGAATCAAATTAAAAACACACTTACACTTCCACAGACCTGGTCTCAACCATCGGACTCCAGCAGGCTCCACCCTGAAAGGAGGAGGGGGGTCAGACCAGCACATCCTCTTTCAGCATGCAAACATGGACATTACATCACTCTCAGACACAGTTTGGTGTTTCTGTTCACATGGAGGGTTGGGATTTGATTCATCTGATTCAGTCCAAATCCACCATCTGATTCCTTTTGAATCCTTTATTGAATCTAATCAGGTTTCACTTTCAACATTTGCAGGGAACTCAATTTAGAAAGACCCAAAGTCAAAGGCTCCGGTCCAATAGTCTTTTTGTTCAGGAAGGTTCCTCACTGAGTGAAATGAGCCAGAAGGATTTAAGTGTCAGCCATGATAAGAGCTGTTTGAATTCTCTGAAGAAGGAAAAGAGCTTCACTGCTTCCTTTCTTGTCTCCTTTAGCAGAGGAGACACTGGACCATCCTTTACCAAAGGAAAGGAGACAATGCCGTCCCACAATTCCTTGTGGCAGCAACAAGAAAGTAACGCAGCGTTCAGACAGGAGGAGGCGCTGCAGGGAAAAGGTGGCTTCTGGGAGTTTGTCTGTTTGTGGTGAACGTAACCTCTGTGGACCAATCAGGAGAGAGCTTTTTATTTCTCTGATTAACAACTTTATCGAGACCGACGCTCGCTCACTCTCATTCATTGTCTGTGTCTATCTGTGTCTGTCTGTCTGCCTGCCTGCCTGTCTGTCAGCATGACAGAGGAAGCCTCCTGACTACTATGGGATTCATATGCTGAAGACACATACATGATCCCATGGCTCACGTAGTTCTCCCATCAAGAGGACTCACTGCACTACAAGCTCTCAGATTAGTCATCATTCCAGCAGCAGCCATGCTTCTAATCGGAGTCATCTCCAAGCCAGTATTCTTGAGGAAAAGGAAAGGAGGGATGAGCTGGAGGAGACAACAACAGGAGGAGAAGGAGCTTCATGAACGATGGAGATGAACTGACCAAGAGGCCAGAGCTGCTCAGCACAGGCAAGCAGATGGACACAAGGAGAGAGAGAGAATGACCAAAGAGGCTGACATGAACAGATGTATCTGCATTAAAGAAAGAGAGCTGGAGTCAGCCCAGCTTGTTTCTGCTTTTATTCCACAGAATCTCTCCTCAGATAATCACCCTGATGGAGCCTCTGCTCCTCCTCCCTGATCTCTTCATGAAAAAGGAGACAACTCCTTTTACGACCTGCCTCCCTCCACCAGATTTACTCCTGCCCCCCAAACTTGATATATGTCCATTCTCATTCAGCTTTCTTAACTCAGCTTCCCCAGAGGACGACCTCGGGCCTCCCAAACCCTTCCCCTGCCTCACCAAGACAGCAAAGCTTAGCCCCTGTTCAGGCTACCTCTGTAGCTACCGCTCACCTCCCCATGTGTCTGCCCAGGCCGTACCCTCTTCCCCTGTCCAAGCCCCTCATTATACTGCATCCATGTCTGCCTTTAAAAAGCAACATGTGTTTCCTGGTGGTTTGTGGCTCCAGTTAGAGCCTTGATATCCAGAACAACAGTCTCATACAGACCAGCTGAGTTCTCTGAACTACAAAGAGATGAACATGGAACATGATCAGCCTCTGTTTGAACACACAGAGTGGCATCACACTTTTTGGGATATGTTCTTTAAGTCAGTGTTCAGAAATGACGTTGCCTCATCTGGAGCTTCACTGGAAAGAGGAGACTATGCGGGAAAACAATAATAACATTCAACTTCAACCAGTCGCAGTATGAGCGCCTTCTCACGATAAGGTCGGGGTAAGAGTCCCGATAATGTGATCAGAGAAGTTTCCGAGGCAGGTGAAATCAAATGTGACACTGTGTTCAGTTCTGACGTTGATATTGAGTCAGATTGTTCACCGGCTCGTCCACGTTTATATATCCTGCATGAAACAACACGGTCAGAACGCACAGGGAGAAGTATCTAAGATGGAGCTTTTTGTAGTCCATCTTCTGGACTTTGTAGTTTTCACACAGACCACGTCAACAACATCCACGTCACATAATTACGTAGCCTAGTGAAAGTGCAGTCAGACTCTCTGAGCACTGTGCTTATCTTTTCCTAAGTCCTTATGAATGATCCTTCACATCTTTCCTTGACCTCATGACGTTTTCCATGGAGGTCGAGGAAAAGTGTTTAGGAAAGGACAGAGGAATCTTTTTTTTGAATATTGGACCGCGGACAAAGATTGAGTTGAGATCTGTCACCAGCTTTGACACAGAAAATGTTTCCAGCTCTTCCTCCTCTATCACACTGATTGTCTGTGGCTGCAGCAGGCCTCTTCATACCTGAGAGTGTCCAGTCTCCAGTGTGGATCCTCCAGTCCAGCAGACAGCTGCTTCGATCCTGAGTCTCCTGGATGATTGTAGCTCAGAGCTGAGGCCAGAGAAGTACAGCCTTCCTCTGTGATCAGACAGCCTGACAGCCTGAAAACACACAAAACAACACACATGGAAGATCATCTGAGGGTCCTGCTGCGTCAGTCAGATAAAGAAGAAACTGTCTACTGTCTTTAAATGCTCATCGGCTGAATGGTTAATGGATCCTGACCTGAGACTTTCCAGTGTACAGTGTGGACTCTCCAGTCCAGAAGACAGCAGCTTCACTCCTGAATCCTGCAGGTCGTTGTTACTCAGGTCCAGATCTTTCAGACTAGAGGACTGGGAGCTGAGAACTGAGGACAGAGCTTCACAGCTTCTCTCTGAGAGGTTACAGTCACTCAGTCTGGAGAAACAACAGAAAGGAAACAAGTAATAAGATTTTTTCTCCAGTTGAAAGATCTCAGAGTATTTATTGATGAATAAATCACACTTACAGAGCTTTCTTGGAGGCTTTGATCACTGGCAGCAGCCTCAGAAGAGCCTCCTCTGAAGCAGAGAATTTCTTCAGGTCAAACACGTCCAGATCTTTGTCTGATGACAGTAAGATGAAGACCAGAGCTGACCACTGAGCAGGAGAGAGTTCCTCTGTGGAGAGACTTCCTGATCTCAGGTAGCGTTGGATCTGCTCCACTAGAGAACGATCATTCAGTTCATTCAGACAGTGGAACAGGTTGATGCTTCTCTCTGCAGAGGGAGTCTCTTCAATCTTCTTCTTGATGTACTCGACTGGTTCCTGATTGGTTTTTGAGTCACTTCCTGCCTGTGTCAGCAGACCTCGTAGGAGACTCTGATTGGTCTGCAGTGAAAGTCCCAGGAGGAAGCGGAGGAACAAGTCCAGGTGTCCATTTGGACTCTGTAAGGCCTTGTCCACAGCACTCTGGCAGAAGTGTGATAGTGTTAGTTTAGGTTTGTCTCTGAAGACTTTAGACCACCAGGATGTTGGTTGTTCTTCTTCCAGCAGGTTGACTCCAGAGTTGATGAAGGTCAGATGGACATGAAGAGCAGCCAGAAACTCCTGAACACTCAGATGGATGAAGCAGAACACCTGGTCCTGGTACAGTCCTCTCTCCTCTATAAAGATCTGTGTGAACACTCCTGAGTACACTGAGGCTGCTCTGATATCGATGCCACACTCTGTCAGGTCTGATTCATAGAAGATCAGGTTTCCTTTCTGCAGCTGCTCAAAAGCCAGTTTTCCCAGAGACTCAATCATCTTCCTGCTCTCTGGACTCCAGTGTGGATCTGTCTCAGCTCCTCCATCATACTTGATGTTCTTCAGTTTGGACTGAACCACCAGGAAGTGGATGTACATCTCAGGCAGGGTCTTGGGCAGCTCTCCTCCCTCTCTGGTCTTCAACAGAACCTCCAGAACTGTAGCAGAGATCCAGCAGAAGACTGGGATGTGGCACATGATGTGGAGGCTTCGTGATGTCTTGATGTGGGAGATGATTCTTCTGGCCTGCTCCTCATCTCTGAATCTCTTCTTGAAGTACTCGTCCTTCTGTGGGTCAGTGAACCCTCTGACCTCTGTCACCATGTCAACACAGTCAGGAGGGATCTGATTGGCTGCTGCAGGTCTTGTGGTTATCCAGAGGCGAGCAGAGGGAAGCAGTTTCCCCCTGATGAGGTTTGTCAGCAGCACATCCACTGAGGTGGACTCTCTAACATCAGTCAGGATCTCAGTGTTGTGGAAGTCCAGAGGAAGTCGACACTCATCCAGACCGTCAAAGATGAACACAACCTGGAAGTCTTGAAACCTGCTTCTTTGGTTTCAGTGAAGAAGTGATGAACAAGTTCCACCAAGCTGAACTGTTTCTCTTTCAGCACATTCAGCTCTCTGAAAGTGAATGGAAACATGAACTGTATGTCCTGGTTGGCTTTGTCTTCAGCCCAGTCCAGAGTGAACTTCTGTGTTAAGACTGTTTTCCCAATGCCAGCCACTCCCTTTGTCATCACTGTTCTGATTGGTTCATCTCTTCCAGGTGAGGCTTTAAAGATGTCTTCACAGCTGATTGTTGTTTCTGGTCTGTCTGGTTTCCTGGATGCTGTTTCAATCTGTCTGACCTCATGTTCATCATTGACCTCTGCAGTCCCTCCCTCTGTGATGTAGAGCTCTGTGTAGATCTGGTTCAGAAGGGTTGGGTTTCCTGTTTTAGCAATCCCCTCAAACACACACTGGAACTTCTTCTGCAGGTTATACTTGAGTTTAGGACAAACTCCAGAATAACTTCCTGAATGAAGACACAACAAATAAGATCACTCAGTGATTCATGAAGAAAATATGACTATGTAATTCCCCTAAAGAATCCATGTAAACATATTAGTGTCAATCTGTTGAGACATCAGTAAACGTGTCATTCATCCATCATGTTAAATCTTTAGAGAAATCCTCTTACTGCTCTGCAGACAGTCAGCCAGCTCCTCCTGCTTCATTCTCCTCAGGAAGTGCAGTGTGATCTTCAGAAATGACTCTCTGCTGCTCCTCCTCTGCTCTTCATCCTCACCGTCCAACACCTCCTCATCCTCCCTCTGACTCTCTAAGCATCCTGGCTCATCTGAACTCAGACTCTTCTGGATCCTCTTCAGCTCGTTCTTCACAAAAGTGACAATGTTCTCCTCCAGCAGCTGGAACAGAATATTATATGAATGACACAATCAAAGTCAAATCATGGAACCAAACATCAGATCCACGTTGGACAGACTGACAGTCCACTGGTCTAAAGAGTGCAGCATGGAGATGATTGTGAACAGAACAGATGTAAAAGTAGTTGTTGTCCATGTACAGACCATAAATATGGAGTCCAGGTGTGTTTGATGCTGCTGGGCAGACTGACCACTGGGAACCTCTGAGCTCTCCTGGTCCACTCTGTGGAGGAATCATGAAGAATGAGCTCACGTTATGTCTGTCCACACAGAGACAAACACAAGGTAAAGGTCCTTTGAGTTCAAGTGTTGATTCCAACATTGAATCAGATGCTTTCCCCTGACATTAAAGTGTTGGTCGTACTGCTGATCCCACTGGGAATCAACAGTCCAGTTTGCATTTCTGTGCAGCTTCCACTTTACTGTTGTTGAAGAAATCATCATAATTGATCATCAAGTCCAGATGTTTGCTGTGGTGGTGTGTGTTTATTAAAAAGCATGCATGCACTGGTGATCTGACAGTGACAGAATGTATCTGAGCCAGTGAGTTGACTTTTTTTTTTTAACATTCTTTTTATTGAACATTTACCAAATTATTATTAACAGTCCAGTACAGTGCGTACAGATTATATGAGAAATGTGGCAAATCCAGAATACATCCACCGCAATGATCTCACATGTCCTTGTTAGGTCTTACATTTCAGGTAGTTGCACTATAGTCTGATATCAAAGACTTCCACAGATGTATTGAAGAAGATTAATCTCCTACCCATTTGTTCATAACAGCCTTTCGGCCCAACATAAGTCTTACATTTTGGGCAGTTTGGAGAGGCCCCTGCTGTATATTTACTACACATATATGGAGATATATAAACATTTTGTAAAATATTATATTGCATTTCTCTGAATCTGTTACATATGGATATTTTCGGAGGTAAAAGAAAAATTTCCTCCCATATTTCATTTAAGTGACCTTGTTTAAGACTATCTAAAAGAGTCTTTTCTAATGAGTTAAAGTCATCTGGAAGATTGAGTATCCATTTTAATATACACGCAGTGTCTGACCTGGAGGTATTTCTCAAATTCTTTTGTTTGTATGTAGCCTGTGATGATTTCGAATGTTTTAAATTTTCCCCTATCCCAAAGGTCATGAATATGGTAAATTCCTGCTTCATACTAGTTCTGAAAGTTAGGTCCAGTGCCCCCCCTGGTTAACCCAGAGTTATCAGTCAATGTTGTTAAACAACTCAATTTATGTTTCGTCCCAAATAATTTCCGTAAAGAATTCCAAGTACTACAAACATTAGTAATTAAAAAATTGTCTTTCGTTATAATTGGTAATTCGCTCCTGCGTTTATCAAGTAAGTTGACAGTACAGTACGGTTTGGAGAAAGTTGCTTCAATTTCAAACCATGGTGGCTTCGGTTTAGCAGTTGCCCATATTGAGATCATTCTGGTTTGCACTGAGGTTGTATAGTTTGTAATGTTGGGGAGGCCCCATCCTCCTTGTTCTTCTGGTAATTGTAAAATATCTAATTTAATTTTAGGCTTTCTGCCAGCCCGTATAAAGTCAGAGAGAGCTGTATTTATATCTTTAATGTTGTTTCTCTTTAAAGATATGAAGAGCTGGTGCCCAGCGAAAAGGGTTTAAAAAGTCAGGTTCATACTCATATGAAAAACCGAGAGGCATGATTTCAGATTTTGTAAAATTAACCTTGTATCCAGAAATTTGACCGAACTCTTTCACAGAAATGATTAGCGCAGGTATTGAGTTTTGTGGGTCTGTTAATGTCAGGAGGATATCATCCGCGTACAGCAGAATTTTGTGTTGTGTAGTTCCCATCACCGTTCCTTTGATATTGGAGGTTTGCCTGACAGCAATTGCTAATGGCTCTCTAGCTAAAGAAAACAACAGAGGTGATAGTGGTGACCCTTGAGCTGTGCCTCTGTTAAGTTAGTCCACACATTTGTTACTTCTAGGCTGGACTATCGTAACTCTTTGTTATCAGGCTGCTCCAATAAGTCTCTGAGGACTTTGCAGTTAATTCAGAATGCTGCTGCACGTGTTCTGACAGGAACCAAGATCAGAGATCACATCTCTCCCATTCTGGCTTCCTTGCATTGGCTCCATATTAAATCTAGAATAGAATTTAAATTATTCTCCTTACTTACAAAGCTCTTCATGGTCAGACACCATCATATCTAAAAGAGCTCATAGTACCTTACTACCCCTCTAGAACACTGCGCTCTCAGGACGCTGGGTTCCTTGTGGTTCCTATAGTTTCCAAAAGTAGATTGGGAGCCAGAGCTCTCAGCTATCAGGCTCCTCTTCTGTGGAGCAAACTACCATTGTGGGTTAGGGAGGCAGACACGGTCAAAACCTTTAAGAATAGACTGAAGGATGTAAGAAATATGCTCATATGATGTATATGCTATGAATGTCTATGTCTGAATGTCAATAAAAAGAATAAATTATAAAAAAAAAAAAGAATAGACTGAAGACTTTCCTTTTTGATAGAGCTTATAGTTAGTGCTGGCTCAGGTCATCCCTTAGTTATGCTGCCATAGGATTAGACTGCAGGGGGACTCCCCCTCCCCCTAGGGTTATGCCTAGCCAGGCACGGTATTGGTTGAAGATGCAGTCACATCTCCCTTACCGAAAAGCCAGGATCGTGGCTGCTGCTGTGGTCCTGCACGACGTCCACTACACATATTACTAATGTCATTATTGCTGCCATTTCTGCTACTGTGGTTATTTTATCAGTCATTGTAATTCATTGTCATTTTATCATTCATTGTAATTCATTGTCATTTTATCATTCATTGTGATTTATTGTCATTTTATCAGTCATTGTAATTCATTGTCATTTTATCATTCATTGTAATTCATTGTCATTTTGTCAGTCATTGTCATTTTATCATTCATTGTAATTCATTGTCATTTTATCATTCATTGTAATTCATTGTCATTTTATCAGTCATTGTAATTCATTGTCATTTTATCATTCATTGTAATTCATTGTCATTTTATCAGTCATTGTAATTCATTGTCATTTTATCAGTCATTGTAATTCATTGTCATTTTATCAGTCATTGTAATTCATTGTCATTTTATCATTCATTGTAATTCATTGTCATTTTATCAGTCATTGTAATTCATTGTCATTTTCTCAGTCATTGTAATTCATTGTCATTTTATCATTCATTGTAATTCATTGTCATTTTATCATTCATTGTAATTCATTGTATTTTATCAGTCATTGTAATTCATTGTCATTTTATCAGTCATTGTAATTCATTGTCATTTTATCAGTCATTGTAATTCATTGTCATTTTATCAGTCATTGATTCATTGTCATTTTATCATTCATTGTAATTCATTGTCATTTTATCAGTCATTGTAATTCATTGTCATTTTATCAGTCATTGTAATTCATTGTCTTTTATCAGTCATTGTAATTCATTGTCATTTTATCATTCATTGTTCATTGTCATTTTATCAGTCATTGTTTTGTCATTTTCTCATTCATTGTAATTCATTGTCATTTTATCATTCATTGTAATTCATTGTTTTTATCAGTCATTGTAATTCATTGTCATTTATCAGTCATTGTAATTCATTGTCATTTTATCAGTCATTGTAATTCATTGTCATTTATCAGTCATTGTAATTCATTGTCATTTTATCATTCATTGTAATTCATTGTCATTTTATCATTCATTGTAATTCATTGTCATTTATCAGTCATTGTAATTCATTATCATTTTATCAGTCATTGTAATTCATTGTCATTTTATCAGTCATTGTAATTCATTGTCATTTTATCAGTCATTGTAATTCATTGTCATTTTATCAGTCATTGTAATTCATTGTCATTTTATCAATCATTCATTGTCATTTTATCATTCATTGTAATTCATTGTCATTTTATCAGTCATTGTAATTCATTGTCATTTTATCAGTCATTGTAATTCATTGTCATTTTATCAGTCATTGTAATTCATTGTCATTTTATCATTCATTGTAATTCATTGTCATTTTATCAGTCATTGTAATTCATTGTCATTTTATCAGTCATTGTAATTCATTGTCATTTTATCAGTCATTGTAATTCATTGTCATTTTATCAGTCATTGTAATTCATTGTCATTTTATCAGTCATTGTAATTCATTGTCATTTTATCAGTCATTGTAATTCATTGTCATTTTATCATTCATTGTAATTCATTGTCATTTTATCATTCATTGTAATTCATTGTCATTTATCAGTCATTGTAATTCATTGTCATTTTATAGTCATTGTAATTCATTGTCATTTTATCAGTCATTGTAATTCATTGTTTTTATCAGTCATTGTAATTCATTGTCATTTTATCAGTCATTGTAATTCATTGTCATTTTATCAGTCATTGTGATTCATTGTCATTTTATCATTCATTGTAATTCATTGTCATTTTATCAGTCATTGTAATTCATTGTCATTTTATCATTCATTGTAATTCATTGTCATTTTATCATTCATTGTAATTCATTGTCATTTTATCAGTCATTGTAATTCATTGTCATTTTATCATTCATTGTAATTCATTGTCATTTTATCAGTCATTGTAATTCATTGTCATTTTATCAGTCATTGTAATTCATTGTCATTTTATCATTCATTGTAATTCATTGTCATTTTATCAGTCATTGTAATTCATTGTCATTTTATCAGTCATTGTAATTCATTGTCATTTTATCAGTCATTGTAATTCATTGTCATTTTATCATTCATTGTAATTCATTGTCATTTTATCAGTCATTGTAATTCATTGTCATTTTATCAGTCATTGTAATTCATTGTCATTTTATCAGTCATTGTAATTCATTGTCATTTTATCAGTCATTGTAATTCATTGTCATTTTATCATTCATTGTAATTCATTGTCATTTTATCAGTCATTGTAATTCATTGTCATTTTATCAGTCATTGTAATTCATTGTCATTTTATCAGTTCATTGTAATTCATTGTCATTCTTATCATTCTTAGTCATTGTAATTCATGTCATTTTATCAGTCATTGTAATTCATTGTCATTTTATCAGTCATTGTAATTCATTGTCATTTATCATTCACTGTAATTCATTGTCATTTTATCAGTCATTGTAATTCATTGTCCATTTATTCAGTCATTGTAATTCATTGTCATTTTATCATTCATTGTAATTCATTGTCATTTTATCATTCATTGTAATTCATTGTCATTTTATCATTCATTGTAATTCATTGTCATTTTATCAGTCATTGTAATTCATTGTCATTTTATCAGTCATTTAATTCATTGTCATTTTATCAGTCATTGTAATTCATTGTCATTTTATCAGTCATTGTAATTCATTGTCATTTTATCAGTCATTGTAATTCATTGTCATTTTATCAGTCATTGTAATTCATTGTCATTTTATCAGTCATTGTAATTCATTGTCATTTTATCATTCATTGTAATTCATTGTCATTTTATCAGTCATTGTAATTCATTGTCATTTAATAGTCATTGTAATTCATTGTCATTTTATCAGTCATTGTAATTCATTGTCATTTTATCAGTCATTGTAATTCATTGTCATTTATCATTCATTGTATTCATTGTCATTTTATCATTCATTGTAATTCATTGTCATTTTATCAGTCATTGTAATTCATTGTCATTTTATAGTCATTGTAATTCATTGTCATTTTATCAGTCATTGTAATTCATTGTCATTTTATCAGTCATTGTAATTCATTGTCATTTTATCATTCATTGTAATTCATTGTCATTTTATCAGTCATTGTAATTCATTGTCATTTTATCATTCATTGTAATTCATTGTCATTTTATCAGTCATTGTAATTCATTGTCATTTTATCATTCATTGTAATTCATTGTCATTTATCATTCATTGTAATTCATTGTCATTTATCAGTCATTGTAATTCATTGTCATTTATCATTCATTGTAATTCATTGTCATTTTCATTCATTGTAATTCATTGTCATTTTATCAGTCATTGTAATTCATTGTCATTTTATCAGTCATTGTAATTCATTGTCATTTTATCAGTCATTGTAATTCATTGTCATTTTATCATCTGTAATTCATTGTCATTTTATCATTCATTGTGATTCATTGTCATTTTATCAGTCTTGTAATTCATTGTCATTTTATCATTCATTGTAATTCATTGTCATTTATTCAGTCATTGTAATTCATTGTCATTTTATCAGTCATTGTAATTCATTGTCATTTTATCAGTCATTGTAATTCATTGTCATTTTATCAGTCATTGTAATTCATTGTCATTTATCAGTCATTGTAATTGTACAATATGTTTGTGTTGATTTGTCCTGTACACGTGACATCTATTGCACGTCTGTCCGTCCTGGGAGAGGGATCCCTCCTCTGTGGCTCTTCCTGAGGTTTCTTCCACCTTTTTTCCCTGTTAAAGGTTTTTTGTGGGCAAGTTTTTCCTCACTGGAACCGAGGGTCTAAGGACAGAGGGTGTCACTCCCTGTACAGATTGTAAAGCCTCAGAGGAAAATGGACTTTGTGACTTTGGGCTGTACAAATAAAATTGATTTGATTTGATTTTGATTTAAGTTGAAACTTTAGAGTTTGGAGTTTGATGAAAGTTAAGATAGTGAATAATCTTGTGTTGTTTGATGAAGTACGTCCTCCTATAAACCCTGTTTGGTCTGCATTAACTATATCAGTCACCACTCTTTCTAGTGACTATTTTTGAAAGTATTTTTACATCCAATCCAAGTAGGCTAATGGGGCGAGACGGAGGGAGATTGCTTTATCAATTTCTGTTATTGTAACAGGTCCTTGCTGTAGTTTAGCTAGTTCATCTGTTAGCTGAGGTATCTATAAGCCAAGTATCATTGTCTAGTTCTGAGGTATACAGCGTTTCATAAAGTTTTTGAAAACATTCATTAATCTTTTTTAATTAATTTGACAAATTTGACCCTCAACAGATATTGCAGAAATAAAAGCTTTTTGGGGAGAGTTTCTTGCAAGACGGGCTAAGAACTTATTTGGCTAATTTCAAAATTCAAATATTTAAACAGAATATCAGACTCAGCCTTCTTTTTTTTGGGTTAGCTAGCGGTTCACTAGCCGCCAACTTGTTGTTTCCCGAGTATCTCTGTTTTTAGGCATAGTGAAAAAGTTGTCCAGCGACATGTCCAACGTCTCTGTAGGTTTAGCAATAATTTTTACCACAATTTTAGCAACTGGTAAACTGAGAGATATTGTTTTAATTAAATCCAGTGAGGAGACCAACAGCGGTGCATCTATCCTCCTCGGTGCATCATGTGTCCCCCCCAGTGAGATGACTTCTATACAGAAAGACAACCGTGATCAAAGAATATGTAAAAAGGTAGTGTAGGGTAGATAAAATGCAGGGGGGCATTTGCATTAAGACCTGATGTCAAGGAAACAAAAAGGAAAATGGACTATGGTTCTGCTTTGGGTCTTCAACGTTTACATTGACTATTACAGAGATACCTGGTGGGTGTGATGATGTGGGAGGAATGACTTGTCCAATATGAGCCCGAGTGGTGCTTTGTTATTGGACTCCTGTCATTGTCATGGAAAGTCCAGAGCAAACACTGTGGTATAGGGTGATTCATTAGTAGATGTGTTACCCGAGGACCTTGAACAACGATTGGATTGATGAATGGCTTTATGTTTGTACATTCAGATTTGTGACTGCATGTCTTGAAGAAAGAAGTTAAGCTGAATCACCACCTGGTGGTGGAGCAGACAGCTGGACAGACCTAGTAAACCCAAATATATAGAGAGGGTTAACTGGGAACATCTGGAATCCAAGCGGACCATGCTCAAAGCCTCCATTCAGGTCAGAAGGTGGTTGGTGTCATGGAGACAACCTGAGAATCCACATGTGTTATTAAGGAGGCCATCGAGTTGAAGAAACTGTTGAGCTTGGATGGTCTTCTGAAGCAGCTTTGCTTTGGTGATGACTGAAGCAAAAACATGGATGTGAGAGGAATTCAGGAAGGCCACATAGAGTTTTGGTGGCTTCAGGTAATCCTCAACATCAGTTTCTTAGAAAGTGATGCTATGAGAGGTGAAGTATGGGTAAACTGTAGGTTGTGGCTGGGTAAGTCTGTGGGTTTTACAGAAGTAATCAGGTACCCTGTGTAGAAGAAAATGTCTGAACTGATATAATCATGTGTTTTGTACTGAGCAGCTCCTGCGGTCAGTGTGTGAACATTGTTTAGTTTGTCTCATCACTTTTCAGTCCTCACCTTTGATCAACAGACTGACATCCATCTTTGAAGGCTATAGGAAGAACCATAGACCAGTCACTCTTCATGGACACTGAAGAGTGGTTGGGTTCTAGTCCAGGTCCATGTCCAGCAGGGTCTGGTCTCTGATGGATCCTGACAGGAAAACAATTGAAGTTCATGTTTAGTAAAAATCTTCTTCCATAAAATACTTGAAAATAAAAAAAATAAAATATGAATAATTATCAACAATTACACAATAATAACTTACTTTTTGTCTGAGAAAAGTCTTTGTTTAAAATCAATGAGACCATCAAATGACTGGTCACTCTTGAAGGACACACAGCTGGGTCAGGTTCAGGTCCAGGTCCAGGTTCAGGTCCAGGTCCAGGTCCAGGTTCAGGTCCAGGTCCAGGTCCAGGTCCAGGTCCAGGTCCAGGTTCAGGTCCAGGTTCAGCAGAGTCTGGTCTCAGAGTGTGTTGTGGGCTTCAACAGAACACACACAGAGCTTTGAGTGTGAATAATGATGGTGGAGTGATCTGAGTGCTGAGCTGTGACATGGAGAAGAGTCGTGGACAGTTAGAGATCCTCATCTCACCTCTGAGCTTTGGTCTGGCTGTCATGTTCCCCACACAGAGAGCTTTTAGAGGGAGGGACTCCCTCCTCTCTGTCCTCACTCGGATTCATGCTGCTCAACTCACATCAGCTCACACACACTTTGATCTGGAGAGGAAACACAAATCATTCATGTGCACATGGACTCAGATCATCCTGTCATCATTTGTCCTGTACTAGAATCAGCTCCTCCTCCACTGATAGGCTCTTTTTTTCATATCAGTGTCAGCTGAATGCAGTCAAACAGCAGTGTGAGACAGAGGGAGCTGTCATCACCTCTTCTACTATCAGTCCCCTAGATGGCGTCATGAAGCTGCAGATGGACCGTTTCCATTCACACTCATTGAATCTGACTGAATATTTTAGTAACTTTCCCAAAACTAAACAACATTTGTCACAAACACAGTGACCAGTTGGAGTCTCATCAACATGGTTCCTATGTTCCTCAGTCACTGCCTCACACGTTGAACATAAAGACAACAACTTGTTTGAAACAGTGGGACTTTGAACGCCTCAGGTCTAAAGGAAATGTAGGACACAAACATGAAGAAGCTGCTGACTGCAGGGACTGATGTAGAGACACATCTCAGCCTCCTCCACAGCTTCATTACAAGTCACTACAACAGGAAGTAAACAGCACCTCCACCACTGCATTTCATTTTGAAAGGCTTCACAGGAAATGTTAGTATGCTGGTGTGTGACTACGCTAGAGGAGAGGACAGTTTGAAAACAACAAAGAAGTTTGAACGACTGCAAACATTACACAGCAAGAAACAAACCCTAAAGTGAGTCAAGACTATGAAACAAAGTCAACTTACAGTTTGTTCAACAGTCCAAAGTGTAGAAGAAGGAAAGACAACACCGGCGAGCTGTATCCTGGAATGAGTTAGAGCAGGTAGGAGGGTATTTCTGGTCTGACCTGTTTATGTTTATCATTAGTCCCTCCTCTGTGATGCATTAGTTACTTTTACAAACAAGCTGTCAGTACTGCAGCACCGAGCACAGACACAACAGACGGAACAACACGAACTTCCTCTCTTGTTGTTAGATGCCACAGGCAGCTCAGCCTGCCACCTACTGGAGGCTGCAACAATATATCAAACAAATATGACGCAGAGGTCGTTCAGTTATTCTGGATATGACCTGTAGGTCATTCAGGTCTAGTCACCCGTGGGTCATTGAGGTCACCTGTAGGTCACCCGTGGGTCATTGAGGTCACCTGTAGGTCACCCGTGGGTCGTTGAGGTCACCTGTAGGTCACCCGTGGGTCGTTGAGGTCACCTGTAGGTCGTTGAGGTCAAGCCTTTGAGGATTTACACTTGTAAAGCTGTGGGACCAGACAACATACCTGGCCGTGCACTGAAGGACTGTGCAGTGGAGCTCACAGACGTCAAGCTATTGTCCCCCCCTTTAAATCCATAATAAAGACCTGGAGGTGAATCATGGGGATGTTGTTTTAACTAGAGTTGCACGATACCCACGGTATACCCGCGGTGCCAAATCATAACCGTCGCTCAATACTAGAAATTTTAAACGACGGTCCTACCGTGGCGAGCTGGGCTGACTGCTGCTGGACTAGTCAGTGATATCAGCTGCTGCTGGACTAGCTGATTGGCTGTTTGATCAGAAGTAATGTAATCAGAGTAAATACTCGAGTACAGCTGAACATAGTTACATGATGACTTAAAGTCTGAATGGTTTAAATAAAATGTCTGAATGAACTGATGACATCACACAAATATTTTCTTTAATTGATTTTTTTTCAAACAAAAAACAAACAAAATATTTTAAATAAAGTTTTTTTCAGTTTGAACAAAAAGACAAATAATAAAAATAAACTTTAAAAACATGTCCATCGTTTTATCACTCAGTCTTTAAAGTCTCTGTGGCACCTTTACATTAAAGAAACATTAAGGAAACATTAAAGAAACATTAAAGAAACATTAAAGAAACATTCAGAAAACATTAAAGGAACAGAGATTTGCTTTCATCTGACTCTGACAAACTTTATATTAACGTTCTATAAATACAATAAAAACTTTTTTAACGTTTAATCCACAAAGCCCCTCCCACCAACACATGAAGCTCCTCCCACACCGTTGAGGCTCCACCCACTCCACTTCATTATCCAATCAGTTCAGTGGAATCTCTCCTGTCGTCCAATCATTATCTTCTCGCTGTCTTCTTACGATATTTTGATGTTAATTATTTAATTAAAAAACATTTGTCCTGATTGAATCAATAAAGTCTAAAACTCTGATGTCACTGTGATGTCACTGTGATGTCACTGTGATGTCACTGTCTGATGAAGCACTTTAAAGTTCATTAAGGCAGAGACGAAGATGCGTTCAGGGTCGCCACACACAGGCTTCAATCAGGTTCTCCACAACAGGTAAAAAAGTTCTGAGAGTCCAGGTGTAGTTCCAGTAAAGGTGTACCTGTCTGTGTGTACTCAGGTGGACCTGTAAAGGTGTACCTGTCTGTGGTAGGTCTGTAGGTCTGTGTGTCCTCAGGTGGACCTGTAAAGGTGTACCTGTCTGTGTGTCCTCAGGTGGACCTGTAAAGGTGTACCTGTCTGTGTGTGGTGGTTCAGGTGAGTCATTGCTGGTCCAGGGGCAGCTTGACGAAGGCGATGGCAGCGAGCTCTTTACAGAACTCCTCGAGGACGATCAGTCCTCTCAACAGGGTCAGGTGCTCCAGTCTGAAGACACACACACAGGTGAACACACACAGGTGAACACAGACAGGCAGAGACACAGACAGGCAGACAGACAGGTAGTTACCCTGCATTGTGGTCCAGTCCCAGCAGGTGTCTCCTGGCGTTCAACAGTCTGTCTGTCAGATTAGAGACCAGCTGGATCCTCTGCATCAACTCCCCCATCAACTGAGAGACAGACAGGCAGAGAGACAGACAGGATGATGGAGTACTGTACTGACTCAGAGCAGTGAGACAGGTGTCTGTGTGCCTTACCCTGATGAGTACAGAGAAGAGTGACCTGGAGCAGTGAGACAGGTGGATGTAGGGGTTGAGCAGGTACTCGTTGAGCAGAGGATGATTGAAGGACGACAGCCTCGACAGAACGGCCGTCAGCTGGAGGTTCAACTCATACGGCTGACAGACAGACAGGTCGGCAGGTGAGAGACAGGCAGGTGAGAGGCAGACAGGTGAAAGACAGACAGACAGATAGACAGGTAGGTGAGAGATAGACAGACAGGTAGATGAGAGACAGAAAGGTCAGAGTGGCATACCTGCTCCAGGACCCGGCCCAGCCGGTCGAAGAGAACCTTGAACAGGTGACCTTCAAAGAAGTGTTCAGGTGAGGAGGAGGGAGGAGGAAGAGAGACCGGCCAATCCCACGACAGAGAGAGAGACTGACACTCTGTCACCTGGACAACAGGAGGACACGTCAGGTACAGGACTGGTACCATGGCAACAGGTCCTCAAACATAAAGTCATTTCAAAATAAAAGTGTGAGTTCTGACCAGTGTGTGAGCGTCGTGGACGTACGACTCGTATCCGCCCTCCTGAAGCAGCTGAGCAGACCGGACCTGAACCGGAACCAAGCATAGGAAGCTGCACACACACACAGGGAGGGGTCAGTGGTGTGGGCGGGGTCAGTGGTGTGGGCGGGGTCAGGCAGGTGAGTTACCTGTTGACGACGTCAGCAGCTGATCCCTGTCCAGAGGGAGGAGGCGGAGCCGAGAAGGAGGGAGGAGGAAGCAGCTCGCTGTCTGACATCACGCCGTCAGAGAAGAAGAACGGGTCCTCCTCCAGGTCACTGATTGGACCAAACACAAACACATGATTACTGACCCACTTCCTGTCCGTCCTGCAGACAGGTTCTCGGGCTCGGACTCACTCGCTGTCCTCTGTGGTATCAACGATCTCGGTGGGCCTGTCGTCCTGTCCTGCTGCAGGTGGACACAGGTAACTCCGACTCTGCAGGAAACTCAAAACCAGGACGTCCAAAATGTCCCTGTGAGGCTTCTGTAGTAACTCTTCCACCAGAGAGAGAGACAGCATGCTGATCTGAGGACAGACAGACAGGTCTGAGGACAGAGAGACAGGTCTGAGGACAGACAGACAGACAGACAGACAGGTCTGAGGACAGACAGACAGGTCTGAGGACAGAGAGACAGGTCTGAGGACAGAGAGACAGGTCTGAGGACAGAGAGACAGGTCTGAGGACAGACAGACAGACAGACAGACAGACAGGTCTGAGGACAGACAGACAGGTCTGAGGACAGAGAGACAGGTCTGAGGACAGACAGACAGACAGGTCTGAGGACAGACAGACAGACAGACAGGTCTGAGGACAGAAAGACAGACAGGTGATCTGCAGTGTCTTTGTCCCTGCAGGGCTCCTGTAGCTGTTTACCTGGACTCACCTGTAGCTGTTTACCTGGACTCACCTGTAGCTGTTTACCTGGACTCACCTGTCGGACTCACTGTAGCTGTTTACCTGGACTCACCTGTAGCTGTTTTACCTGGACTCACCTGTAGCTGTTACTGCTACTAGCTGTACGACTCACCTGTAACTGTTTACCTGGACTCACCTGTAGCTGTTTACCTGGACTCACCTGTAACTGTTTACCTGGACTCACCTGTAGCTGTTTACCTGGACTCACCTGTAGCTGTTTACCTGGACTCACCTGTAGCTGTTTACCTGGACTCACCTGTAGCTGTTTACCTGGACTCACCTGGTCTGAGATGTGGTCACAGCGCTGCAGCAGCAGGTGTGTCAGCGTGTCCGTCTTCAGCAGGAAGTGGACTAGCTGATCCAGCAGGAAGGGGGAATGGACCAGTCTGACGGCAGCACAGAGGAGCGAGGTGGAGAACAGGACTACCTGTTCACACCTGGACCACACAGACACACCTGGACGTCAGAGACAGGACGTTTACCTAAACAGGACTCAGAGTGGAGGACAGGTGGACTCACGTGTGCTGCAGCTGAGGCTGGACCACGTCTGACAACCACAGCTGGTGGACACACCGGGCCAGCTTCACCGCTAACACCTGCGAACACACACAGTCAGGTGACCACACACACACACAGGTGAGGGGGCGGGGCTATCAGCACACAGGAGGACAGACAGCGTGTACCTCAGGTGCTTCTCTCGTCAGGTGATCCAGGAAGTCAAACCATGAGAAGAAGTTAGTCATGTGATCAGAAGCAGGAGACGCTGACCTGAGATCAGAGCTGCAGCGCGAGAACTGTGAGCTGGAGTACACAGAGTACACGTTAGTACTGCAGTACAGAGAACACAGAGTACACGTTAATACTGCAGTACAGAGAACACAGAGTACACGTTAGTACTGCAGTACAGAGAACACAGAGTACACGTTAATACTGCAGTACAGAGAACACAGAGAACACAGAGTACACGTTAGTACTGCAGTACAGAGAACACAGAGTACACGTTAGTACTGCAGTACAGAGAACACAGAGTACACGTTAATACTGCAGTACAGAGAACACAGAGTACACGTTAGTACTGCAGTACAGAGAACACAGAGTACACGTTAATACTGCAGTGACAGAGAACACAGATTACACGTTAGTACTGCAGTACAGAGAACACAGAGTACCGTTAATACTGCAGTACAGAGAACACAGAGAACACAGAGTACCGTTAGTACTGCAGACAGAGAACACAGAGTACACGTTAGTACTGCAGTACAGAGAAACAGAGTACGTTAATACTGCAGTACAGAGAACACAGAGTACACGTTTAGTACTGCCAGTTACAGAGTACCCGTCTTACTGCAGTACAGAGAACACAGCGTTACACGTTAATACTGCAGTACAAAGTACACGTTAGTACTGCAGTACAGAGAACACAGAGTACACGTCATAACTGCAGTACAGAGAACACAGAGTACACGTAATACTGCGTACAGAAACAGAGTACACTTTAGTACCAGTACAGAGAACACAGAGTACACGTTAGTACTGCAGTACAGAGTACACGTTAGTACTGCAGTACAGAGAACACAGAGTACACGTTAATACTGCAGTACAGAGTACACGTTAGTACTGCAGTACAGAGAACACAGAGTACACGTTAATACTGCAGTACAGAGAACACAGAGTACACGTTAATACTGCAGTACAAAGTACACGTTAGTACTGCAGTACAGAGAACACAGAGTACACGTTAGTACTGCAGTACAGAGAACACAGAGTACACGTTAGTACTGCAGTACTTCATGTGTGTATTCACTGTGTGTGTGTACCTCCACGGTGTGTGAGGCCAGCTCTGAACCTCTCCAGGATCCAGACTCTCCAGAGGCAGCAGGGAGTGAAGCTCCAGCAGCCTCCCAGCCAGCAGCTCTCCCAGCTGGGTGTGATCACAGAGAATCTCCCCTGAAGATCCAGACTGGACCGAGGACAGCAGCAGGAGGCTTTCATAGGCCTTCAGACACACTGAGGGTCTCTGTGGAGCCACACATGTAGAGCGTGAGGAGCCATGACCATACCATGATGATAACATGACCATACCATGACCAAACCATGACAATAACATGATGATAACATGACCATACCATGACCAAACCATGACAATAACATGATGATAACATGATCATACCATGACCAAACCCATGACAATAACATGATGATAACATGACAATAACATGATGATAACATGATGATACCATGACCAAACCATGACGATACCATGATGATAACATGACAATAACATGATGATAACATGATGATACCATGACCATACCATGATGATACCTGATCATACCATGACCATACCATGATGATACCATGATCATACCATGACCATACCATGATGATAACATGACCATACCATGACCAAAACCATGACGATACATGATCATACATGACATACCATGATGATAACATGACCATACCATGACAATAACATGACGATACCATGATCATACCATGACCAAACCATGACGATACCATGATCATACCATTACCATGCCATGATGATACCATGACCAAACCATGACGATACCATGATCATACCATGACCATGCCATGATGATACCATGACCAAACCATGACGATACCATGATCATACCATTACCATAGCGTGATGATAGCGTGACCATGAACACGTCAGCCTGAATAAACGTGATCCGTCTGGCCTGAAGCTGCTCAGTTACCTGACTCTTGGTGAGCTGCAGCAGAACCGACAGCAGACCGGGCTCTGATTGGACGAGGCTGGAGGTAGATGAATCTAATTGGCTGGAGGGCAGTCGTGGCTCTGCCCCATGATTGGAGGCTGCTGTGCAGAGCTCTGATTGGTCAGAGGTGGGTGTCCTGGTTGCTGGTTGGTCCATAATCTAAAAAAATGAACAGAGATGAACCGCTGCAGTCGTTTCCAACAGGAAGTCACAGACACAGTCACTTCCTGTTTAATGACCTGTTATCAGAGCATGATCAGCTGACCTCTAAGACGTGTCTGAGCGTGTGCGGATCCTGTTTGACTCTGGAGCAGACGACCAATAAGAACTGAGCTTCCTCCTTCTCAGTGAGAGAACCAGGAAGTGCACAGAGACGAATCAGCTTCTGAGGTGAGCAGAGGTGATGTCAGACAGTGACATCATCAGCACAGTCACATGACCCGATACAACACTGTATGTATATGTCACATCATACATGTTCATACCCGTTCATACCCGTTCATACCCGTTCATACCCGTTCATACCCGGTTATACCCGTTCACACCCGTTCACACCCGTTCACACCCGTTCACACCCGTTCACACCCGTTCATACCCGTTCATACCCGTTCACACCCGTTCACACCCGTTCACACCCGTTCACACCCGTTCATACCCGTTCATACCCGTTCATACCCGTTCATACCCGTTTATACCCGTTCACACCCGTTCACACCCGTTCACACCCGTTTATACCCGTCCACCCGTTCAACCCGTCTTCACCCCGTTC
>JAFMOB010000325.1:66689-104189 GCA_018985215.1 Larimichthys polyactis | reverse complement strand
TGATTGAGGAAAGGTTGTAAGGAGAGGGGACGAGGAAAGGTTGTAACGAAAGATGATGAGGAAGGTTGTAAGGAGAAAGTGACGAGGGAAAGGTTGTAAGGGAGAGGTGACGAGAAGGTTGTAACGAGAGGTGACGAGGAAAAGGTGTAACGAAAGATGATGAGGGAAAGGTTGTAAGGCAGAGGTGACGAGGAAAGGTCTGTAACGAAAGATGATGAGGAAAGGTTGTAAGGAGAAGTGACGAGGAAAGGTTGTAAGGAGAGGTGACGAAGAAAGGTTGTACGAGAGGTGACGAGGAAAGGTTGTAACGAAGATGATGAGGAAAGGTTGTAAGGAGAAGTGACGAGGAAAGGTTGTAAGGAAAGATATGAGGAAGGTTGTAAGGAGGGGTGACGAGGAAAGGTTGTAAGGAGAGGTGACGAGGAAAGGTTGTAAGGAGAGGTGACGGGGAAGGTTGTAACGAAGGGTGACGAGGAAAGGTTGTAAGGAGAGGTGATGAGGAAAGGTTGTAAGGAAAGGTGACGAGGAAAGGTTGTAACGAAAGGTGACGAGGAAAGGTTGTAAGGAGAGGTGACGAAGAAAGGTTGTAAGGAGAGGTGACGAGGAAAGGTTGTAAGGAGAGGTGACGAGGGAAGGTTGTAACGAGAGGTGACGAGGAAAGGTTGTAAGGAGAGGTGACGAGGAAAGGTTGTAACGAAAGGTGAGGTGATGAGGAAAGGTTGTAAGGAGAGGTGACGAGGAAAGGTTGTAAGGAGAGGTGACGAGGAAAGGTTGTAAGGAGAGGTGACGAGGAAAGGTTGTAAGGAGTGGTGACGAGGGAAGGTTGTAACGAGAGGTGACGAGGAAAGGTTGTAAGGAGAGGTGACGAGGAAAGGTTGTAACGAAAGGTGAGGTGATGAGGAAAGGTTGTAAGGAGAGGTGATGAGGAAAGGTTGTAACGAAAGGTGACGAGGAAAGGTTGTAAGGAGAGGTGACGAGGAAAGGTTGTAAGGAGAGGTGACGAGGAAAGGTTGTAACGAAAGGTGACGAGGAAAGGTTGTAAGGAGAGGTGATGAGGAAAGGTTGTAACGAAAGGTGACGAGGAAAGGTTGTAAGGAGAGGTGATGAGGAAAGGTTGTAAGGAGAGGTGATGAGGAAAGGTTGTAAGGAGAGGTGACGAGGAAAGGTTGTAAGGAGAGGTGACGAGGAAAGGTTGTAACGAAAGGTGAGGTGATGAGGAAAGGTTGTAAGGAGAGGTGACGAGGAAAGGTTGTAACGAAAGGTGATGAGGAAAGGTTGTAAGGAGAGGTGATGAGGAAAGGTTGTAAGGAAAGGTGACGAGGAAAGGTTGTAACGAAAGGTGACGAGGAAAGGTTGTAAGGAGAGGTGACGAAGAAAGGTTGTAAGGAGAGGTGACGAGGAAAGGTTGTAAGGAGAGGTGACGAGGGAAGGTTGTAACGAGAGGTGACGAGGAAAGGTTGTAAGGAGAGGTGACGAGGAAAGGTTGTAACGAAAGGTGAGGTGATGAGGAAAGGTTGTAAGGAGAGGTGACGAGGAAAGGTTGTAACGAAAGATGATGAGGAAAGGTTGTAAGGAGGGGTGACGAGGAAAGGTTGTAAGGAGAGGTGATGAGGAAAGGTTGTAAGGAGAGGTGATGAGGAAAGGTTGTAAGGAGAAGTGACGAGGAAAGGTTGTAACGAAAGATGATGAGGAAAGGTTGTAAGGAGAAGTGACGAGGAAAGGTTGTAAGGAAAGATGATGAGGAAAGGTTGTAAGGAGGGGTGACGAGGAAAGGTTGTAAGGAGAGGTGATGAGGAAAGGTTGTAAGGAGAGGTGATGAGGAAAGGTTGTAAGGAGAGGTGAGGTGACGAGGAAAGGTTGTAAGGAGAGGTGACGAGGAAAGGTTGTAACGAAAGGTGAGGTGATGAGGAAAGGTTGTAAGGAGAGGTGACGAGGAAAGGTTGTAAGGAGAGGTGACGAGGAAAGGTTGTAACGAAAGGTGAGGTGATGAGGAAAGGTTGTAAGGAGAGGTGACGAGGAAAGGTTGTAACGAAAGGTGACGAGGAAAGGTTGTAAGGAGAGGTGATGAGGAAAGGTTGTAAGGAAAGGTGACGAGGAAAGGTTGTAACGAAAGGTGACGAGGAAAGGTTGTAAGGAGAGGTGACGAGGAAAGGTTGTAAGGAGAGGTGACGAGGGAAGGTTGTAACGAGAGGTGACGAGGAAAGGTTGTAAGGAGAGGTGACGAGGAAAGGTTGTAACGAAAGGTGACGAAGAAAGGTTGTAACGAGAGGTGACGAGGAAAGGTTGTAACGAAAGATGATGAGGAAAGGTTGTAAGGAGAAGTGACGAGGAAAGGTTGTAAGGAAAGATGATGAGGAAAGGTTGTAAGGAGGGGTGACGAGGAAAGGTTGTAAGGAGAGGTGATGAGGAAAGGTTGTAAGGAGAGGTGATGAGGAAAGGTTGTAAGGAGAGGTGACGAGGAAAGGTTGTAACGAAAGATGATGAGGAAAGGTTGTAAGGAGAGGTGACGAGGAAAGGTTGTAAGGAGAGGTGACGAGGAAAGGTTGTAACGAAAGGTGAGGTGATGAGGAAAGGTTGTAAGGAGAGGTGACGAGGAAAGGTTGTAAGGAGAGGTGACGAGGAAAGGTTGTAACGAAAGGTGAGGTGATGAGGAAAGGTTGTAAGGAGAGGTGACGAGGAAAGGTTGTAACGAAAGGTGACGAGGAAGGTTGTAAGGAGAGGTGATGAGGAAAGGTTGTAAGGAAAGGTGACGAGGAAAGGTTGTAACGAAAGGTGACGAGGAAAGGTTGTAAGGAGAGGTGACGAGGAAGGTTGTAAGGAGAGGTGACGAGGAAGGTTGTAACGAGAGGTGACGAGGAAGGTGTAAGGAGAGGTGACGAGGAAAGGTTGTAATGAAAGGTGAGGTGATGAGGAAAGGTTGTAAGGAGAGGTGACGAGGAAAGGTTGTAACGAAAGGTGACGAGGAAAGGTTGTAAGGAGAGGTGATGAGGAAAGGTTGTAAGGAGAGTTGATGAGGAAAGGTTGTAAGGAGAGGTGACGAGGAAAGGTTGTAACGAAAGGTGACGAGGAAAGGTTGTAAGGAGAGGTGATGAGGAAAGGTCGTAAGGAGAGGTGATGAGGAAAGGTTGTAAGGAGAGGTGATGAGGAAAGGTTGTAACGAAAGGTGACGAGGAAAGGTTGTAAGGAGAGGTGACGAGGAAAGGTTGTAAGGAGAGGTGATGAGGAAAGGTTGTAAGGAGAGGTGATGAGGAAAGGTTGTAACGAAAGGTGACGAGGAAGGTTGTAAGGAGAGGTGATGAGGAAAGGTTGTAAGGAGAGGTGATGAGGAAAGGTTGTAAGGAGAGGTGATGAGGAAGGTTGTAAGGAGAGGTGACGTCACACTGAATGTCACATTCATGTTTTACATTATTATTATTATTATTATTAACAACGTTTACACGTTTGTATGTCCATATCTACACACTCTGAACTCAGGATGGTCCAGTGTGTCCTCTGAAGGTTGATTGCAGCCTCCTCGCCTCACCCTCTGCTTCCTAACATGAAGCTAACTGTCACATGACCTGCTGGATCTGAAACTGTCTGTCTCACTTCTTCTTCTTCTTTCTGTCGTTCAACGCAGACAGGAAGTGTACAGATGGAGGTAGAGAGGAGGATGTGTGTGCGTGTGGTGTCTTCAGTCGTTCTACTTCCTGTTTCGTCCACAGATCTATTTCTGTTCAGACTGAAACTGTCGCCTGTTTGATGCCAACAAGCTCTGAGCTGCAGCACAGGCCTCAATGTGGACCGGGCCTCGCTGTGGACCGGGCCTCGCTGTGGACCGGGCCTCAATGTGGACCGGGCCTCAATGTGGACCGGGCCTCAATGTGGACCGGGCCTCAATGTGGACCGGGCCTCGCTGATTAAAGTACAAAAGCAACTTTAGAACTTTATTCAGTGATTTTGATGAAACTGGATCAGATTTTATAAACAATTTATTTGCCGCTTTTCCACTGATGTCCTCTCATGTCCTCTCATATGTCCTCTGATGTCCTGTCATGTCCTCTAATGTCCTCTGATGTCCTCTCATGTCTTCTCATGTGTCCTCTCATGTCCTCTCATGTCCTCTGATGTCCTCTCCCGTCCTCTCATGTCTTCTCATGTGTCCTCTACTGTCCTCTACTGTCCTCTATTGTCCTCTGATGTCCTCTCATGTCCTCTCTGTGATTTACACACTTTATGATGGACACGTAGCTTTAGCATAACCACTTGCTAAAGTAGCTAACTGCTAATTAACTGTTGCTATCTGAATCTGCCGTTAGCATGCTAACAGAACCGGGCTCAGCAGCCGGAGTGGACCAGCTTTGAGCACAGCCTCGGAGACCTCTGTTCTGGTTCTGACTCACCTCAGCCCACCTGGAGAGGACAGCTGTGGGAGGGGCTCTGTGAACAGCATTGGAGGTTTAGGAGGAGCTGAAACTGTCTCCACCTTCACCTCCTTCACCTCCTTCACCTCCTCTGCAGAGGCTCCTGATCTCCGACAGGTTCTGTCCTGGTTGTCAGGTCCTCCTGACTGTCCCACGGTAGGCTGTGATTGGACAGGAGACACGGGGGCAGGGCTATTTTGTCTCTCTACAGCCAATCGGACCAGTTCCTGAAGGACAGACAGACAGGTGAGGACAGACAGGAGAGGACAGACAGGTGAGGATATACAGGAGAAGACAGACAGGGGAGGACAAACAGGAGAGGACAGACAGGTAAGGACAAACAGGTGAGGACAGACAGGAGAAGACAGACAAGAGAAGACAGACAGGAGACCCTGTCCTCATGTCCTCACCTTGACCCCGTCCAGCACTGCCCTGATCACCGTGGTAACGCTGGCTGTGGACTCTTTGTCGTCATGGGTGACGCCTTGCAGCATCACCTGATCGACCCATTGAATCAGCTGAGCCACAGACTGGTAGAGACGGGTGAGACAGGAAGTGATGGTCTTACTGCAGAGAGGACAGACAGGTACAGGTCAGGAGACAGGAGGTGGGGTCTGGTTCTGCTCAGGGTCCAAACAGGTGTCACCTACCTGCTGTGCAGGTGAGGCTCCAGCTGGACCAGAGTCTGGACCGCCTCCAGGATGCCGCTGGAGGCCCCGCCCAGCAGCCCGCCCACCACAGACTGGTTCAGCACCGGTTTGTCCACGCCGGGTCGGTCCAGACCGAGCCGATCCACCAGAGCTTTGAAGTACTGCAGAGAGCTGACGACAGCCCGCTGCTGTTCCGCTAACACACACACCGACTGACACAACAACATTTCCCATGAGCACTCTGACTGCTGTGAGGTCATCATGATGTCATCAGACAGCTAACATACATGTTACAGACTGGAGGTGACACCAGAGGTATTATGGGAAATGTAGGCTGCAGTGTTGTTGGAGTTCAGTTCTTAATCTGGTTCTCATGAGACGGATGACGCCTGGTTGGGTCAAACAAGCCATCTGTAACAACATTCACCTGTCAATCAGGTGATTCAGGTGAGCCTTACTATAATTTGAACAGGTGAGTTCTATAAAAATTCACCCTCAGTTGGACATTTGAACATGGGGACTTATGGAGACTGACTCACTTCTGAAGCAAGCCTCCAGTGGATGATAAGAGGAACTGCAGCTTGGTCTGCACACTATCTTGTAATATTAACTTAATTATTCTTGTTGGTAATTAAACTCACAACATGGCGGAGCGTCTAATCCAGACCAATGATGATAAACTAGCAGCTAACAGCAACACAGAACCTGACCTGAGCCCTCGGGTCAGAGTTTAAAGGAAGTGACTGAATGAGTCAGTGAGACGAGTAGAGAGCCTGACGCTGAACAGCGCCCCCTATCTCTGTAAAAATACATTAGGGGTGTGTTTGTGTACCTTGTCCTCCTGCAGGTTCAGGTCGGGTGGTTTGAGCCTCTGTGACTGGGTGTGTTTGATTCGATCAAAGCGTCTCGTCTTCTGCGAGTGGAGTTTGTCCTTCAGCTTCAGGGTCAGAGACGCAAACTGAGAGGCTGGACGGGAAGAGGACAACGTCAGTCATGTTAACGATGAATGCTAGGACCAGTTCCATTCTGCTTACACACGCTTCCTTCAGGCAACATTATTAGAACCACTCCATTAACTGTCATCATTATGCTGATGATACCCAATTATATTTATAAATTATATATTTATCAATGAAGCCTGATGAAACTAAAGTTCAAACATCATCATCATCATCACTGTTGTGGAGAAGTTGCTGAAGTCAAAGGTCAGGAGTTCAGAAAGTGTTCAGGAGCCTCTGATTATTTATTGACGCTTGTCCAAGGAGAATTAGAGACACTCTCAAAGTTCATCAGAAGTGCCTGAGTCGGTCTCACATTCTGCCCAACTCATCCTGGTGGATCGACTTTAAACCCCAAGATAACAGCACAAATACTACACGCCCAGAATGAGTCACAGAGAATGTCTTTACCCATGGAGGTGTTATTGTCAGCATGTTCTAGTCTGGAGACACAGATGTCTGTTTACGCAGATTGGACCGTCAACAACAAGCTATCTATTATGTCTATGAAGGCAGCAACAGGTCTCTGTGACCCTGGACACCACAGTGTTGAGATAGACTGGCACCTACTGTTCCCAACCAAAGACAAACAACTAATACTGCTGAGGACCTCAAGGCCCACACGGGACCTCAGGACCCACACGGGACCTCGTTAACCTCAGGACAGAAAACTCCAGAACAATCATCACATCAACACCATCATCATCATCATCATCAAAAACTACAAAATAAAAGCATCTCAGTTCAAATTCAAACTGACAGGAAGTGGTTGTTTTTAGCATCTGGTGGTTAACAGTTAGCATCTGAGACAGACAGAGGAGAGAAAGAAGAGGAGCTTACCTGTCTTACTGTCAGCCCGGGAGGACATGTCTGCAGGTGGACACACACACACACACACAGACAGACAGCTGGTTGAGAATCAGGTGAGCAGAGAGACAGTTTGATGTGAACTCATGTTATTCAGCTGTCTCTCTCTCTCTTCCTGTCTCTTTATCTCTTTCTTGCTGTCTTTAAATGTTTCGGTTTAGTGTCTCTCTCTCTGTCCTGTCTCTCTCTCTGTTCTGTCTCTCTCTTTGTCCCGTCTTTCTCTCTTTGTCCCGTCTCTATCTGTCCTGTCTCTCTCTCTGTTCTGTCGCTTTCTCTCTCTCTGTTTTTCTTCCTCCTTCTCTTCTTCCTCTTTCTGTCTGTCAGTCCTCACCCCGAAGAGGAAGAGGATGCTGTCAGGGTTAGAAACAGACCATAGGTAAGTGTGTTGTGCTGCAGCACCACCTGCTGAATGGAGGAAGACGTCACAGGTTTGATCACAAAGTCTCCATGTCACAATAACCTTCATTGCTGAGCCGATCCATGTTGAACTTCCATGTTTCTACAGGAGCCCCAAGTGGACAAACTAAACTCTGGAACTACATTGAGACTTTTACACTAAAGAGAGCGTGAGGCGAGGGGTATTCACAGCAGAAACACTAAAACCAAATAAATCATGTCTCAGATTCATCATAACATTTCCACACATCAGCACAATGAGTCTCTCTGATTGGTTGATTCTAGTCACATGCTGCTCTGCTGAATTCAATAACTGAACAAATTTAAAAGAAGTTCTTTGATAAAATAATGAATTTTTTTTAATTATTTTCAAAATGATATGAAACATTTTGTCATTATGAGGTCACTGCCTCTTTAAAGGTTTAGAAAGTAATTTTTTGTGTTTCCTCCATGAGCAGGAGGATGTTTGTAGTTTTTATGATAATGTTTCGATGATAGCAGTAGAGAGTTAATTAAAGAAGTGTCATTAAAAAACATTTGAATAATATAACATCATGTTTATGAAAATAAATTATTCAGCAACAAACAAGGGTCAAACTGTTCTTTGACATGTTGATAGAAATCTATATATATATATATATATATTGTAAATATTACATATTCATCAATATTCATATTAAAGCTTAGATTAGATATCCATCAGCTGATTATTGATGACAAACAGACGTCACATATTAGAAAAATATGAATATGAGGAACATGATCCTAAGTAACTCACTGAAGTACTCAATTATTGGTCTATACCTGCCAGAAAGACCGACTGCGACCTTTACCTGAACATTCCGCGACCTTTACCTGAACATACCGCGACCTTTACCTGAACCTACCGCGACCTTTACCTTGAAGTTAACTGAGGAGTAAAGACGTTCTGTCGGTGTCAGAGAGGACACGTTGCTTCAGTTATACTCGGTTGATCACAGTTTGTTAAAATAAAGCAGAGTGGACGCTCGTCGTCTTCATTCACACAAACTTTATTCACGTCAACATGTCTCTGTTGGCCCTGATCACATGACACTAATATATACACAACAAAACTACACACACACACACAAACACACAAACACACACACTAACATACACTACAGTTGGGCCGCATATTTCATAAATCTCTATAAATACGTTTTTCACATGTATACCGTACATTATTATTATCTTCATATGTTCTGTAAACGTTATATTTATGTTTCTACCAAACTATCCACGATCCCAGGTGTGTGTGGGAGGCCGAGCTGCGTTCAACACGCCGCTGCAGAGCGACATGTTTAGCAACACATTATGGATCATCAACTGACATTCAAAATCATAAAACAACGTTTAAAAAACGTTCATGCTGACGTTAATCTGACACTTCACAGCTACAAACACGTTGTGCTAACACTCTGCTAACGTTCGGCTAAGCGCCAGGTGTTGAACGCAGCTCAGAGCTCCACAAACTCGACAGAATCACCATGACATGACGGACAACACACGATAAATAGATCAGCAGGTATAGTTTAAACATGAATACTGCAGTAAAACTCAGAAAGTACTGTGAAGTACTGCATTCATCCATCAAATCAACAACAGAACACATTAAACTACAGTAAAGACGTTGATATGATGAATTTCTATTGCTACAAACCCTGTTTTTATTTCATATCAGTCATAATGTTGATGAACGGATCATTTCCTGGACGTTAGCGACACTCCCACACTGGAGACCAGCTGCTGTTGGCAGTTTGCAAGTCAAGCGACTTCAAAACTAGTAAGAAGCAGCTGGAACTAGTTTGAACCAGATCTCAGTAGAAGAAAACAGAAGGACAAGAAGACAGTCGAGATTCATTGATGCTAAAACAATGCTAAACAATGGGGTGATAGCTAACATCAGTACTGTTGTCTTTAAGATGGATATCAATAAATAGATGCATAAATAAATTAGTCAAACAATATGTAAACTTTACACTGTAAAGAAAAGTTCTTAAACAAAATCATCTCATCAAATTCAAACGAGACAGAAAATAAAAATTAAATATTTTGTTCCAGGAGTCGATCCAACTAGCTAGCTTGTTAGCTATCTGGCTAGCTACCTATCCAGAGAGGAGTTTACAGTACTTCAGAAACCTGATGTAAAACAGTGTGAGGAGACAGACAGACAGGCAGAACACCAGTCTCACTCTTCTGGGCAGGCAGACAGCTGGACGACACATCTATACACTCAATATTGCAGTAGTATTTTGCTATATAGTCATAATGTGCTGATACTTCTTATCATCATAGTAAGGTTCACAGTAACACAGCATCAGTCGATACCAGAACAGTTCACATAAACACACTTGGTTCAGGTTCAGGTTCAGGTTAACCCTCAATAGAAGACTGGGGGCTCTCTCCATGGGCAGGGCTACCTTTACTGGAACGACTGGGGATAAAATGACAAAAAACAAACATGAAGACAGAGAAAAGAAAGAAGAGTTAATCAAGAGAAACCTAAACAGGTAGGAGACTTCAAGAGTCAAAGGTCATGTCAATACCAACGATACTCTGCAGGAACCTTCAGGAACCAGTACAAACCAGTGGGAACCAGTCAGAGACAACAACTAAAAAGGGCAGGAGGATTTCAGGGCCAAAGTTCACATTAATTACAACTGTTAAAACCAGTTACAACCAGTCAGAACTGGATCAGATACTGATCTTTACGTTGATGACTATAAACGACCATGTACGTGAAGAGCTGGTTCTGCTAAAGTAAGGGACGGTTCTTTTCAAACCTTGTATCCTTGTCTTCTTATATTTTCTGCCAGGTTTTAGATGTTTAAAGTACCACTAGGATCAGAGAGTACAGTTATAGTTCAGTGCCACATGAAGAACATATGTGGGATGAAAAAGTGTCTGATATCTCTCCTGACTGACCCAACAGAAAACTACAACCTCAGCAAACATGAACTTGTGTTTGAGCTTTAGGAGCCAGTTTACCAGTAAAAACAAGCTGAAGCCTGTTCATACCAGGAGGAACTAACAGAACCAAGTAGGGACATTTGAAATCAGTAAAAACCTGTTGGTACCAGCTAGAACTAACCAGTCGAAGCCTACTGAAACCAGTGTCAGTCAGAATTTGCTGGATCCAACTGGAACAAGCAAGAACTAATTAGAGGCAGTCATAACTGGTCTTGGAACCAGCTGGTATCAGTAGACATATGTTAGGACCAGTAGAAACCTCTTGGAACCAACAGAACAAAATAGGAACCTGTTGAACTCAGTCAAAACCTGTTGGTACCAGCTGGAACTAACCAGTGGAAGCCTAGTGGAACCAGCTGGGACCAGAAGAAGCTACTGGAACAACTGGAACAAGCCAAATCAGTTGGAACCTGTAGATATGAGAAACCAGTATGGACCAAGCTAAAACCACCATCAACAATCTGTATCCAGATAAAACCAGTAGGGACCGGCTGGCTGGACATGTTGAACCCAGCCATCAGCAGCGAGAGTGAACCAGCAGGGCCCGGTTCTGAAGTGTGTTTGTCTGTTTGTGCTCATGAAACATGTTCAGTCCAGCTGGATACTGGTTGTTCACGTGACCTGTGTGCTTAAGAGTCAGAGGGAGGAGTCAGGTCTGGAGGGTCGGGATGGAGATGCAGGAGCCCTCCGACTGGAGACAGACAGACAGACAGACAGACAGACAGACAGACAGACAGACAGACAGACAAGAAGAGACAGTCAGTAACAGGTTGATGGAGCTGTCCAGCTAACTATGATGCTGGGGGGGTGGGCGGGGTCACATGACGAGGACAGCGATCTGATTGGACAATGACACACGCACACACACATGGTGAGAGACAGTGACATCACACAGACAGCTGACGTACCATTGGTGGATTCCTCACTGGTCACTGATAGAGATTCTGAAAGAATAACCATATATGGTCAATGTGAGGGGGCGGGGCTACCTGCTCTGACAGTGACACACCTGAGAGCTTCCTGTTTAGCCTTATATGGTACTGTGAGAACAGGATCACACAAACAGACAGACAGGTAGCTAGAGAGACAGACAGACAGACAGGTAGCTAGAGAGACAGACAGACAGACAGACAGGTAGCTAGAAGGACAGACAGACAGACAGACAGACAGACAGACAGACATGGCTCCAGGTGGGTGTTTAAAGATGGAGGAAAAGAAGTCGAGGATGAAGAGGAAAAGAAGAAAGAGCGAGTGAGCGTCTTTCTTCTCATGTCTGTTCAGGATGTTTGTGGATCTCTGCTTCGGTTCTACAGCACCAACGAAGAAGAAACTGACCACAGAACACACTTTATTATACACCAACCCTGGTCTGCTCAAAAAACACAAGAGACTGCAGACTGGAGACCAGCTCTCAGTTTGCAGCTGGTCTCCAGTCTCCAGTCAGCAGCTGGTCTCCAGTCTGCAGCTGGTCTCCAGTCTCCAGTCTGCAGCTGGTCTCCAGTCTCCAGTCTGCAGCTGGTCTCCAGTCTGCAGCTGGTCTCCAGTCTGCAGCTGGTCTCCAGTCTCCAGTCTGCAGCTGGTCTCCAGTCTCCAGTCTGCAGCTGGTCTCCAGTGTGCAGCTGGTCTCCAGTCTGCACTTGGTCTCCAGTCTGCACTTGGTCTCCAGTCTGCACTTGGTCTCCAGTCTGCAGCTGGTCTCCAGCCTGCAGCATGCTGCTGGTCTCCTGTGGTGGGTAAAGACTGTGTAGGTACCTGGGGACTCCAGGTGGGGGCGCTCTGTTGGGTCGGGAGGGAACGGAGGGCGGGGGTCCAGGGTCAGGTGACACCGCTGGACGGGATGGAGGCCCAGGTGCTGCGCGACCCCCTGGACGAGGAGGTCCTGGAGGGGCCCGGCGCTGAGGGGTCGGGCTGGACATGGGGGACCTGTAGAGACCAGCAGAGGGACTTGTGACGCTGATCAGAACACATTGAGGTCACAGCTGAGCCATTGCTAGGTTACCTGCGTCCTGACGGCATCCCTGTCACCTGCAGCCACGAATCATCGACAGGAGGTGGCATCGCCGTGGTGATGGTCGATGTGCTGATGTCACCGATGATGCTGAGGCCTTCACGAAGGGCGTGGTACATCCTCAACATCTCATCCCGGTGCTGACCCTGAGAGACAGACAGATGGGAGAGAGACAGGTGTCAGAGAGATAGACACCCCTTTAATTATATATTTCTATCTACCTGTTTGTCTCCCTGAGTAACCTGTCTGTCTCTCAGTCCACCTGTCTCACCTGTTCCTGGGACTCCTCCATCAGGGTGTTCTGGTCTCCACATGAGTAAAGCTGAGCGAGCAGGTCAGCGTGGATGAACTCCTTTGTCTGCAAGAGAGAGGTCACATCACGCGTTACATCACTTCCTGTTTGTTAAGGTGTGTGTTCAGGTGTGTGTTCAGGTGTGTGTTCAGGTGTGTGTGCAGTACATTGTTGACCATCAGGTGCATGATGGTCTTGGGGATCAGGTCTCTGACGGTGCGGTGGATGATGGACAGGTACGAGTCCACCAGGTTCCTGACGATCTCCACCTGTCGCTCCAGCTGAGGGTCCAGACTGTGAATGTGTCCATCCCCGCTCGCCTCCTCCACCTCCACCTGTATAAACATGGCCACTTGTTAACTACACACACACACACACCTCCACCTGTATAGACATGTTTAAATATGAAGGTGGTGGACAGAATAATAGAGACACTTTAATGAGCTCACCTTCTCTTTATCCTGACGGACGACAGAGAGGAAACAAAACAGAGTCAACGTCACAACAATGAACTCTGAGTACTGACATGTAACACTACAGTAATACTACAATAATACTTCAGTAACGCCACAGTAATACTACAAAAATACTACAGTGATAATACTATAGTAAGTATACATAGTATATATATATACTTATATACTTAGTAGTATACTATTATAGTAAGTAATGAATTGTACCACGGTGCGTTCAGGGTACACTCCAGCTCGTAGGAAAGAAGCCTTCCAGCTGTCGACTTCTTCCTGAGACTCACTGGCCAACTCCAGCTGACGGTAATCTTTATAAACGTTCCTGAAACGTGTTGATGTAATGTTACTCTAACGTTCAGTCAACAAACACAGTCTGACACACCTGGACACACATACACACACCTGAACACATGTACACACACACCTGAACACTCACTCACACACACTGACCTGTGCTCTGTGTTGAACAGGGCGAAGATGTGTTTACTCGACATGAAGCTCTTCTCGATGTCTTTGAGTTTCAGGTTGTCGACAGGCAGCATGTACTTCTTCTCTTTCTCCTGCAGGGGGCGATGTCAACAACACATAGGTGAAATAACACACACCAGTGTGTGTGTCTGTGTGTGTGTGTCTGTGTGTGTGTGTGTGTGTCACCTCATCGTCTTTGTACCAGGACAGAGTCTCGGCCGTCAGGACGAACCAGTACTCCTTAGCTCCGCCCTTCATGATGCTGATGTTGTTGATGGTCAGCCAACCTTTACGGATCACCTACACACACACACACACACACACACACACACACACACACACACACACACACATTATACATACACAAATATTATACATACACATACACACACACACACACACACACAATCACTTACTTACCATGATCTCGTCCTAGTTGCCGTGGTAACAAATGCAGAGCAAGAAGAAAAAAGGAAGACGTGAACAAAGAGTTCCTCCATGATTGATTCAGACAGTAATCAGATTACATGTGACAATCTGATGTAATCAGATTACATGGAACAAACTAACATTAAGATAACCTTCACCTAACATGACTTGTCTCAGTTCAGACTCACCTGGTTTCCAGCTGCTTTCTTCTTGTTCATCTGACTGCTCTTCTGCTGAGCACTGACAGAGAGACAGGCAGACAGACAGGCAAAGAGACAGAGTTTCAGGTCTGTTTTATTGTGAAACATAGCTCCTTCCTATCTTTTTCTGTTTTGTTTTGAAAGATATCACTTCCTGTTTCTTACTTTGCAAAGCCGATGAAATCTTCATGGTTTGTGTTCATGTACGCCAACTCAATGTCAATCAGCAGCATCACCTAAAAGAGACAGACAGGCAGAGAGAGAGAGACAGGCCATGTCCAGTAGCTGTCCCTGGTCCTAAATGAGGACTTCAACACTTTATAAAGTCCTGTAAACACACAGACAGACAGACAGACAGACAGACAGACAGACAGACAGACAGACAGACAGGTAGGTCAAACCTGGTCTTTGGTGCGACTTTCTCTGTCTCTGATGTGCTGAGTGACAATTCTTTCCATCTCCTCTCTGAGCATCGGGTACTGAGCCAGCTACAGACAGACAGACAGAGAGAGAGACAGGTCAGAGGTCAGACAGACTGGACAGAAGTCAGACAGACAGGTCGTACCTTCTGCGTGCACTGCCTGACGGTGTTGACAAGCTCGCTGATCACCATGTCGACACATTTCTGACACGGTTCTTTGATCTGAGCGATCAGACGCTTCACGATCGTCTCAAACGCCATGTCAGGTGTGAACAGACCTGTCCTACAGAGGACAAACAGGTGAGACAGGTGAGTCGTATGAGGCGTCAGACGTCCTGTGTTACCTGAAGGCAGTATGCTGGCGTCACACTCACCTGATGCCGTGGATGTTCTTGATGGCGTAGCTGATCTCTTTTCGAAGAGTCTTCTCATCGCTCTCCAACTGTACAACCATCACAGAGTGTGTGTTCAGGTGTATGCTCAGGTGTGTGTGTGTGTGTGTGTGTGTGTGCTCAGGTGTGTGTTACCTTGACAAGCTCAAAGGGGAAGCGTTCGTGGAAGATTCGGTTGATCTTGGCTCCTCCTGACAGCTCATATGTTTCCACCTGATCTCCAGAACCTTCGATCCTCTTCTCAAAGTCCACAGCGAACTGCTGCACCATTCTGACACACACACAAACACACACTAAGGTCACCTGTGGGTCGCTCAGGTCAAAATACAAGCATTGCTGTTCACCTGGAAAGACCGTCCCGCAACAGAGGAGGGGGGTCACAACACAGACCGAAAACAACTTCAACAGCTATGAGACCCAAACAAACCACATGAATGACCTTCAATGACTCACAGGTGTCATCAATGACCCACAGGTGTCGGTATCATGAATGACCCACAGGTGTCATCAATGACTCACGGGTGTCATGAATGACCCACAGGTGTCATCAATGAACCACAGGTGTCGGTATCATGAATGACCCACAGGTGTCATCAATGACTCACGGGTGTCATGAATGACCCACAGGTGTCATCAATGAACCACAGGTGTCGGTATCATGAATGACCCACAGGTGTCATCAATGACTCACAGGTGTCGGTATCATGAATGACCCACAGGTGTCATCAATGACTCACGGGTGTCATGAATGACCCACAGGTGTCATCAATGACTCACGGGTGTCATGAATGACCTACAGGTGTCATCAATGACCCACAGGTGTCATCAATGAACCACAGGTGTCGGTATCATGAATGACCCACAGGTGTCATCAATGACTCACGGGTGTCATCAATGAACCACAGGTGTCGGTATCATGAATGACCTACAGGTGTCATCAATGACCCACAGGTGTCATCAATGAACCACAGGTGTCGGTGTCATGAATGACCTACAGGTGTCATCAATGACCCACAGGTGTCGGTGTCATGAATGACCTACAGGTGTCACCAATGACCCACAGGTGTCGGTGTCATCAATGACCCACAGGTGTCATCAATGACCCACAGGTGTCGGTGTCATCAATGACCCACAGGTGTCGGTGTCATGAATGACCTACAGGTGTCATCAATGACCCACAGGTGTCATCAATGACCTACAGGTGTCATCAGTGACCCACAGGTGTCGGTGTCATCAATGACCCACAGGTGTCATCAATGACTCACGGGTGTCATCAATGACCCACAGGTGACCTCAACCACATGTGGTTGTTCCTGATGTAGTATCTGTATGTGGAGAAGACCAGTGACCGACAGGTGTACTGTATACAGAAGATTTGGTGAAAAGAGAAGCATGAGGACTCTGTACTCGGTAAGAGTTCAGTCTAAATTGGTTGGTGGTCTTGGTCTTGGTGTGTTTCTGCATAAAGTATATCAGTGTGTAGTATTGGTGTGAACTAGTAGTATCAGTGTGTATTTGTACTGACTGCAGCAGTGCCTTGGTCTTGCGTCCCGGGTCGTCTGGTCTGAAGTTCTTGTACTCCTCTACCTCCTTCTCGATGGACAGCAGCTGGCTCTGAAGCTTGCTGCGTAACCCTGGCAACGTGTCCCGGATGTGGTTGGTCAGTTGCTAGGGGTAACAGAGAAATGCTCTGTTACTATGGTTGCACTGTAAACTTGTGGAAACCTGTGTGTGTGTATGTGTTTGCTCACCTGGTTCAGGACTTTCTGCAGGTAGGCGGTGCCCATGCGGTCGGCCAGGTGTCGGTATGACGGGTGCGACAGGAAGAACTTCCTCTCTGCCTGCAGAGCCGCTGTGATGTCTTTCCTCCCGTCGATGTCCTTCTGACTGCGGTTCACCACGCCGATGTAACCTGACACAGATCAGGGTCTGTTAGGGTCTCTGAGGGACCACACTGAGACCAGGACCCCTCAGAGACCAGGACCGCTCCACATCATTCCTGGTCTTATCTCCTATTATTAATTCATTGTTTCCTACAGTTACGTCACAACGAACCTGAAGTTCTGGTCTGGTTGGTTTGATTTGGTCTGGTCTGGTCTAGAACTTTCTTTCAGAACATATTCATCATTGTGTCCTGGTGTGTGGTCTACCTGGCCCCCTCAGACACTCAGGTTATAAGGCAATAGACTCTCTCAGCCAATCCGAGAGCAGGATTCTTGTTGCTATGGTGTCTGTACCTCTGCGTAGCGGCAGCAGTTTGTTCTCCAGAATATCTCTGGCGTCGGTTCCTTCGTCCATCAGGTCCAGTTTGGTGATCACACCGATGGTTCTCAGACCTGAACACAGAGTACTTCATTAGACCAGGTTCACACCTGCACCACAACACCTGAACGCCCTACAGCCCCCATGTGGTCCCCCTGGACCTGCTGCACCTGAGGCAGTGAAGGTGACACTGACCTTGCGGGTCGACCTCCTTGGCGATCTTCAGAGCGTCGGAGTTGGCGAGGTCAGAGTTGGCAGGAGAAACGGCCAATAGGAGGCAGTTGTCCTTGGTGACAAACTGCATGAGCATGTCTCTGATCTGATGCTCGATGTCGGCTGGCTGGTCTCCCACCGGAACCTTCGTCATCCCGGGCAGGTCCACCAGAGTCAGGTTCAATACTGCAGAACCAAACACAGAGCAGGTCAGTGTCAGGTTCAGTTAGACCAGAGCCCATCTGGCTGTTCTGTTGGACCCAGGCCCGTCTGACTGTTCTGTTGGACCCAGGCCCGTCTGACTGTTCTGTAGGACCCAGGCCCGTCTGACTGTTCTGTTGGACCCAGGCCCGTCTGTCTGTTCTGTTGGACCCAGGCCCGTCTGTCTGTTCTGTTGGACCCAGGCCCGTCTGTCTGTTCTGTTGGACCCAGGCCCGTCTGACTGTTCTGTTGGACCCAGGCCCGACTGTTCTGTTGGACCTAGGCCCGTCTGGCTGTTCTGTTGGACCCAGGCCCGTCTGTCTGTTCTGTAGGACCCAGGCCCGTCTGATTGTTCTGTTGGACCCAGGCCCGTCTGACTGTTCTGTTGGACCCAGGCCCGTCTGATTGTTCTGTTGGACCCAGGCCCGTCTGTCTGTTCTGTAGGACCCAGGCCCGTCTGAGTGTGTTACCGTTAGGAGAGTAGACCCGCAGGTTGATGGGGACCGGACTGATCCCTTTGTTCTGCCCGGTGACCCGGTCCGTCTCAGCTTCGATCTCCTGACGGACTTCATCGAAGTCGGTGAACTTCTTCCCCTTACAGTGCAGGAACTCTGCGAACTCTGAGCGACCAATCAGAAGTCAGTAACCAATCAACAACCAATCAGCATTCAGTCATCAGTCACATGATCAGATGATCTCACCTGTTGGACAGGTGATGAGCTGCAGCACGAGAGGACGACGAGTGACGATACCAGAACCACGAGGGAGGAAGTCTCTGAGAGGAGGAGTAAAGTACAGGCTGTAATTAGATTACTTTATATATTTTAATCTGTTACTCCTGTATTATGTATATTGTGTTGATCTGCAAACATTTGCATATTTAATTATTCATGATAGTTTGTTTCAGCTCGTCACAACATCATCTGTGTGTGTGTGTGTGTGTATGTGTGTGTGTGTGTGTGTGTGTGTGTGTGTGTATGTGTGTGTGTGTGTGTGTGTGTGTGTGTCTGTGTGTGTGTGTATGTGTGTGTGTGTGTGTGTGTGTGTGTGTGTGTGTGTGTGTGTGTGTGCGCTGACTGCAGGAGACACTGCAGCTTCACACACCGCTGAGTCATGTGACCTACAGTGACCAATCAGATGACTGGAACAGAGAGACCCTCGTCATCGTCAGGAGGAAGATTCAGCTGATTGGTCGAGATGAGATCACAGTATCGATCATCGATCACTGATCATAGTGTCACTGATGATCGATCACCTGTATCGATGACCAATCTGACATCACTCTGTGTTTCTGCCCTCAGTTTCACCAGGATCTGGTTCAGGATCTGGCTCAGGATCTGGTTCAGGATCTGGTTCAGGATCTGGCTCAGGATCTGGTTCAGGATCTGGTTCAGGATTTGGCTCAGGATCTGGTTCAGGATCTGGCTCAGGATCTGGTTCAGGATCTGGTTCAGGATCTGGCTCAGGATCTGGTTCAGGATCTGGTTCAGGATCTGGCTCAGGATCTGGTTCAGGATCTGGTTCAGGATTTGGCTCAGGATCTGGTTCAGGATCTGGCTCAGGATCTGGTTCAGGATCTGGTTCAGGACTAGAAAACGGTTCAAGAGAGACTTCCAGGTTGAACACAAAGGCCACTCTCAGGTTCTGGACCAACATCATGTGTGGAGCTCCTCAGGGCTCCGAGCTCTGTCCATGCAGTCGACCGTCACTCATGGTCAGAGCTCGGCTGGACTTCCTGTCCCTGAAAACCAAAATCCAAATACCAGGTCCACGAGACCCGGTTTGATCCTGGTCTGATCCAGTTCTGAGTGCAGATGTCCACTGCTTTAATTCCTCCAGCAGGTCTCTTCTTGTGTTTGTTGTTCTCCCTCAGTCTCCTTCACTCATTACCTTAATGAGCACACCTGTTTATTAAACCTGTCCAGGTGACGTCATGAACAGAACAGAACCACAGAACCGGGTCTGATTCATGCAACGGGTCAGCAGGGCAGCTCCCTCTGACACTCTAACCCCAACCCACGGTCCGGCTGTTCGGCCTGAACAGACAGACAGGAGGACAGACAGGTGGACAGACAGGAGGACAGGCAGACAGGAGGACAGACAGGTGGACAGACAGACAGACAGACAGACAGGAGGACTCACCTGCCCACGAAGTTCTCCAGCACCGAGCTCTTCCCCGCGCTCTGCCCGCCCACCACCGCGATCTGCGGCAGGTCGAAGTTCGAGTTCTGTCCGATGGAGGCGAACGCGTCCTGGAGCTTGTTCACCAGCGGGATGAGCTCCTCCATCCCCCGGTTCCCCATGACGACAGGCGGGCGGAGGCACAGGCAGGCAGGCGGATGGGTGGGTGGAGGAGCTGGAGGCTGACGGACAGACAGGCAGCGGTGAGACAGGCGGGATGCAGTAGCTGTCTCACGTCTCTCCTCGATCAGCTGATCGATCAGATTTTAATATCGATGTTTATGATGATGATGATGATGATGATGATGCTGCTGTGACCTTCAGCTCCGCTCTCCTCTGCAGGGATGGACCAACACACACACACACACACACACACACACACACACACACTTCCTGTACGGACCTTCACAATAAAAGCACGACAGTGTAAACTCAATGAATAAATCGTCAAAATAAAGTTTGATGCTTTAATGTTGAAATCGGCTCTGATTGAAACATTTTATTATTTTATTATTATTAGTTTATTTGTCCTGGTCAGGCTGAGGAAACATTTTTTCATGAATCTACACAGCAATAAAGTAATCTATTACATTACTTACCCAGTCTTCATTACAGTAATCTATTACATTACTTACCCAGTCTTCATTACAGTAATCTATTACATTACGTACCCAGTCTTCATTACAGTAATCTATTACATTACGTACCCAGTCTTCATTACAGTAATCTATTACATTACTTACCCAGTCTTCATTACAGTAATCTATTACTCAGCTGTGTGAATATTTATATTTTCATATCTTCATCTTTATCTGTTCCGATTGAATTAAAACACTGTGCTCTTATTCTGAAAGGTCGACGTCTTACCACCGGTCCGTGCAGTAGAGAGATGACGCAGAGCTGCAGTGCGTCATCAGAGCAGCAGGGGGCGCCAAAGAGGAGTCACATCTGGAGCAGCTGATGGAGCAGCTGATGGAGCTCCTGATGGAGCAGCTGATGGAGCTCCTGATGGAGCAGCTGATGGAGCAGCTGATGGAGCTCAGCTGATGGAGCAGCTGATGGAGCTCCTGATGGAGCTCCTGATGGAGCAGCTGATGGAGCAGCTGATGGAGCTCCTGATGGAGCAGCTGATGGAGCAGCTGATGGAGCAGCTGATGGAGCAGCTGATGGAGCTCCTGATGGAGCAGCTGATGGAGCTCCTGATGGAGCAGCTGATGGAGCAGCTGATGGAGCAGCTGATGGAGCAGCTGGTTTGTGGATTCAGATCCACTTCCTGTCTCTAAATTTGTACAAAGACATTTTTTCTGCATTCAGATGAAAAAACTATTTCATCCCAAGACGGATACAAATTTACAAAAGTGTGTAAATAAAGAAATAAGATACGGAACATAAATACTGGAGCACAGCTTCAGACTCAGTGCCAGATCATTTTATTAGATACTGTGGATCTGACCGGCTGCTTTCTATCCCTGCACACTTTCAGTCATCCATCATTTCATTCCCCAACACCTTCCAGTAAACCTTCAGAACTCCACCTGCACTCACCTGGGTCCATCTTACAACAGAAACATCACCAGCAGTCCGGTGAGAAAAACACTGATTCAACATCAGATTCACTGTTTTTATTTCTCTTAAATATTCCTTCTTTACATTATAATCCATTTCTTAATTATCTCAGTTACATTAATTATAATGTCAGATAATTTCAAGATGTTAAACTTGATTATACGACAACTCATACAAACACGGTGCTTTCAAAAGTAAAAGTATTCACCATGTCAGAAATCATAACACAGGTTGATCAGGCAGTGCTCAGAGGTTTTTAAGGTCACGGGTACAATCCTTAGAATCAGTACAGACTGCCTGAGGAAATATCTCAGGATGTTTGTTTGAATATTTGGATGAAGCGGGTTCAAACCTCATTCTTTGAAGTTTGAAGTTTGAATGTCCAAAGAAAGAGTGAAAAGCTCAGGATCAGATCAGACAGGTCAGGGTGTTTGAAGGCCGATCGTAAGTTCTGAGGATGTGGGTTCAGACATGTGAAGGTTAGTTCATGGTCATAAAGGAATCAGTGGTGAACCCGTGACCTTTGACCTCTCTCTGTAGCTCTGAACAACTTGTAGTATTGTTTCCATCTTCATCATCAACATCTTTATCAAAGCATCACAAATATTCCTGAGTAACTTCTGATGATTCACGATGACTCAAATTATTTAAAAGTACCAAAGTATAGTATTATAGTATTTAAACATACATCTTGTGTGATTGGGCAGTTTACTGTCGGTGACACAAAGTCCACAGTAATGTTGAACTAATGTTAACTGACTCTGTATCCCATCTTGCTCTGTGCTCATGACACATTTCATTTCAGCTTTTCTGTCTTTGTTTTGGACATTTTGTCTTTACGGACACGTAGGAGACGCAGACAGGAAACATGGGGGTAGAGAGAGAATCTAACCAGGGACACATGGTGTGGGACAGAAATAACATCAGCTGTGTGATCCTGGACACACTCAACTGATCTGTTCAGCAGAGACAATGTTTGTCTCACAGGAGGAGACTCTCCGTCCTACAGACCACACAGAGACACTGAAGAACCAGAACTAGGCAAATGGCACCACCAGTACCCAAACCCAAACCCAGGATAAAGAGGTTCAGTGAATGTGGTGTTGAAGGTGTGGAGGTGGATCAGTGTGTCAGAGGAGACTCTGTAGAAGGACAGAGAGCCAGCAGGACAGTCCAGATACACTGCTACTCTACCAGACGCAGAGCCGAGGGAGGGGACGACTGTTTCTCTGTTATTGTGACTGACAGAGTGACAACGACCATGACAGCAGTACAGACTCCAGGAATGATCATTCATTCCAAACTCATCGTATTCTCTGACTCCTTTCCTTCTGATTCTTCTGTAACTCACTGATATATGAACCTCTCCGCTCCACTCGACCTCCCAGTAACAGCGACCAGTCAGACCAGTTCTACACAGCAGCTGAGTCCAGTCAAATCTGTCTGGATGATCAGGATATGACTGATCCTCCTTCACACGTGTCATCTTCCTGTTGTTGTCAGACAGTTCGATCCTATCGTTTACTGTGTTTGTGTCGACTGTGAGTTCACAGGAATCTGATGGAGACAACAAGACAGTTATTAATCTATCATCTGTTCATTTATTGATGATGACATCAGAGATTTGAAGGAGTGATGTCACAGTTTGAAGATGGTTTGTTTTCATGAATCAAATTAAAAACACACTTACACTTCCTCAGACCTGGTCTCAACCATCGGACTCCAGCAGGCTCCACCCTGAAAGGAGGAGGGGGGTCAGACCAGCACATCCTCTTTCAGCATGCAAACATGGACATTACATCACTCTCAGACACAGTTTGGTGTTTCTGTTCACATGGAGGGTTGGGATTTGATTCATCTGATTCAGTCCAAATCCACCAACTGATTCCTTTTGAATCCTTTATTGAATCTAATCAGGTTTCACTTTCAACATTTGCAGGGAACTCAATTTAGAAAGACCCAAAGTCAAAGGCTCCGGTCCAATAGTCTTTTTGTTCAGGAAGGTTCCTCACTGAGTGAAATGAGCCAGAAGGATTTAAGTGTCAGCCATGATAAGAGCTGTTTGAATTCTCTGAAGAAGGAAAAGAGCTTCACTGCTTCCTTTCTTGTCTCCTTTAGCAGAGGAGACACTGGACCATCCTTTACCAAAGGAAAGGAGACAATGCCGTCCCACAATTCCTTGTGGCAGCAACAAGAAAGTAACGCAGCGTTCAGACAGGAGGAGGCGCTGCAGGGAAAAGGTGGCTTCTGGGAGTTTGTCTGTTTGTGTTGAACGTAACCTCTGTGGACCAATCAGGAGAGAGCTTTTTATTTCTCTGATTAACAACTTTATCGAGACCGACGCTCGCTCACTCTCATTCATTGTCTGTGTCTATCTGTGTCTGTCTGTCTGCCTGCCTGTCTGTCTGTCTGTCTGTCTGCCTGTCTGCCTGTCTGTCAACCAAAGCTGTCTGTCTGTCTGTCTGCATGTCTGCCTGTCTGCCTGTCTGTCTGTCTGTCTGTCTGTCAACCAAAGCTGTCTGTCTGTCTGTCTGTCTGTCAACCAAAGCTGTCTGTCTGTCTGTCTGTCTGTCAACCAAAGCTGTCTGTCTGTCTGTCTGTCTGTCAACCAAAGCTGTCTGTCTGTCTGTCTGTCTGTCAACCAAAGCTGTCTGTCTGTCTGTCTGTCTGTCTGTCAACCAAAGCTGTCTGTCTGTCTGTCTGTCTGTCTGTCAACCAAAGCTGTCTGTCTGTCTGTCTGTCTGCCTGCCTGTCTGTCTGTCTGTCTGTCTGTCTGTCTGTCTGTCCTTGGAGCCAGAGATTGAGCCACACTCCACACAGTGAGCTAACATGGCTGACTGAGTGACTGAGCGCACTAATGAAGGTCAGGCTCCTTCTACTGAGTATATGGATGGATCCCAAGGTGGAAGAGACTGAAGCAGCTCAACATGGATGAGTCCACCCCACAGCACTGAGCCTGGCCTTTCACCTAAACCATTGTTGTCTACCTCTCACAGAGGATCAAACCAGGGTCATCAGTATCTTTGAAGCGTTAGCTGAACCCCTCACACAGCCAGTTAGCATGACAGAGGAAGCCTCCTGACTACTATGGGATTCATATGCTGAAGACACATACATGATCCCATGGCTCACGTAGTTCTCCCATCAAGAGGACTCACTGCACTACAAGCTCTCAGATTAGTCATCATTCCAGCAGCAGCCATGCTTCTAATCGGAGTCATCTCCAAGCCAGTATTCTTGAGGAAAAGGAAAGGAGGGATGAGCTGGAGGAGACAACAACAGGAGGAGAAGGAGCTTCATGAACGATGGAGATGAACTGACCAAGAGGTCAGAGCTGCTCAGCACAGGCAAGCAGATGGACACAAGGAGAGAGAGAGAATGACCAAAGAGGCTGACATGAACAGATGTATCTGCATTAAAGAAAGAGAGCTGGAGTCAGCCCAGCTTGTTTCTGCTTTTATTCCACAGAATCTCTCCTCAGATAATCACCCTGATGGAGCCTCTGCTCCTCCTCCCTGATCTCTTCATGAAAAAGGAGACAACTCCTTTTACGACCTGCCTCCCTCCACCAGATTTACTCCTGCCCCCCAAACTTGATATATGTCCATTCTCATTCAGCTTTCTTAACTCAGCTTCCCCAGAGGACGACCTCGGGCCTCCCAAACCCTTCCCCTGCCTCACCAAGACAGCAAAGCTTAGCCCCTGTTCAGGCTACCTCTGTAGCTACCGCTCACCTCCCCATGTGTCTGCCCAGGCCGTACCCTCTTCCCCTGTCCAAGCCCCTCATTATACTGCATCCATGTCTGCCTTTAAAAAGCAACATGTGTTTCCTGGTGGTTTGTGGCTCCAGTTAGAGCCTTGATATCCAGAACAACAGTCTCATACAGACCAGCTGAGTTCTCTGAACTACAAAGAGATGAACATGGAACATGATCAGCCTCTGTTTGAACACAGAGTGGCATCACACTTTTTGGGATATGTTCTTTAAGTCAGTGTTCAGAAATGACGTTGCCTCATCTGGAGCTTCACTGGAAAGAGGAGACTATGCGGGAAAACAATAATAACATTCAACTTCAACCAGTCGCAGTATGAGCGCCTTCTCGCGATAAGGTCGGGGTAAGAGTCCCGATAATGTGATCAGAGAAGTTTCCGAGGCAGGTGAAATCAAATGTGACACTGTGTTCAGTTCTGACGTTGATATTGAGTCAGATTGTTCACCGGCTCGTCCACGTTTATATATCCTGCATGAAACAACACGGTCAGAACGCACAGGGAGAAGTATCTAAGATGGAGCTTTTTGTAGTCCATCTTCTGGACTTTGTAGTTTTCACACAGACCACGTCAACAACATCCACGTCACATAATTACGTAGCCTAGTGAAAGTGCAGTCAGACTCTCTGAGCACTGTGCTTATCTTTTCCTAAGTCCTTATGAATGATCCTTCACATCTTTCCTTGACCTCATGACGTTTTCCATGGAGGTCGAGGAAAAGTGTTTAGGAAAGGACAGAGGAATCTTTTTTTTGAATATTGGACCGCGGACAAAGATTGAGTTGAGATCTGTCACCAGCTTTGACACAGAAAATGTTTCCAGCTCTTCCTCCTCTATCACACTGATTGTCTGTGGCTGCAGCAGGCCTCTTCATACCTGAGAGTGTCCAGTCTCCAGTGTGGATCCTCCAGTCCAGCAGACAGCTGCTTCGATCCTGAGTCTCCTTGATGATTGTAGCTCAGAGCTGAGGCCAGAGAAGTACAGCCTTCCTCTGTGATCAGACAGCCTGACAGCCTGAAAACACACAAAACAACACACATGGAAGATCATCTGAGGGTCCTGCTGCGTCAGTCAGATAAAGAAGAAACTGTCTACTGTCTTTAAATGCTCATCGGCTGAATGGTTAATGGATCCTGACCTGAGACTTTCCAGTGTACAGTGTGGACTCTCCAGTCCAGAAGACAGCAGCTTCACTCCTGAATCCTGCAGGTCGTTGTTACTCAGGTCCAGATCTTTCAGACTAGAGGACTGGGAGCTGAGAACTGAGGACAGAGCTTCACAGCTTCTCTCTGAGAGGTTACAGTCACTCAGTCTGGAGAAACAACAGAAAGGAAACAAGTAATAAGATTTTTTCTCCAGTTGAAAGATCTCAGAGTATTTATTGATGAATAAATCACACTTACAGAGCTTTCTTGGAGGCTTTGATCACTGGCAGCAGCCTCAGAAGAGCCTCCTCTGAAGCAGAGAATTTCTTCAGGTCAAACACGTCCAGATCTTTGTCTGATGACAGTAAGATGAAGACCAGAGCTGACCACTGAGCAGGAGAGAGTTTCTCTGTGGAGAGACTTCCTGAACTCAGGAACTGTTGGATCTGCTCCACTAGAGAACGATCATTCAGTTCATTCAGACAGTGGAACAGGTTGATGCTTCTCTCTGCAGAGGGAGTCTCTTCAATCTTCTTCTTGATGTACTCGACTGGTTCCTGATTGGTTTTTGAGTCACTTCCTGCCTGTGTCAGCAGACCTCGTAGGAGACTCTGATTGGTCTGCAGTGAAAGTCCCAGGAGGAAGCGGAGGAACAAGTCCAGGTGTCCATTTGGACTCTGTAAGGCCTTGTCCACAGCACTCTGGCAGAAGTGTGATAGTGTTAGTTTAGGTTTGTCTCTGAAGACTTTAGACCACCAGGATGTTGGTTGTTCTTCTTCCAGCAGGTTGACTCCAGAGTTGATGAAGGTCAGATGGACATGAAGAGCAGCCAGAAACTCCTGAACACTCAGATGGATGAAGCAGAACACCTGGTCCTGGTACAGTCCTCTCTCCTCTATAAAGATCTGTGTGAACACTCCTGAGTACACTGAGGCTGCTCTGATATCGATGCCACACTCTGTCAGGTCTGATTCATAGAAGATCAGGTTTCCTTTCTGCAGCTGCTCAAAAGCCAGTTTTCCCAGAGACTCAATCATCTTCCTGCTCTCTGGACTCCAGTGTGGATCTGTCTCAGCTCCTCCATCATACTTGATGTTCTTCAGTTTGGACTGAACCACCAGGAAGTGGATGTACATCTCAGTCAGGGTCTTGGGCAGCTCTCCTCCCTCTCTGGTCTTCAACAGAACCTCCAGAACTGTAGCAGAGATCCAGCAGAAGACTGGGATGTGGCACATGATGTGGAGGCTTCGTGATGTCTTGATGTGGGAGATGATTCTTCTGGCCTGCTCCTCATCTCTGAATCTCTTCTTGAAGTACTCGTCCTTCTGAGGGTCAGTGAACCCTCTGACCTCTGTCACCATGTCAACACAGTCAGGAGGGATCTGATTGGCTGCTGCAGGTCTTGTGGTTATCCAGAGGCGAGCAGAGGGAAGCAGTTTCCCCCTGATGAGGTTTGTCAGCAGCACATCCACTGAGGTGGACTCTCTAACATCAGTCAGGATCTCAGTGTTGTGGAAGTCCAGAGGAAGTCGACACTCATCCAGACCGTCAAAGATGAACACAACCTGGAAGTCTTGAAACCTGCTTCTTTGGTTTCAGTGAAGAAGTGATGAACAAGTTCCACCAAGCTGAACTGTTTCTCTTTCAGCACATTCAGCTCTCTGAAAGTGAATGGAAACATGAACTGTATGTCCTGGTTGGCTTTGTCTTCAGCCCAGTCCAGAGTGAACTTCTGTGTTAAGACTGTTTTCCCAATGCCAGCCACTCCCTTTGTCATCACTGTTCTGATTGGTTCATCTCTTCCAGGTGAGGCTTTAAAGATGTCTTCACAGCTGATTGTTGTTTCTGGTCTGTCTGGTTTCCTGGATGCTGTTTCAATCTGTCTGACCTCATGTTCATCATTGACCTCTGCAGTCCCTCCCTCTGTGATGTAGAGCTCTGTGTAGATCTGGTTCAGAAGGGTTGGGTTTCCTGTTTTAGCAATCCCCTCAAACACACACTGGAACTTCTTCTGCAGGTTATACTTGAGTTTAGGACAAACTCCAGAATAACTTCCTGAATGAAGACACAACAAATAAGATCACTCAGTGATTCATGAAGAAAATATGACAATGTAATTCCCCTAAAGAATCCATGTAAACATATTAGTGTCAATCTGTTGAGACATCAGTAAACGTGTCATTCATCCATCATGTTAAATCTTTAGAGAAATCCTCTTACTGCTCTGCAGACAGTCAGCCAGCTCCTCCTGCTTCATTCTCCTCAGGAAGTCCAGTGTGATCTTCAGAAATGACTCTCTGCTGCTCCTCCTCTGCTCTTCATCCTCACCGTCCAACACCTCCTCATCCTCCCTCTGACTCTCTAAGCATCCTGGCTCATCTGAACTCAGACCCTTCTGGATCCTCTTCAGCTCGTTCTTCACAAAGTGACAATGTTCTCCTCCAGCAGCTGGAACAGAATATTATATGAATGACACAATCAAAGTCAAATCATGGAACCAAACATCAGATCCACGTTGGACAGACTGACAGTCCACTGGTCTAAAGAGTGCAGCATGGAGATGATTGTAACAGAATAGATGTAAAAGTAGTTGTTGTCCATGTACAGACCATAAATATGGAGTCCAGGTGTGTTTGATGCTGCTGGGCAGACTGACCACTGGGAACCTCTGAGCTCTCCTGGTCCACTCTGTGGAGGAATCATGAAGAATGAGCTCACGTTATGTCTGTCCACACAGAGACAAACACAAGGTAAAGGTCCTTTGAGTTCAAGTGTTGATTCCAACATTGAATCAGATGCTTTCCCCTGACATTAAAGTGTTGGTCGTACTGCTGATCCCACTGGGAATCAACAGTCCAGTTTGCATTTCTGTGCAGCTTCCACTTTACTGTTGTTGAAGAAATCATCATAATTGATCATCAAGTCCAGATGTTTGCTGTGGTGGTGTGTGTTTATTAAAAAGCATGCATGCACTGGTGATCTGACAGTGACAGAATGTATCTGAGCCAGTGAGTTGACTTTTTTTTTTTAACATTCTTTTTATTGAACATTTACCAAATTATTATTAACAGTCCAGTACAGTGCGTACAGATTATATGAGAAATGTGGCAAATCCAGAATACATCCACCGCAATGATCTCACATGTCCTTGTTAGGTCTTACATTTCAGGTAGTTGCACTATAGTCTGATATCAAAGACTTCCACAGATGTATTGAAGAAGATTAATCTCCTACCCATTTGTTCATAACAGCCTTTCGGCCCAACATAAGTCTTACATTTTGGGCAGTTTGGAGAGGCCCCTGCTGTATATTTACTACACATATATGGAGATATATAAACATTTTGTAAAATATTATATTGCATTTCTCTGAATCTGTTACATATGGATATTTTCGGAGGTAAAAGAAAAATTTCCTCCCATATTTCATTTAAGTGACCTTGTTTAAGACTATCTAAAAGAGTCTTTTCTAATGAGTTAAAGTCATCTGGAAGATTGAGTATCCATTTTAATATACACGCAGTGTCTGACCTGGAGGTATTTCTCAAATTCTTTTGTTTGTATGTAGCCTGTGATGATTTCGAATGTTTTAAATTTTCCCCTATCCCAAAGGTCATGAATATGGTAAATTCCTGCTTCATACTAGTTCTGAAAGTTAGGTCCAGTGCCCCCCTGGTTAACCCAGGGTTATCAGTCAATGTTGTTAAACAACTCAATTTATGTTTCGTCCCAAATAATTTCCGTAAAGAATTCCAAGTACTACAAACATTAGTAATTAAAAAATTGTCTTTCGTTATAATTGGTAATTCGCTCCTGCGTTTATCAAGTAAGTTGACAGTACAGTACGGTTTGGAGAAAGTTGCTTCAATTTCAAACCATGGTGGCTTCGGTTTAGCAGTTGCCCATATTGAGATCATTCTGGTTTGCACTGAGGTTGTATAGTTTGTAATGTTGGGGAGGCCCCATCCTCCTTGTTCTTCTGGTAATTGTAAAATATCTAATTTAATTTTAGGCTTTCTGCCAGCCCGTATAAAGTCAGAGAGAGCTGTATTTATATCTTTAATGTTGTTTCTCTTTAAAGATATGAAGAGCTGGTGCCCAGCGAAAAGGGTTTAAAAGTCAGGTTCATACTCATATGAAAAACCGAGAGGCATGATTTCAGATTTTGTAAAATTAACCTTGTATCCAGAAATTTGACCGAACTCTTTCACAGAAATGATTAGCGCAGGTATTGAGTTTTGTGGGTCTGTTAATGTCAGGAGGATATCATCCGCGTACAGCAGAATTTTGTGTTGTGTAGTTCCCATCACCGTTCCTTTGATATTGGAGGTTTGCCTGACAGCAATTGCTAATGGCTCTCTAGCTAAAGAAAACAACAGAGGTGATAGTGGTGACCCTTGAGCTGTGCCTCTGTTAAGTTAGTCCACACATTTGTTACTTCTAGGCTGGACTATTGTAACTCTTTGTTATCAGGCTGCTCCAATAAGTCTCTGAGGACTTTGCAGTTAATTCAGATGCTGCTGCACGTGTTCTGACAGGAACCAAGATCAGAGATCACATCTCTCCCATTCTGGCTTCCTTGCATTGGCTCCATATAAATCTAGAATAGAATTTAAATTCTTCTCCTTACTTACAAAGCTCTTCATGGTCAGGCACCATCATATCTAAAAGAGCTCATAGTACCTTTACTACCCCTCTAGAACACTGCGCTCTCAGGACGCTGGGTTCCTTGTGGTTCCTATAGTTTCCAAAAGTAGATTGGGAGCCAGAGCTCTCAGCTATCAGGCTCCTCTTCTGTGGAGCAAACTACCATTGTGGGTTAGGGAGGCAGACACGGTCAAACCTTTAAGAATAGACTGAAGGATGTAAGAAATATGCTCATATGATGTATATGCTATGAATGTCTATGTCTGAATGTCAATAAAAAGAATAAATTATAAAAAAAAAAAGAATAGACTGAAGACTTTCCTTTTTGATAGAGCTTATAGTTAGTGCTGGCTCAGGTCATCCCTTAGTTATGCTGCCATAGGATTAGACTGCAGGGGGGACTCCCCCTCCCCTAGGGTTATGCCTAGCCAGGCACGGTATTGGTTGAAGATGCAGTCACATCTCCCTTACCGAAAAGCCAGGATCGTGGCTGCTGCTGTGGTCCTGCACGACGTCCACTACACATATTACTAATGTCATTATTGCTGCCATTTCTGCTACTGTGGTTATTTTATCAGTCATTGTAATTCATTGTCATTTTATCATTCATTGTAATTCATTGTCATTTTATCATTCATTGTAATTCATTGTCATTTTATCATTCATTGTGATTTATTGTCATTTATCAGTCATTGTAATTCATTGTCATTTTATCATTCATTGTAATTCATTGTCATTTTATCATTCATTGTAATTCATTGTCATTTGTCAGTCATTGTCATTTTATCATTCATTGTAATTCATTGTCATTTTATCATTCATTGTAATTCATTGTCATTTTATCAGTCATTGTAATTCATTGTCATTTTATCAGTCATTGTAATTCATTGTCATTTTATCAGTCATTGTAATTCATTGTCATTTTATCAGTCATTGTAATTCATTGTCATTTTATCAGTCATTGTAATTCATTGTCATTTATCATTCATTGTAATTCATTGTCATTTTATCAGTCATTGTAATTCATTGTCATTTTATCAGTCATTGTAATTCATTGTCATTTTATCAGTCATTGTAATTCATTGTCATTTTATCATTCATTGTAATTCATTGTCATTTTATCAGTCATTGTAATTCATTGTCATTTTATCAGTCATTGTAATTCATTGTCATTTTATCAGTCATTGTAATTCATTGTCATTTTATCATTCTGTAATTCATTGTCATTTTATCAGTCATTGTAATTCATTGTCATTTTATCAGTCATTGTAATTCATTGTCATTTTATCAGTCATTGTAATTCATTGTCATTTATCAGTCATTGTAATTCATTGTCATTTTATCATTCATTGTAATTCATTGTCATTTTATCAGTCATTGTAATTCATTGTCTTTTATCATTCATTGTAATTCATTGTCATTTTATCAGTCATTGTAATTCATTGTCATTTTATCAGTCATTGTAATTCATTGTCATTTTATCAGTCATTGTAATTCATTGTCATTTTATCAGTCATTGTAATTCATTGTCATTTTATCAGTCATTGTAATTCATTGTCATTTTATCATTCATTGTAATTCATTGTCATTTTATCAGTCATTGTAATTCATTGTCATTTTATCAGTCATTGTAATTCATTGTCATTTTATCAGTCATTGTAATTCATTGTCATTTTATCAGTCATTGTAATTCATTGTCTTATCAGTCATTGTAATTCATTGTCATTTTATCAGTCATTGTAATTCATTGTCATTTATCAGTCATTGTAATTCATTGTCATTTTATCAGTCATTGTAATTCATTGTCATTTTATCAGTCATTGTAATTCATTGTCATTTTATCAGTCATTGTAATTCATTGTCATTTTATCAGTCATTGTAATTCATTGTCATTTTATCATTCATTGTAATTCATTGTCATTTTATCAGTCATTGTAATTCATTGTCATTTATCAGTCATTGTAATTCATTGTCATTTTATCAGTCATTGTAATTCATTGTCATTTTATCAGTCATTGTAATTCATTGTCATTTTATCAGTCATTGTAATTCATTGTCATTTTATCAGTCATTGTAATTCATTGTCATTTTATCAGTCATTGTAATTCATTGTCATTTTATCAGTCATTGTAATTCATTGTCATTTTATCATTCATTGTAATTCATTGTCATTTTATCAGTCATTGTAATTCATTGTCATTTTATCAGTCATTGTAATTCATTGTCATTTTATCAGTCATTGTAATTCATTGTCATTTTATCAGTCATTGTAATTCATTGTCATTTTATCAGTCATTGTAATTCATTGTCATTTTATCAGTCATTGTAATTCATTGTCATTTTATCAGTCATTGTAATTCATTGTCATTTTATCATTCATTGTAATTCATTGTCATTTTATCAGTCATTGTAATTCATTGTCATTTTATCAGTCATTGTAATTCATTGTCATTTTATCAGTCATTGTAATTCATTGTCATTTTATCAGTCATTGTAATTCATTGTCATTTTATCATTCATTGTAATTCATTGTCATTTTATCAGTCATTGTAATGTCATTTTATCAGTCATTGTAATTCATTGTCATTTTATCAGTCATTGTAATTCATTGTCATTTTATCATTCATTGTAATTCATTGTCATTTTATCAGTCATTGTAATTCATTGTCATTTTATCAGTCATTGTAATTCATTGTCATTTTATCATTCATTGTAATTCATTGTCATTTTATCTTCATTGTAATTCATTGTCATTTTATCAGTCATTGTAATTCATTGTCATTTTATCATTCATTGTAATTCATTGTCATTTTATCAGTCATTGTAATTCATTGTCATTTTATCAGTCATTGTAATTCATTGTCATTTTATCAGTCATTGTAATTCATTGTCATTTTATCATTCATTGTAATTCATTGTCATTTTATCAGTCATTGTAATTCATTGTCATTTTATCATTCATTGTAATTCATTGTCATTTTATCAGTCATTGTAATTCATTGTCATTTTATCAGTCATTGTAATTCATTGTCATTTATCAGTCATTGTAATTCATTGTCATTTTATCATTCATTGTAATTCAATTGGTCATTATTATCAGTCATTGTAATTGTACAATTTGTTTGTGTTGATTTGTTCTGTACACGTGACATCTATTGCACGTCTGTCCGTCCTGGGAGAGGGATCCCTCCTCTGTGGCTCTTCTGAGGTTTCTTCCACATTTTTTCCCTGTTAAAGGTTTTTGTGGGCAAGTTTTTCCTCACTGGAACCGAGGGTCTAAGGACAGAGGGTGTCACTCCCTGTACAGATTGTAAAGCCTCAGAGGAAAATGGACTTTGTGACTTTGGGCTGTACAAATAAAATTGATTTCGATTTGATTTTGATTTAAGTTGAAACTTTAGAGTTTGGAGTTTGATGAAAGTTAAGATAGTGAATAATCTTGTGTTGTTTGATGAAGTACGTCCTCCTATAACCCTGTTGGTCTGCATTAACTATATCAGTCACCACTCTTTCTAGTGACTATTTTTGAAAGTATTTTTACATCCAATCCAAGTAGGCTAATGGGGCGAGACGGAGGGAGATTGCTTTATCAATTTCTGTTATTGTAACAGGTCCTTGCTGTAGTTTAGCTAGTTCATCTGTTAGCTGAGGTATCTATAAGCCAAGTATCATTGTCTAGTTCTGAGGTATACAGCGTTTCATAAAGTTTTTGAAAACATTCATTAATCTTTTTTAATTAATTTGACAAATTTGACCCTCAACAGATATTGCAGAAATAAAAGCTTTTTGGGGAGAGTTTCTTGCAAGACGGGCTAAGAACTTATTTGGCTTATTTCAAAATTCAAATATTTAAACAGAATATCAGACTCAGCCTTCTTTTTTTTGGGTTAGCTAGCGGTTCACTAGCCGCCAACTTGTTGTTTCCCGAGTATCTCTGTTTTTTAGGCATAGTGAAAAAGTTGTCCAGCGACATGTCCAACGTCTCTGTAGGTTTAGCAATAATTTTTACCACAATTTTAGCAACTGGTAAACTGAGAGATATTGTTTTAATTAAATCCAGTGAGGAGACCAACAGCGGTGCATCTATCCTCCTCGGTGCATCATGTGTCCCCCCCAGTGAGATGACTTCTATACAGAAAGACAACCGTGATCAAAGAATATGTAAAAAGGTAGTGTAGGGATAAAATGCAGGGGGGCATTTGCATTAAGACCTGATGTCAAGGAAACAAAAAGGAAAATGGACTATGGTTCTGCTTTGGGTCTTCAACGTTTACATTGACTATTACAGAGATACCTGGTGGGTGTGATGATGTGGGAGGAATGACTTGTCCAATATGAGCCCGAGTGGTGCTTTGTTATTGGACTCCTGTCATTGTCATGGAAAGTCCAGAGCAAACACTGTGGTATAGGGTGATTCATTAGTAGATGTGTTACCCGAGGACCTTGAACAACGATTGGATTGATGAATGGCTTTATGTTTGTACATTCAGATTTGTGACTGCATGTCTTGAAGAAAGAAGTTAAGCTGAATCACCACCTGGTGGTGGAGCAGACAGCTGGACAGACCTAGTAAACCCAAATTATAGAGAGGGTTAACTGGGAACATCTGGAATCCAAGCGGACCATGCTCAAAGCCTCCATTCAGGTCAGAAGGTGGTTGGTGTCATGGAGACAACCTGAGAATCCACATGTGTTATTAAGGAGGCCATCGAGTTGAAGAAACTGTTGAGCTTGGATGGTCTTCTGAAGCAGCTTTGCTTTGGTGATGACTGAAGCAAAAACATGGATGTGAGAGGAATTCAGGAAGGCCACATAGAGTTTTGGTGGCTTCAGGTAATCCTCAACATCAGTTTCTTAGAAAGTGATGCTATGAGAGGTGAAGTATGGGTAAACTGTAGGTTGTGGCTGGGTAAGTCTGTGGGTTTTACAGAAGTAATCAGGTACCCTGTGTAGAAGAAAATGTCTGAACTGATATAATCATGTGTTTTGTACTGAGCAGCTCCTGCGGTCAGTGTGTGAACATTGTTTAGTTTGTCTCATCACTTTTCAGTCCTCACCTTTGATCAACAGACTGACATCCATCTTTGAAGGCTATAGGAAGAACCATAGACCAGTCTCTCTTCATGGACACTGAAGAGTGGTTGGGTTCTAGTCCAGGTCCATGTCCAGCAGGGTCTGGTCTCTGATGGATCCTGACAGGAAAACAATTGAAGTTCATGTTTAGTAAAAATCTTCTTCCATAAAATACTTGAAAATAAAAAAAATAAAATATGAATAATTATCAACAATTACAATAATAACTTACTTTTTGTCTGAGAAAAGTCTTTGTTTAAAATCAATGAGACCATCAAATGACTGGTCACTCTTGAAGGACACACAGCTGGTTCAGGTTCAGGTCCAGGTCCAGGTTCAGGTCCAGGTCCAGGTCCAGGTCCAGGTTCAGGTCCAGGTCCAGGTCCAGGTCCAGGTCCAGGTTCAGGTCCAGGTTCAGCAGAGTCTGGTCTCAGAGTGTGTTGTGGGCTTCAACAGAACACACACAGAGCTTTGAGTGTGAATAATGATGGTGGAGTGATCTGAGTGCTGAGCTGTGACATGGAGAAGAGTCGTGGACAGTTAGAGATCCTCATCTCACCTCTGAGCTTTGGTCTGGCTGTCATGTTCCCCACACAGAGAGCTTTTAGAGGGAGGGACTCCCTCCTCTCTGTCCTCACTCGGATTCATGCTGCTCAACTCACATCAGCTCACCACACTTTGATCTGGAGAGGAAACACAAATCATTCATGTGCACATGGACTCAGATCATCCTGTCATCATTTGTCCTGTACTAGAATCAGCTCCTCCTCCACTGATAGGCTTTTTTTTCATATCAGTGTCAGCTGAATGCAGTCAAACAGCAGTGTGAGACAGAGGGAGCTGTCATCACCTCTTCTACTATCAGTCCCCTAGATGCGTCATGAAGCTGCAGATGGACCGTTTCCATTCACACTCATTGAATCTGACTGAATATTTTAGTAACTTTCCCAAAACTAAACAACATTTGTCACAAACACAGTGACCAGTTGGAGTCTCATCAACATGGTTCCTATGTTCCTCAGTCACTGCCTCACACGTTGAACATAAAGACAACAACTTGTTTGAAACAGTGGGACTTTGAACGCCTCAGGTCTAAAGGAAATGTAGGACACAAACATGAAGAAGCTGCTGACTGCAGGGACTGATGTAGAGACACATCTCAGCCTCCTCCACAGCTTCATTACAAGTCACTACAACAGGAAGTAAACAGCACCTCCACCACTGCATTTCATTTTGAAAGGCTTCACAGGAAATGTTAGTATGCTGGTGTGTGACTACGCTAGAGGAGAGGACAGTTTGAAAACAACAAAGAAGTTTGAACGACTGCAAACATTACACAGCAAGAAACAAACCCTAAAGTGAGTCAAGACTATGAAACAAAGTCAACTTACAGTTTGTTCAACAGTCCAAGTGTAGAAGAAGGAAAGACAACACCGGCGAGCTGTATCCTGGAATGA
>JAFMOB010000325.1:22500-61004 GCA_018985215.1 Larimichthys polyactis | reverse complement strand
AAACGATGATGTCAGAGTTTTGTAGGTCAGGTTAGCATCACTGCAAGAAAACGCAAACTAAAGCATGCTAGGCTAGCTAAGTAAACTGATTTTCAGATCCAGGGAGCGAGGACTAGAGCTGGTGTTGTGCCAGAACTGGAGCTGGGAGAGCAGGCAATGTAACCGGGCTCAGCAGAGTTTAGTGTGATGACACTTTTTAACAACCTCATGTTAGTGACAGCCTCTTTTAAGACACATAAAAAATGTATTAACATGTTTTATGTGGTATCAAACAAACATTCAAACAACTTGCTGACCGCCGACAGAACCTGAAATCACCTGGTCTGATGCAGACTGAGGTCTGACAGGAGTCGATAACACCTGTATGTGATTTCAGGGTTCGCTCTGTCATCATTCTTCAGGATAAACCTCAGGACAGAGAGAAACTGCTGCTCAAGTTCCTAAAGACCATGAAGGTAACACACAGATGGAGGGTGTGGCATGTCATTAACATGGTATTAACATGAGCAGTAGTACACTCATCTGTCTGTAACACACTGTTTTCCTGCAGCACCTGCGGAAGCTGAACAACTTTAACTCGTACCTGTCCATCCTGTCAGCGCTGGACTCTGCCCCCCTGCGACGCCTCGACTGGCAGAGAAGCACCTCTGAGGTCAGTGTGTCTGATTAATCAATGGTCTTTAATGGATATGTAATAATTAATTAATATATTAATGAGCTGTTTGTATTTTTAGGCTCTGGAGGAGTACAGCTCTTTGATTGACAGCTCATCGTCTTTCAGAGCTTACAGAGCAGCTCTGGCTGAAGTGGAACCTCCCTGTATACCCTACCTGTATGTTAATACCCCTGTACCCCTCCCTGTATACCCTACCTGTATGTTAATATCCCTGTACCCCTCCCTGTATACCCTACCTGTATGTTAATACCCCTGTACCCCTCCCTGTATACCCTACCTGTATGTTAATACCCCTGTACCCCTCTCTGTATACCCTACCTGTGTCTTAATACCCCTATACCCCACTCCTTTTAACCCTACCTGTCTCCCTCACTCCTGAATCTGTCTGTCTATCAGGGGTTTGATCCTTCAGGACCTGACCTTCGTCCACCTGGGGAATCCAGACACGTTGATGACATCACAAGGTTCAAAGGTCAACTTCTCTAAACGCTGGCAGCAGTTCAACATACTGGACACACTGAGGAGCTACCAGCAAGTGTCAGTTACCTGTAGTTACCTTTAGTTACCTGTAGTTACCTGTATTTACCTGTAGTTACCTGTAGTTACCTGTAGTTACCTTTAGTTACCTGTATTTACCTTTAGTTACCTGTAGTTACCTGTATTTACCTGTAGTTACCTGTAGTTACCTTTAGTAACCCGTAGTTACCTTTATTTACCTATAGTCAGTTACCTGTATTTACCTGTAGTTACATTTAGTTACCTGTAGTTACCTGTAGTTACCTGTAGTTACCTGTAGTTACATTTAGTTACCTGTAGTTACATTTAGTTACCTGTAGTTACCTGTAGTTACCTGTAGTTACATTTAGTTACCTGTAGTTACCTTTAGTAACCCGTAGTTACCTTTAGTAACCCGTAGTTACCTTTATTTATCTATAGTCAGTTACCTGTATTTACCTGTAGTTACATTTAGTTACCTGTAGTTACCTTTAGTAACCCGTAGTTACCTTTATTTACCTATAGTCAGTTACCTGTACTTACCTGTAGTTACCATAGTATTAGTAGTACCCATGTAGTAGTACTGCAGTACTCTCTGAAGTAATATGTGTCTCTGTCTCTCTTTGCAGTCATTACTCTCTGCAGCCTAATGATGACATCACTTCCTTCTTTAATGACTTCAGCGATCACCTGGCAGAGGAGGCGCTGTGGGAACTCTCTCTCAGGCTCCGCCCACGAAATGCCCCACGAGCCATTCAGAGATGATGGGCCGAACCAGGCCGAACCAGGCCAAACCAGGCCAGAACTGAGTGAACCTGTGCTAGTTCAATGCTAACAGGTTGAACTGGGCTACACTGGTGCTAATGAGTTAGAGGTAGCTCACACACTGGGCTAAACACAGCTAATAGTGTGCTAACATGCTCATCTGGACTGTTCCTATGTTCCATTTTGTACAGAGGTTAGCCTTGGGCTAGCGGAGGCTAGCTGAGGTTAGCCAGGTGTGTGTGTAGTCCAGGTGTGTGTGTAGTCCAGGTGTGTATGTCCCAACACTGTTCCAATAAACATCAGTGCTCAGTGCTTTGTTTTTCCTGCCATCTGATTGGTCAATGGTCTCTGTCATAAATATTTAAATACATGTACGTCATGTACGGCACACTGAACACAAAAAGCACCATAGACATATATACGTTGCATTGAGCGCTGAATCATACGCCGGCGTCGCCGCCATTTTGGATGTGGTAAAGTAGAGCACAACTCTTAAGTTGTGGCAACGAACGGAAAAAGCTGTGCAAAAGTATTCTTTACCAAGGTTTTTAACTTGGAAACACACACACAGACTGCAATTGTATAGCTGTATAGATATGTATGTTCATCAATGCCCCCCGTGTATATATGTTCATCAATGTGCACCCCCCTCCGTGTGTATTTTTGATATATTCACACTGTTTATACTGCTATATCTACACTGTGAATATCTTTTTATATTTGTCATATTTATACTGTTTATATTTGCTGTATTTCCTTTTAGATCTGTGCTTATTGCTGTTTGTAGCAGGGATATATATATATATATATTAGGCTTGGGAAGATTCACCGATGCGCATCGGAAAATCGATACGACCTGTTAAGATACAGTTGCACCGATTTGCAAACGTCGGCATCGGAAAAAACCGCACATAAACTCGAGATGCATCGTATGTAAACTGTCTGCATCGATATAAACCGATTAATATCTTAATTTAATACATATGATGAATAAATTATAACATAACCGCAGAGCTGCCAACTCTCACGCTTTCACCGTGTGACACACGGTTTTGCCCGTCTCCACACGCACTCACGCCACACATCCGATAACTTACGCTAAAGAATCATCTGGGCCAGGGCCGCTCATTAAGTTCGCGGAGCGGGCGCCCGCCGTGCGCCCCCATCGGACAGACTGATTGGGGCGCACGGCGCATCCAGAGGCGCACGAGAAATTGTTCGCCTCGGGGGGGGGGGGTTCACTCCAAGATTTGAGAGAGGGGGGGAGCTGGACAAGACAACGGCAATTTGTAAACTCTGCCGTGCAGCTATAAAATACACAGGGAGCACAATGTTATTCTCATTTGTTCATAACTGTGAATCATTTTACATTTGGAGGAAAATGCAATGAGTCCCTTTGTTGGTTTTTTAAGTTGTTATATTGGAGGGAATCTCCTGGCCTTAATCTTTTTTTTAGTAGCCCATTTTATTTGTTTTACCTCCTGTATAAACTAAATGCACTTTTGAAAGCTTAACCTGGAAACCTTAACCTTTTGTAGGTCTTGAGTTGTTCTACAACATGCACTAAAGAGGAACCTTTTTGTTTAAGGTTATACTTGTACTACAGTTCCAGAGAGACCTGTAAGCACTCTGTCACTTTATGTGTTTTAAAATAAAAGGCATAGCTTTAATGCTTCAAGTGCCATAACTTGAACTACTCTGTATTCCATGGTGCACTTTTCTTCTGCATTGTATCGAATCGCATCGTATCGCACTGGACCGCATTGTATTAGAATTAAATCGTACTGTATCGCACCGTATCGCAGCATGTGGGAGAATCGTATCGCATCTTAGCACTGGCAATTTCATTAATCTTGAATGTATCGAATCGTTGGCAGTGTATCGAGATGCGTATCGTATCGCTTTGATTATGAAGATTCCCATCCCTAATATATATATATATATATATATATCTCTATCTCATTTGTTCCTCTCACCTGTTCTCAGACCTGTTTGTTTCACATGAACTCTTTAACATGCACACGTACAGACAGCTGTGTGAAGGGCATGACCCTGCACACCTCACAGCTGCCAAGAAGACATTTCACCTGTTGGTCACGGTGGTAGATGAGCTATGGTGAGACACACACACTCATATAGTGCATATAGTGCTCTTTATTCAGAAAACCCTCATGTCACATCTACATTTCAGGATCTGGTTATTATAGACAAAGATTAAATGTTAAATATAAATATTTCAATATTTATCATCACAGTAACAGTGTTACACACATTAGTAGCTGTAAACACTCAGCATTAGAAAAATACATACGTTGGTTTGGTGCTTACATAAGGAGTAAACATTTATAATCATCACTTTAAAAGTTACATACGTTGTTTTTGGTGCCTGTTTGTTTCCCAGATATATTAGTGTGTGTGTGAATGGGTGTATAAGAGACATTAACTTAAAGAACTTTGTAGAAAGGCGCTTTATGAAGTTCAGTCCATTTCCTTTTATTAGTTTATGGGGCAGATCTGCCACATCCAATATAGCGGACGTGTTAACGTAACGAAGCAACGGACCAACCTGCTCAATGAGGCGTCTATGTATATATGTCTGTGTATATACAGACCCTTTCCAAAAAATTTGAATATCATAGAAAAGTTTACTTATTTCCATAATTCCATCAAAAAGGTTAAACTTTCATAGATTATAGATTCAGGGCCCACAGTTTAAACAATTTCAAGTATTTGTTTATTTATTTTTACAAAATTTGGGCTTTCTGCTCAAAAAACCCACAAAAACAGGAATTCAAAAAATTAGAATACTGTGAAGAAATCAGCCCAAATTTTGCAGGGCATTAATGTTTTTAACTGAGTGTCACACACTAATCATCTACTAAACTCAAAGCACCTGACAGACTTGACAGCTGGCCAGAAGACCATCATTGATACCCTCCATAGGATAGGTAAGCCACAAAAGTTCATAGCTAAGGAGTGCTGTGTCCAAGCATATCAATGGAAAGTCTAGTGGAAGGGCAAAATGTGGCAGGAAAAGATGCACCAGCATAAGAGATGACCGTGGACTTCAGCAGATTATAAAACAGAGAAGATTCAAGAATCTGGCAGAGATCCGTAAAGAGTGAAATGAGGTGGGAGTCACAGCTTCAAAAACCACCATATTCAGATGCATCCGGGAGATGGGCTACAACTGTCGGGTTCCTCGGGTCAAGCCACTTCGGAGCCTGAGCCAACGTAGGACGCGTAGGACCTGGCCCCTGCCCATACCGCCAGAAGCACCAAAACCTGGTTTAATGCCCATGCTCACAGTGCTTGACTGGCCAGCCAACTTGCCAGACCTAAACCCCATTGAGAATCTATGGGGTATTATCAAGAGGAAAATGTGGGCCAACAGACCCAAAAACAAAGAAGAGCTGACAGCAAGCATCAAGGAAACCTGGGCTTCCATAACTCCCACAATGCCACGGCGCATCGAGGCAGTGAATTAAGGCAAAGGGATTCCCAACCAAGTATTTGAACATTGACATATCGTTTAGAAAGTACCATATTTTGACTGATTTGATGTGATCCTAATTTCTTTCTTTTCTTTCAGCAAAAACTGAGAAGTAAATGGTGATTTCTTCACGGTATTCAAATTTTTTTAATACCTGTTTTCATGGATTTTTTGAGCTGGAAGCCCAAAATATGTAAAAATAAACAAATAAATACTTGAAATTGTTTGAATTGTGGGCCCTGAATCTATAATCTATGAAAGTTTAACTTTTAATTAATTAATTAAATTGAATTATGGAAATAAGTAAACTTTTCTATGATATTCAAATGTTTTGGAAAGGGTCTGTATGTCTGTGTATATATGTCTGTGTATATATGTCTATGTATATATGTCGTGTATATGTCTTGTGTAATGTCTATGTATATATGTCTGTATATATGTCTGTGTATATGTCTATGTATATATGTCTATGTGTATATATGTCTATGTATATATGTCTGTGTATATGTCTGTGTATATATGTCTATGTATATATGTCTGTGTATATGTCTGTGTATATATGTCTATATCTATGTCTGTGTATATGTCTGTGTATATATGTCTATGTATATGTCTGTGTATATATGTCTATGTATATATGTCTGTATATATGTCTGTGTATATGTCTGTGTATATATGTCTATGTATATATGTCTGTGTATATATGTCTATGTATATATGTCTGTGTATATATGTCTATGTATATATGTCTGTGTATATATGTCTTGTATTATGTTGTATATATGTCTGGTATATGTCTGTGTATATATGTCTGTGTATATATGTCTGTGTATATATGTCTGTGTATATATGTCTGTGTATATATGTCTATGTATATATGTCTATGTATATATGTCTGTGTATATGTCTGTGTATATATGTCTGTGTATATATGTCTGTGTATATGTCTATGTATATATGTCTGTGTATATGTCTGTGTATATATGTCTGTGTATATATGTCTGTGATATATGTCTGTGTATATATGTCTATGTGTATATGTCTGTATATCTGTCTTGTATATATGTCTGTGTATATATGTCTGTGTATATGTCTGTGTATATATGTCTGTGTATATATGTCTGTGTATATATGTCTATGTATATCTGTTGTATCTATGTCTGTGTATATATGTCTGTGTATATATGTCTTGTATATATGTCTATGTATATGTCTATGTATATATGTCTGTGTATATATGTCTGTGTATATAGTCTATGTATATATGTCTATGTAATATGTCTATGTATATATGTCTGTGTATATATGTCTGTGTATATATGTCTATGTATATATGTCTGTTTATATGTCTATGTATATATGTCTGTTTATATATGTCTGTGTATATATGTCTGTGTATATATGTCTGTGTATATGTCTGTGTATATATGTCTATGTGTATATGTCTATGTATATATGTTTTTGTATATATGTCTTGTGTTATATATATGTCTGTGTATATATGTCTGTGTATATATGTCTGTGTATATATGTCTGTGTATATATGTCTGTGTATATATGTCTGTGTATATGTCTGTATATGTCTATTGTATAATGTCTGTGTATATATGGAAAGCACCACTTTAATGTTTACGTCAATACGTCACATTACGGCAGCTGCTGTTTCCACGGTAACCCCGGCTCGGTGCGCTCTGTGAGCAGGCAGCACTAATCAAACAGAGACATCGAGCGGCTCGCTGCTCCGCACAAACCGGAGAAACGGCCGCGAGCCGCCCCGGTAACGGACCCCGGCGAGTCACCGACGGGTTTAACGTTAACGGAGTGACGTCACCAGATGAGCTCCGGCATTAGGAACCAGCGGGAAGGTAACGGGGCTCTGCTAACTGTGTGATAGCTACATGCTAATGCTAGCTGAGTTTGTTTAAAATAAATAAAATGAATATTTAATGTTTAATATTCAGATTATTTAATGATCAATATTCAGATTTAATGTTCAAGTGACGACTACAGGGAGGTTAATGACGTCATGACGAGGCACACTGACGTCATAAAGCAGGTGTGCACACCTGTATGACTGATGACACTCAGTCTATCAATAATGTTCCACCAATATGTCACATCAAGTCCATTAAACATTTATTAATTATCCTTCATACATTAAACAAGTCTAAATGTTTACATTCAGTTGTTATTGTTTATTTCTGTTTATTGTTCATTATAACTGAGATGAAACTCACAAACAACAAACAAACCGCTTTTATGTCTTTTATCTTTGTTTTAATCCAGTGTAAACCAGTTTCTTTGTTTTAAACTAGTTTGAACCAGTTTCTTTGTTTTAAACCAGTTTGAACCAGTTTCTTTGTTTTAAACCAGTTTAAACCAGTTTCTTTGTTTTAAACTAGTTTGAACCAGTTTCTTTGTTTTAAACCAGTGTAAACCAGTTTCTTTGTTTAAACTAGTTTGAACCAGTTTTCTTTGTTTTAAACCAGTTTGAACCAGTTTCTTTGTTTTTAAACCAGTTTAAACCAGTTTTCTTTGTTTTAAACCAGTTTAAACCAGTTTCTTTGTTTTAAACTAGTTTGAACCAGTTTCTTTGTTTTAATCCAGTGTAAACCAGTTTCTTTGTTTTAAACTAGTTTGAACCAGTTTCTTTGTTTTAAACCAGTTTGAACCAGTTTCTTTGTTTTAAACCAGTTTAAACCAGTTTCTTTGTTTTAAACCAGTTGAACCAGTTTCTGTTTTAATCCAGTGTAAACCAGTTTCTTTGTTTTAAACTAGTTTGAACCAGTTTCTTTGTTTTAAACCAGTTTGAACCAGTTTCTTTGTTTTAAACCAGTTTAAACCAGTTTCTTTGTTTTAAACTAGTTTGAACCAGTTTCTTTGTTTTAAACCAGTGTAAACCAGTTTCTTTGCTTTAAACTAGTTTGAACCAGTTTCTTTGTTTTAAACCAGTTTGAACCAGTTTCTTTGTTTTAAACTAGTTTGAACCAGTTTCTTTGTTTTTAAACTAGTTTGAACCAGTTTCTTTGTTTTAAACCAGTGTAAACCAGTTTCTTTGCTTTAAACTAGTTTGAACCAGTTTCTTTGTTTTAAACCAGTGTAAACCAGTTTCTTTGCTTTAAACTAGTTTGAACCAGTTTCTTTGTTTTAAACCAGTGTAAACCAGTTTCTTTGCTTTAAAGTAGTTTGAACCAGTTTCTTTGTTTTAAACCAGTTTGAACCAGTTTCTTTGTTTTAAACTAGTTTGAACCAGTTTCTTTGTTTTAAACTAGTTTGAACCAGTTTCTTTGTTTTAAACCAGTTTGAAACCAGTTTATCTTTGTTTTAAACCAGTTTGAACCAGTTTCTTTGTTTTAAACCAGTGTAAACCAGTTTCTTTGTTTTAAACTAGTTTGAACCAGTTTCTTTGTTTTAAACTAGTTTGAACCAGTTTCTTTGTTTTAAACCAGTTTGAACCAGTTTATCTTTGTTTTAAACCAGTTTGAACCAGTTTCTTTGTTTTAAACTAGTTTGAACCAGTTTCTTTGTTTTAAACTAGTTTGAACCAGTTTCTTTGTTTTAAACCAGTTTGAACCAGTTTATCTTTGTTTTAAACAGTTTGAACCAGTTTCTTGTTTTAAACCAGTTTGAACCAGTTATCTTTGTTTTTAAACCAGTTTAAACCAGTTTATCTCTGTTTTAAACCAGTTTATCTTTGTTTTAAACCAGTTTGAACCAGTTTATCTTTGTTTTAAACCAGTTTGAACCAGTTTCTTTGTTTTAAACCAGTTTGAACCAGTTTATCTTTGTTTTAAACCAGTTTAAACCAGTTTCTTTGTTTTAAACTAGTTTGAACCAGTTTCTTTGTTTTAAACCAGTTTGAACCAGTTTATCTTTGTTTTGAACCAGTTTGAACCAGTTTCTTTGTTTTAAACTAGTTTGAACCAGTTTCTTTGTTTTAAACCAGTTTGAACCAGTTTCTTTGTTTTAAACCAGTTTGAACCAGTTTCTTTGTTTTAAACTAGTTTGAACCAGTTTCTTTGTTTTAAACTAGTTTGAACCAGTTTCTTTGTTTTAAACCAGTTTGAACCAGTTTATCTTTGTTTTAAACCAGTTTGAACCAGTTTCTTTGTTTTAAACTAGTTTGAACCAGTTTCTTTGTTTTAAACTAGTTTGAACCAGTTTCTTTGTTTTAAACCAGTTTGAACCAGTTTATCTTTGTTTTAAACCAGTTTGAACCAGTTTCTTTGTTTTAAACCAGTTTGAACCAGTTTATCTTTGTTTTAAACCAGTTTAAACCAGTTTATCTCTGTTTTAAACCAGTTTATCTTTGTTTTAAACCAGTTTAAACCAGTTTCTTTGTTTTAAACCAGTGTAAACCAGTTTATCTTTGTTTTAAACCAGGTTATCTTTGTTTTAAACCAGTTTATGTCTGTTTTAAACCAGTATAAACCGGGTTATCTTTGGTCTGGTGTTTCAGGTGTCCGTCATGCTGAAGCTCCCCCTGGTGGTCACCGCTCAGGTAGACCTGGTTCTGGTCCTGGTCTCTCTGTTGGCCCTCTGGACCCGACTGAGCCGCCTCAGTTACCCCAACGCTGTGGTGTGAGTGCATTTGTTTTATACACCCAATCTTCCTGCTGGACCAACACACACAACCAAGTCTGTGTTATTTATTACTGCTTTAGAGCTTTTGGTGCGTTCAAGGACACTGAGACATATGAGGTTTAATGTGTGTGTGTGTGTGTGTGTGTGTGTAGGTTCGATGAGGTGTACTATGGTCAGTTTGTGTCTCTCTACATGAAGAGAGTCTTCTTCATCGATGACAGTGGACCCCCACTCGGTCACATGATCCTGGCCCTCGGAGGTCAGTTACCATGACAACATATATGATACACTGTGTGTGTATTATACATCTTTGTGATCATCGTGTGTGTGTTGCAGCCTATGTGGGAGGATTTGACGGGAACTTTGTGTGGAACCGGATCGGAGCAGGTAGGTGTGTTTGTTTTATCACACAGAGTATCCCAGCAGTGAGTGTTTGTTTTATCACACAGAGTATCCCAGCAGTGAGTGTTTGTTTTATCACACAGAGTATCCCAGCAGTGAGTGTTTGTTTTATCACACAGAGTATCCCAGCAGTAAGTGTGTTTGTTTTATCGCACAGAGTATCCCAGCAGTGAGTGTTTGTTTTATCACACAGAGTATCCCAGCAGTGAGTGTTTGTTTTATCACACAGAGTATCCCAGCAGTAAGTGTGTTTGTTTTATCGCACAGAGTATCCCAGCAGTGAGTGTTTGTTTTATCACACAGAGTATCCCAGCAGTAAGTGTGTTTGTTTTATCGCACAGAGTATCCCAGCAGTGAGTGTTTGTTTTATTGCACAGAGTATCCCAGCAGTGAGTGTGTTTGTTTTATCACACAGAGTATCCCAGCAGTAAGTGTGTTTGTTTTATCACACAGAGTATCCCAGCAGTGAGTGTTTGTTTTATCACACAGAGTATCCCAGCAGTGAGTGTGTTTGTTTTATCGCACAGAGTATCCCAGCAGTGAGTGTTTGTTTTATCACACAGAGTATCCCAGCAGTAAGTGTGTTTGTTTTATCGCACAGAGTATCCCAGCAGTGAGTGTTTGTTTTATCGCACAGAGTATCCCAGCAGTGAGTGTTTGTTTTATCGCACAGAGTATCCCAGCAGTAAGTGTGTTTGTTTTATCACACAGAGTATCCCAGCAGTGAGTGTTTGTTTTATCGCACAGAGTATCCCAGCAGTGAGTGTTTGTTTTATCGCACAGAGTATCCCAGCAGTGAGTGTTTGTTTTATCACACAGAGTATCCCAGCAGTAAGTGTGTTTGTTTTATCGCACAGAGTATCCCAGCAGTGAGTGTTTGTTTTATCACACAGAGTATCCCAGCAGTAAGTGTGTTTGTTTTATCGCACAGAGTATCCCAGCAGTAAGTGTGTTTGTTTTATCACACAGAGTATCCCAGCAGTGAGTGTGTTTGTTTTATCGCACAGAGTATCCCAGCAGTAAGTGTGTTTGTTTTATCGCACAGAGTATCCCAGCAGTGAGTGTGTTTGTTTTATCGCACAGAGTATCCCAGCAGTGAGTGTTTGTTTTATCACACAGAGTATCCCAGCAGTGAGTGTTTGTTTTATCACACAGAGTATCCCAGCAGTGAGTGTTTGTTTTATCACACAGAGTATCCCAGCAGTGAGTGTTTGTTTATCACACAGAGTATCCCAGCAGTGAGTGTTTGTTTTATCACACAGAGTATCCCAGCAGTGAGTGTGTTTGTTTTATCACACAGAGTATCCCAGCAGTGTGTGTTTGTTTTATCACACAGAGTATCCCAGCAGTGAGTGTTTGTTTTATCACACAGAGTATCCCAGCAGTGTGTGTTTGTTTTATCGCACAGAGTATCCCAGCAGTGTGTGTGTTTGTTTTATCACACAGAGTATCCCAGCAGTGTCAGTGTGTGGAGTCTGCGGTTGCTGCCGGCTCTTTGTGGAGCGCTCTGTGTTCCTCTGGTCTACCTGTTGACTCTGGAGCTCAGACTCTCTCACCTGTCAGCTCTGGGAGCTGCACTGCTGCTGCTGCTGGGTGAGTCACATGACCTATAGTGAGCGTGCTGAGTTCAGGGACAGAAATAATGTCTGTACGTCCCACTGTCTGTTGTTTTTTTAGAGAACTCTCTCATCGTCCAATCACGTTTCATGTTGCTGGAGTCTGTCCTCATCTTCCTTGTTTTATTGGCCTTCTTCTCATACCTGAGATTCCACAACGCCCCCGACAGGTGAGCCTAATCTTTACCTGAAGTTTAGTTGATGTGTTTGGACCCTGACTCACATGTTTGTCCTCCCATGTCGTCCCCTCTTGGTGGTGTCCTCCCTCCTGTGGCATCCTCAGCTGGTCCAGGTACAGCTGGCTGCTGCTGTCCGGAGCATCGTGCGGTGCGGCCGTTGGGTGAGGAGCTGCTCTCAGTGTAACGTTCATTGTCACTCTATAGCTCTGTAAACTGAGCATTTGTTATGTCAGGGTGAAGTACATGGGCGTGTTCTCCTACCTGCTGCTGCTGGGCGTGGCCTCTCTGCACACCTGGAACCTGATTGGAGACCGAACAGTCAGTCATGTGAGTCATACTGAGTGCGCTCAGTAAACGCTCTGATAGTTCTCACTTCTCTGAGTGTCCTTGAACGCATCATGGTTATAAAAGTAACGTGCGTGTGTGTACTTGTGTACGTGCGTACAGCTGAGTGTGTGTGTGCAGTGTGTGTGTCGTGTTGTGTGTCTCCTAGTGGTTCCGGTTCTTCTCTATGTGTTCTGGTTCTACGTCCACCTGAGCCTCCTGCACCGCAGCGGACCACATGACCAACTGATGAGCTCCGCCTTCCAGGCCAGTCTGCAGGTAACCTGAAGGTTAGCTGAAAGTTAACTGAAGGTTAACTGAAGGTTAAGTGAACACACACTGATAGCTCATTGGTTGATTGTCTGATTGCTGATTGGTTGGTTGGTTGGTTGTCTGATTGCTGATTGGTTGGTTGTTTTTTAGGGCGGGCTCTCCAGGATCACTCAGGGTCAGCCTCTGGAAGTCGCTTACGGCAGTCAGGTGACTTTAAGAAGCTCCGCCTCCCAGCCAATCCCCTGCTGGCTCCACTCTCATAAAGCGAACTACCCAATCAGGTTCTCTCAGCTCACACGGACACAGCAGCCAATCAGAAAGTAGTCAGTCAGAGTTTGAGTAATACAACTTCCTGTTTCCTGTTCAGGTACGAGAATGGGCGGGGCAGCTCTCACCAGCAGCAGGTCACATGTTACCCCTTTAAAGACGTCAACAACTGGTGGATCATCAAAGACCCCGACAGGTAAGTCTGTCCCAAATCATGCTGGGAGATGTAGTCTAACCTGTCTGTCCCAAGGCATGCTGGGAGCTGTAGTCAACCTGTGTTTCTCAGACAGGAGCTGGTGATCAGCAGTCCTCCTCGTCCTGTCCGTCATGGTGATGTCATCCAGCTGGTTCATGGAATGACCTCACGCTTCCTCAACAGGTAACAGCTCACCTGGGCTGATGGACAGCACATATTCAGAGACAGTCCGACATCGTTATGCTCTGAATAAAACAGGAGGAGCACTGCTTCTCTAAATACTTCAATACCCATTAGCCTCAGCTGCTGCTGTAGAGGAGAAGCTCTGTGATTGGCTGAATGAAATGGGAGTTGTAGTTGACTTTTCTCCTCTTTGTGCATTGTAGTCATGATGTTGCAGCTCCCATGAGCCCTCACGCACAGGAGGTGTCGGGTTACATCGACTTTAACGTTTCCATGGCATCACAGAACCTGTGGAGAGTGGTGAGAGCTTTGATGACATCATCATGACATCATTAACAAGCTGTACGACACCTTTAATTAATGAGCTCTGTGCTATGTGTTAGCCTGGGTGTTAACCAGTGATGTCACCATGATGACATCATCAAAGAGTGTGTGTTTCTGTGTGTGTGTGTGTGTGTGTTCAGGACATCTCTAACAGGGAGGCGGAGTCAGAGTCGTGGAAGACGATCCTGTCTGAGGTCCGATTGGTCCACGTCAACACGTCAGCTGTACTCCGGGTACTGACAGGAAGTGACCACACATGACAGACAGCTGTTTCCTGTGACCTTATAAGGAGCTGATGCCCTGTGTGTGTGTGTGTGTGTGTGTGTGTGTGTGTGTGTGTGTGTGTGTAGCTGAGTGGCGTGTCTCTTCCAGAGTGGGGTTTCCGTCAATTGGAGGTCGTCGCTGAAAAACTCTTCAAGTCTCAGAGCAGCAGTTTGGACTGGACAGTCGAGGAGCACCGATACGGAACCAGTACGACCTCTGACCTCTGTGACATCAGACCAATGACATCAGACCTGTGACATCAGACCCTGTGACATCAGACCTGTGACATCAGACCCTGTGACATCAGACCTGTGACATCAGACCCTGTGACATCAGACCCTGTGACATCAGACCAATGACATCAGACCAATGACATCAGACGTGTGACATCAGACGTGTGACATCAGACCCTGTGACATCAGACGTGTGACATCAGACGTGTGACATCAGACCAATGACATCAGACGTGTGACATCAGACCAATGACATCAGACGTGTGACATCAGACCTGTGACATCAGACCCTGTGACATCAGACCAATGACATCAGACCAATGACATCAGACGTGTGACATCAGACCAATGACATCAGACGTGTGACATCAGACCTGTGACATCAGACCTGTGACATCAGACATCAGATCTGTGACATCAGACCAATGACATCAGACCTGTGACATCAGACCCTGTGACATCAGACGTGTGACATCAGACCAATGACATCAGACCTGTGACATCAGACCCTGTGACATCAGACGTGTGACATCAGACCAATGACATCAGACCTGTGACATCAGACCCTGTGACATCAGACGTGTGACATCAGACCAATGACATCAGACCAATGAAATCAGGCCTGTGATATCAGACCTGTGACATCAGACCTGTGACATCAGACCAATGACATCAGACCAATGACATCAGACCTGTGACATCAGACCCTGTGACATCAGACGTGTGACATCAGACGTGTGACATCAGACCAGTGACATCAGACCTGTGACATCAGACCCTGTGACATCAGACGTGTGACATCAGACCTGTGACATCAGATCTGTGACATCAGACATCAGACCAATGACATCAGACCAATGACATCAGACCTGTGACATCAGACCAATGACATCAGACCAATGACATCAGACCTGTGACATCAGACCAATGACATCAGACCCTGTGACATCAGACCAATGACATCAGACCTGTGACATCAGACCCTGTGACATCAGACCTGTGACATCAGACCTGTGACATCAGACCTTTAAGTGACCTGTTATGTTTTATGTTTTTGTTGCAGGTCATGAGCAGAAGGAGAGAGAGGCGGAGCTTCATTCTCCCACGCACATCGACGTTGATAGAAAAATCTCCTTCTGGGCCAAATTTATGGAACTTCAGGTAGGACAGTGAACGCATCGTCAGCAGTGATGATGTCATGTTGTGTCATCATGGCAGCAGCAGTGATGTCATGTTGTGTCACAGTGGAAGATGCTGACGGTGAAACAGGAAGACTCTGAGCACAAGTATAGCTCCTCACCCCTCGAGTGGATCACCATGGAAACCAACATCGCATACTGGCTGCACCCGTCCACAAACGTAACACACACACACACACACACACACACACACACACACACACACACACACACACACACACTCTCACTCTCTCTCTCTCTCTCTCTCTCTCTCTCTCTCTCTCTCTCTCTCTCTCTCTCTCTGTCTCTCTCTCTCTGTCTCTCTCTCTCTCTCTCTCTCTCTCTCTCTCTCTCTCTCTCTCTCTCTCTCTACTGTGCTGTCCAGTAATTGTCTGTCTGTCTCAGGCTCAGATCCATCTGATTGGTAACCCGGTGTCGTGGGGCGTGGCCAACATCAGCCTGTTGGCCTATCAGCTACTGGGTGTCATCTACCTCCTGAGGAGGAGGCGGGGCTTCAAAGACCTCCCTGATGGTACACACACACACACACACCTTGTTCTGGTTCCGGATCAGGCTGGTCCTCACCAGTCCGCACCATAACTTTCAGACAACCTTCAGATAAAAACGAGCTGAGTCTGAAATAATCTGATAAATGAGCTGAGAACAAAAATAGAAACATTTGAACATTCAGACCTCACTGATGTTTGTTTACACCTGAACAGGTACTAAAGCTGTGTGTGTGTGTGTGTGTGTGTGTGCGTGTGTGTGTGTGTGTATCAGCTGTGTGGTGTCAGTTTGTGTGTGTTTGGTGTGTGTGTTTTGGTGGTTGGTTGGTGAACGTGGCTCCGTTCTTCCTGATGGAGAAAACTCTCTTCCTGTATCACTACCTGCCTGCCCTCTGCTACCTGTACCTGCTGAGCCCCGCCCTGCTGGAGCACACACACACTCACCTGCTCAGGTACACACAAACACAGGCACACAGGTGAGACCTGACTGTTCAGGCGTTGATTAAACCTGTCTGTCTCTCTCAGCAGTGCGACACCTCGTCGGGTTCTGTGTGTGTGTGTCTCGCTCGTGGCGCTCGCCGTCTTCCTGTCCTATCACACCTTCAGTCCTCTGACCTACGGCAGCCCGGAGCTGTCAGCCAATCAGCTGCAAGCACTCAGGTGGAGAGACTCGTGGGACATCTTGTACCGTCGCCGCTGAGGCCTGATTGATGTGTGACATCACTTCCTCACTCTGATGACGTCTGAAACAGGAAGAAGATAAAACGACAAAATAAAAGAAAAAATAAAGTTTGAAAACTTCAAAGTTTTGTCTCATTTTTATGTTTAAATCATTTTTATTAATTTTTAGAGTGCTTTGTTTTTATTCGTGACACTTAGTGTGACGTCAGTGTGACGTCCCGAACAGGCGGAACCAAAGAGCGGAGGGGCCGGAAGTGAATTGTCGGACATAAACAGAGCGCGGAGGGTCCGGAAGTGGGGGTGTTGCTGACGAACGGACAAAAAACTTGATTAACGTCAAACTTAAATTTGTAAATTTGTAAAATGTGAAGTTTGAATTTTACATTTTAACATGCTGACGTCATGGAACTCCGCGGCGCGTGCAGGAACATCACAACATACATGACGCACGAGACGGAGACGGAGAGGACACGCGGAGACAAACTACAGGTGAGCTGATCTGTGACGTCATGCAGGACATCCACAGAGGACTCAGAGTATTACAGTACTCAGAGTATTACAGCACTCAGAGTATTACAGTACTCAGAGTATTACAGTACTCAGAGTATTACAGCACTCAGAGTATTACAGCATTCAGAGTATTACAGTACTCAGAGTATTACAGTACTCAGAGTATTACAGTACTCAGAGTATTACAGCACTCAGAGTATTACAGCACTCAGAGTATTACAGCATTCAGAGTATTACAGCACTCAGAGTATTACAGCATTCAGAGTATTACAGCATTCAGAGTATTACAGCACTCAGAGTATTACAGCATTCAGAGTATTATAGCACTCAGAGTATTACAGCACTCAGAGTATTACAGCACTCAGAGTATTACAGCATTCAGAGTATTACAGTACTCAGAGTATTATAGCACTCAGAGTATTACAGCACTCAGAGTATTACAGCACTCAGAGTATTACAGCATTCAGAGTATTACAGTACTCAGAGTATTACAGCATTCAGAGTATTACAGCACTCAGAGTATTACAGCACTCAGAGTATTATAGCACTCAGAGTATTATAGCACTCAGAGTATTACAGCATTCAGAGTATTACAGTACTCAGAGTATTACAGCACTCAGAGTATTACAGCATTCAGAGTATTACAGCATTCAGAGTATTATAGCACTCAGAGTATTATAGCACTCAGAGTATTATAGCACTCAGAGTATTACAGCACTCAGAGTATTATAGCACTCAGAGTATTATAGCACTCAGAGTATTACAGCATTCAGAGTATTACAGTACTCAGAGTATTACAGCACTCAGAGTATTACAGCATTCAGAGTATTACAGCATTCAGAGTATTATAGCACTCAGAGTATTACAGCATTCAGAGTATTACAGCATTCAGAGTATTACAGCATTCAGAGTATTACAGCACTCAGAGTATTACAGCACTCAGAGTATTACAGCACTCAGAGTATTATAGCACTCAGAGTATTACAGCATTCAGAGTATTACAGTACTCAGAGTATTACAGCATTCAGAGTATTACAGTACTCAGAGTATTACAGCATTCAGAGTATTACAGCACTCAGAGTATTACAGTATTACAGTACTCAGAGTATTACAGCACTCAGAGTATTACAGTACTCAGAGTATTACAGCATTACAGTACTACAGTACTCAGAGTATTACAGCATTCAGAGTATTACAGTACTCAGAGTATTACAGCATTCAGAGTATTACAGCATTCAGAGTATTACAGTACTCAGAGTATTACAGCATTCAGAGTATTACAGCATTCAGAGTATTACAGCACTCAGAGTATTACAGTATTACAGTACTCAGAGTATTACAGTACTCAGAGTATTACAGCACTCAGAGTATTACAGTACTCAGAGTATTACAGCATTACAGTACTACAGTACTCAGAGTATTACAGCATTCAGAGTATTACAGTACTCAGAGTATTACAGCATTCAGAGTATTACAGCATTCAGAGTATTACAGCATTCAGAGTATTACAGTACTCAGAGTATTACAGTATTACAGTACTCAGAGTATTACAGTACTCAGAGTATTACAGCACTCAGAGTATTACAGTACTCAGAGTATTACAGTACTCAGAGTATTACAGCATTACAGTACTACAGTACTCAGAGTATTACAGCATTCAGAGTATTACAGTACTCAGAGTATTACAGCACTCAGAGTATTACAGTACTCAGAGTATTACAGTACCCAGAGTATTACAGCATTACAGTACTACAGTACTCAGAGTATTACAGCATTCAGAGTATTACAGTACTCAGAGTATTACAGCATTCAGAGTATTACAGCATTCAGAGTATTACAGTACTCAGAGTATTACAGTACTCAGAGTATTACAGCACTCAGAGTATTACAGTACTCAGAGTATTACAGTACTCAGAGTATTACAGCATTACAGTACTACAGTACTCAGAGTATTACAGCATTCAGAGTATTACAGCATTCAGAGTATTACAGCACTCAGAGTATTACAGTACTCAGAGTATTACAGTACTCAGAGTATTACAGCATTACAGTACTACAGTACTCAGAGTATTACAGCATTCAGAGTATTACAGTACTCAGAGTATTACAGTACTCAGAGTATTACAGCACACAGAGTATTACAGCACTCAGAGTATTACAGTACTCAGAGTATTACAGTACTCAGAGTATTACAGCATTACAGTACTACAGTACTCAGAGTATTACAGTACTCAGAGTATTACAGCACTCAGAGTATTACAGCACTCAGAGTATTACAGCACTCAGAGTATTACAGCATTCAGAGTATTACAGTACTCAGAGTATTACAGCACTCAGAGTATTACAGCACTCAGAGTATTACAGTACTCAGAGTATTACAGCATTCAGAGTATTACAGCACTCAGAGTATTACAGCACTCAGAGTATTACAGCACAGAGTACAGAAGTATTACAGCATTCAGAGTATTACAGCACTTCAGAGTATTACAGCATTCAGAGTATTACAGCATTCAGAGTATTACAGCACTCAGAGTATACAGCACTCAGAGTATTACAGCACTCAGAGTATTACAGCATTCAGAGTATTACAGTACTCAGAGTATTACAGCATTCAGAGTATTACAGCACTCAGAGTATTACAGCACTCAGAGTATTACAGCATTCAGAGTATTACCGCAGTACTCAGAGTATTACAGTACTCAGCTGTTGTAGTTACCTGGGTCAGGTTGTTCTAAAGGTTCGGAGACGTGAAGCTAAACAACAAATATATCTAACCTGTCTGTCTGTCTGTCTGCAGACATGTCTGTCTCTCTGTCAGCAGAGAGAGACAGGATCCAGCGACAGGTGGAGGAGCTGGAACAGATTCTGTCTGTAACCAACACTGATATGGAACTGCTGAGCAGTGAGACAGGTGCCCGTCTGTCTGTCTTTAAATCTGTCTGTCTTTAAACCTGTCTGTCTGTCTGTCTCTAACAGTGGTGTATCTGTCTCTCTTTCAGACGATGAATCAGCTGATGATGACACAGAGGAGGAGGGGAAGGTAACACACACACACACACACACATTAAACCTCAGATGTCTGACTGTCCTTGAACGCACCAACAACTCTAAAATATGGCAACATGTTGATCCTCTGGTCCACTGGTCCTCTGGTCCCCTGGTCCACTGGTCCTCTGGTCCACTGGTTCTCTGGTCCACTGGTCCTCTGGTCCACTGGTTCTCTGGTCCACTGGTCCACTGGTCCTCTGGTCCACTGGTCCTCTGGTTCTCTGGTCCTCTGGTCCACTGGTCCTCTGGTCCTCTGGTTCTCTGGTCCTCTGGTTCTCTGGTCCACTGGTCCTCTGGTCCCCTGGTCCACTGGTTCTCTGGTCCTCTGGTCCACTGGTTCTCTGGTCCTCTGGTCCACTGGTCATCTGGTCCACTGGTCCTCTGGTCCTCTGGTCCACTGGTCATCTGGTCCACTGGTTCTCTGGTCCACTGGTCCACTGGTTCTCTGGTCCTCTGGTCCACTGGTCCTCTGGTTCTCTGGTCCTCTGGTCATCTGGTCCTCTGGTCCACTGGTCATCTGGTCCTCTGGTCCTCTGGTCCACTGGTCCTCTGGTCCTCTGGTCCACTGGTCCTCTGGTCCTCTGGTCATCTGGTCCACTGGTCCTCTGGTCCTCTGTTCCACTGGTCCTCTGGTTCTCTGGTCCTCTGGTCCACTGGTCCTCTGGTTCTCTGGTCCTCTGGTCCTCTGTTCCACTGGTCCTCTGGTTCTCTGGTCCTCTGGTCCACTGGTCCTCTGGTTCTCTGGTCCTCTGGTTATCTGGTCCTCTTCTTTTCCACCCTCCATGTCCAAAATCTCATCCACACCTTTCTCACTACCTTGGTGACAGAGATATGAGTTAAGGTTCTGGTTCTGGTTCTGTTGGCCCTTGTTGACAGTCAGTCTCTTTCTGTGTTCAGTCTGCAGCAGGTCTGTTGGCTCAGAGAGCGAAGATCCAGCAGGAGATCCAGAACCTGGAGACTATCCTGGGGCCACACAGCCCTGTCTGTGTGTCAGGTACCTGTCTTTCTGTCTGTCTGTCTGACTGTCTGTCTGTCTCTCTGTCTGTCTGTCTTTAAACCTGTCTGTCTCTTGTCTCTCTTCAGATGACGACAGCAGCAGTGAGGTGAGTATCAAACACAGCCGTCCAACAGTTACAGATGATCTCTCTGCCTGTCTGTCTGTTTGACTGCCTGTCTGCTTGTCTGTCTGTCTATCTGTCTATCGTCGGTCTCTCTCTGCCTGTCTGCCTGTCTCTCTGCCTGTCTCTCTGTTCAGAGTGAGCTGGGTCTGTCGGCGTCCGTGGACTCGTGTCTTCAGATGAACCTGGTCTACCAGCAGGTTGTTCAGGAGACTTTGGACCAACTGGAGACACTCTTGGATCAGAACCACAGACAGCAGGTCAGTACTGACGGAACCATCCCACTGGGTCAGAAGACGTTCACCTTGTCTTTGATTGAAGTCCAGACTGAAGGGAGTTTGGACTTGTTGTCAAAGGACACAACAGTTCAGACCGGCTTGGCACAAACCGGGCCTTCATGTTCTGACATCACATGACTCAGAACGCCAAACTTAACCCTTCATCTCTCTAACCTCTCACCGACCACCCACCCCCTTTAGGTACTGACAACCAATCATGTTCTGTTTGTAGAAAGAGGTGATGTCACAGCTGTCTGGACCAATCAAAGAGTCTTCAAGGGAACCGGGCCCACCCTCCTCCTGCCAGCAGCCAATCAACATGTTCCTGGGACGATTCTTCAAACCGTACTTCAAGGACAAGCTGACGGGACTGGTGAGACAGACAGGCAGAGAGAGAGAGACAGAAAGACAGGGACAGACGAGCAGGCAGAGAGAGAGACAGACAAGCAGAGAGAGAGAGAGACAGAAAGACAGGGACAGACAAGCAGGTAGAGAGAGAGAGACAGACAAGCAGGTAGAGAGAGAGAGACAGACAAGCAGGTAGAGAGAGAGACAGAAAGACAGGGACAGACAAGCAGGTAGAGAGAGACAGAAAAGCAGAGAGAGACAGACAGACAAGCAGAGAGAGAGACAGACAGACAGACAAGCAGGTAGAGAGAGACAGACAAGCAGGTAGAGAGAGAGACGCAGTCTACCTGTCGGCAGCTGACCAATCAGACGTGCTGTCTTTCTGTCCCAGGGTCCTCCAGCCAATGAGGAGACGAAGCTGAAGACAGTGAGGATGAGCGGCTGTTTGGAGAACAAGAAGCTGAAAGTCAAACGCTGTAAGAACGTTAAACAAACCTTCAGCTCTCTGATCACTCATATGTAATGTATGTACATATATGGTAACGTGTGTGTGTGTGTGTGTGTGTGTGTGTGTGTGTGTGTGTGTGTGTGTGTGTGTGTGTGTGTGTTTTAGGGGCCAGCTGGCAGAAGACTCTGTTGATTGACTCAGTGTCCAGAGACGGACTAAGGAGACTGATACAACCCAAACTGTCCAGGTAACGCCTCATTAACATGTGCTCATTAATATTCATTATTATTATCATGTCTATCCAGGTAACAACACAGCTTTAGTACATGTTCATTATTCATATTCCTGTCTCTCTGTTCTTGTCTGTCTCTCTGTACCTGTCTCTCTTGCAGGGTGGACTACCTGACGCAGAAGCTGTCGTCAGCAGAGGAGACAGACAGGCAGCAGCTGAGAGAGCAGATCGACAGTCTGGAGAGAGAGATTGACCTCCTCAGGTGAGCCTGTCTGTCTTTAACTGCCTGTCTGTCTGTCTCTGTGAGGACATTTTCCCTCACAGTCTAACAGTCCCTCCATGTAAACAAACAGTCTAACTCTCAGCTGACTCTGTCTCCATGGTACCAGTATCAACACTGGTCAGTGTGTGAGTCACTCACAGGTAAACAATCACACCTGTGTGTGTGTGTGTGTGTGTGTGTGTGTGTGTGTGTGTGTGAGGTCAGTTGACATTCTCTGTCTCTGATTGGTCAGAGAGAAGAAGGAGGAGGAGCTGATCGGTGATCGATATGAAGAACACGATTGGCAGAGAATCTCTAATATTGACGTAAGTGAAGAAGATCGACCAATCGGACGAGAGCAACATCACACCGTCATATAACACCCCCTCCTCCTCCTCCTCTCCTCAGTTTGAAGGCACAAAAGAGGCGGAGGACCTCCGTAGTTTCTGGCAGAACTTCCTCCACCCGTCCATCAACAAGTCTTCATGGAGTCAGCAGGAGGTGGAGGAGCTGAAGGAGGTCAGCAGGAGGCACGGAGAGAGAGACTGGGAGAGCATCGCTGAGGAGCTGGGGGTGAGGAGGACCTGTCTATCTGTCTCTGACCTGTCTGTCTCTGACCTGTCTGTCTCTGTTCTGTCTGTCTGTCTGTCTGTCTCTCTCTGACCTGTCTCTCTATCTCTGGCCTGTGTGTGTGTATGTAAATATATATATATATATACATACATACATACATACATAGAATAAAGCTTAAGAAAAAGAATTGTGCATGTGTGTGTAAAATAATAATAAAATACTAAGTGATAATAAAAATATAGATAGTTTAATAAAGTACATATAAAAAGATGAATAGTCCTACACTGAAACATTTCTTAATGTGTGACATGCAGTGATGTAATCTGCTGCCAGTTCTACAGCTCCCAGAAGGATTGAAATGATTTGGTTTTGTTGGAGGGGGAAGAAGTCAGGGATTTTTTTCTTTAATTTTGGGAAATAATTCTTCTCTTATTTCTTTGTATTTGGGGCAATTTGTGAGAAAGTGAGTTTCTGTCTGTCCTTCTCCTGTGTCTCCAGTGGATACAAATTCTTTCTGTTCTTTCTCCCCATTCTCTTTTGTGGCGACCAGTTTCAATGGCAGGTTTATACTGAGTCTATGTTTTGTGAGGGTTTGTCTTTTTATATTGGGCCAGTTGGAATTCTCTGTTCAGTAGATTTTAATTTACTGATTGTTTTAGTTTCTGTTTTCCACTGTTTGCAATATTTTTGTTTATTATCTTTGTCAATTTGTTTGATTTGTGAGTGTGGATTATTTTTGTAGTGACTTTCTCATTTGTCCCATTCCAGGTGTTCTTCTCTGGGTTCAGACAGCCCTGCTGTTCTAAATATGCCCTGTGCTGATATGAGTTTAAATCAGACTCAATCAAATGGTTCCAAAATTTGATTTGTCTCTCTCTCTGACCTGTCTGTCTCTCAGACGGGGAGGACAGCCTTCCTGTGTCTTCAGACGTTCCAGCGGTTCGTCTCAGACTCGTTACGGAGGGGCAGTTGGACTCCGTCTGAAGACGCTCTGCTCCGAGAACTCGTCGACAAGATGAGGATTGGAAACTTCATCCCCTACTCACAGAGTATGACATCACTGTGACATCACTGACATCACACTACGCCATCATTGTCTCTCTCACCTGTCTGTCTGCCTCTCTCACCTGTCTGTCCCTCAGTGAGTTACTTCATGGATGGTCGTGACCCAAGTCAGCTGCTCTACAGGTGGGCTCAGGCTCTGGACCCGAGCCTGAAGAGAGGTCCGTGGACGCCCGATGAGGACCAGGTAAGTCAGGAGGCGGGGCCGTTCTTTAAACATTCCTTCAACGTTCGTTTAATGTTCTGAACTGATTCAGGAAGCAGATCTATCTGTCTGTCTGTCTGTCTGTCTAAATCTGAGACATTAGCATGTGTTAGCATGCTGTCTGTAGGTACCTGTCTGTCTACCTGTCCGGCACTCTCTTTGGCTGTCTCTGACCTGTCTGTCTACCTGTCTACCTGTCTGTCAGCTGCTGCTGCAGGCCGTCTCTCGTTACGGTGAGAAGGACTGGTGGAAGATCCGGTTCGAGGTTCCTGGACGTACTGACAGCAGCTGCAGAGACAGGTGAGATCTCACTGGATGATAGAAGCTGTGGGTATGTTCAGATGTGTTTTAAACTGGAAGTGTATGTTCACCTGTACTTCATGGTGTGTGTGTGTGTGTGTGTGCGCGCAGGTACTATGACTGTCTGAAGGAGGACATAAAGAGAGGACCGTTTGACAAAAAAGAGCAGATGTTGCTGCTGATGCTGGTGAAGAAACATGGAGTTGGTAAGTCACATGATGTCCAGTCAGCTGTTCCTACTTTATGTTAATTACACTAACAGAAAGTAAAGAGAGTGTGTGTGTGTTTGTTTGTGTGTGTCAGGTCGCTGGGCGAAGATCGCTGCAGAGATTCCTCATCGTTTGGACGCTCAGTGTCTTCGAGAGTGGAGGAAACTCAGCAAAACACTTCCACTTCCTGCTCAGGTACGCACACCTGTTCAACCAATCAATCAATCAGCCAGTCAATCGATAAATCAATCAATCAGCCATCAGACATGCTATTGTTCTGTTTCAGTCACTGTGTTTGCTTTTGTGTTCACATCTCAGTATCTGTATTTTGTATTCCCATAAATCAATCAACCACAAACCATCTCTAACGAAGGCCCGTCTCTAACGAAGGCCTGCTCTAACGAAGGCCCGTCTCTAACGAAGGCCTGCTCTAACGAAGGCTTGCTCTAACGAAGGCCTGCTCTAACGAAGGCCCGTCTCTAACGAAGGCCTGCTCTAACGAAGGCCTGTCTCTAACGAAGGCCCGTCTGTGATGAAGTCTCAACAGGTTTTCAGTAAACAAACTGACTCTCTCTTTGTCAACAGAAACATGGGGGTAAAAAAACGCCAACCACCAACGATGGAGAAGCAAAGACGAAGAAGAAGATTAAGGTTGCACAGACCCGGAGAAGCCTCAAGACACGACTGAAGAAAGTGAAGGAGAAAGAAGAGCAGGAGGAGACCAACGATGAGGAGGAGGAGGCATTGGTGGAGTACATGGACAGTGATGAAGAGAAGAAAAAAGTAAAGAAGGCCATGGGAGTATTGAGGAGTGAGGAGGTGGAGGTGGAGGAGAAGGCGTATGACTTCCCCCCTATACAGGAGTGGACTTCAACAGACGCACAGAGTTTCACCTTCCTGAGCTTTCGACCGGTGGAGCTGCCTTCCTCTGGAGATGCCTACAAGGGGAAACCTGTGAGGTCAACCATCCTTGGAGACTTTGGACAGTCCGTGGTAATTGGACCTCCACCCAGAGACCTGCAGTGGTACAAACGCCACAGCAGCAACACCATGATGATGGTATCACCTGAACAGCTGCAAGCCTACCTCCAGGTCCAGATGAACACGTTCGACAACCTCAATGGGAAGGTGCAGACTGGCAAACGTAACCTACCAGAAGTGACGGGGAGAGGGTTGGACTACGAGCTGCAGGCTGCGGTGACGCCTTGGATTGGTAACCTCCTGATCCCGGCAAAAACCAGACTGACAGCAACCGATGCCCTGAGGGAGCGAGGAGAGAAGACCCCACTGTCCTCGACCTCCGTATTCCTGATCTTCATCCAGACCTTGAACGTGGACTCTGAAGGCTGTAAGAAGATGATACAGCAGAGGAAGAACAAGGTCATGTCATCAATACTGCACTCTGGAAACACGATTAACCCAAATACAGTTGCAGGAATGTTGGAGAAGAAGCGTTTGGTGAACAAGCAGCAGGACAAACTGATCCTGGCGCAGCGTGGGGTGCTGCACCATAAAGACAAACAGAAACATCAGCCACGACAGCTTGCACTGCTGCAACAACCTCCTCTTCTCTGCCCCCCATCAATGCCTCCTCAGCATCTTCTTCAGGTGCCTCCTAAAATGCATCCTCAGATGTCTCCTGTGTCCCTATTTTCTCATCCTGCCTCCACCCAGCTAATGCCTGCCACGTCGCTGACCTCAACTTCTCCATGCAGACCTCCTCCTGCGGTGGTCACCTCTATATTACCTTCTTCTCCTCATAGACTGAATGCCCCCCCTGTCATAGTGGTCCAAATGCCCCTGAACACTACATCTACCTGCTCTGCTTCTTTCCACCAATTACCTAGACTTGCCCCAGCCCCCTCCATCAACCAGCATGTTTCTATTGGTTCAACACCGCCCAGTCAGAACCCGGTTTCCTCAACCTCCAGCATTCCCATCACTTTCTCCAGCCAGCCTAGTCCTGCCCTTAGTCCATCCAGCTCCATCCAGAATCCACTCAAAGACACTCAAGAGGATCAACAGGCCGTCTGTGGCAGTCAGAACGAGGTGGATTTGGGTGCGGCAGGTAATGATGTAGGTGAAGCATGTCCAGGCGTGGACAGGGCAGGTGACGGTGTGATCAAGGAAGACCGAAGGATCCGGAAGCCAAGTCTGAAGGCCAAATCTCCCCAGGACACCACCAAAGCAAAGGTAAACTCCTGTCATTAGATGGTGGCTCTCAGCAAGGCTTGAACCTGCTGGGGGTCCAAAAGGTTCATGTTAACTTGGTCCTGAGTTACAGAACTCTGTGAAGGTCAGCTTGAACAGCTCAGCTCTTGAACTAGTTGGCCAGATTTGTAAAACAACAAAAATTTGGGGTCTGTGGTTGCCTCTCGTTTTTCTGGTTGATTGACTTGGTTGTCTTTGGTTGTTGCTCATTTCAGGCTAAAGCTCAGAAGAAAGCTGCTTCATCTCCATGTCGGAAAATTCAGATCCAGAACATGAACTCTCCTTCTCAGCCGGTCGGGACCACTCCCATAAATCCGGTACCTCAGACTTCTCAAAGACCGTCTCCTGCCTTGGTCGTCCTCCCTCCTCCAACCAAACCAGACACTCCTTCCCTTTCTGTCTGTGTGAACTCGTCCCAGATCACCACACCTGCCTCCTGCTCTGATAGGACTGTGTCAGCAGCCCCTCCCCCCTCTATATCCACCAATCAGCACGCTGCCTACTCCACTTCAAGCCTACAAACTCCTTTACACAATGATCATGACTACACCTTTACACCAAGTCTTGTCTCTGATGACAGTCAACATGGCTTCAAGTCCGATCCACCAATCCCCACCCCCAAACAGCCAAACCAGCATGACTCCACCCCCACAAAAAAAAATCCTAAAGCCCCGCCCAGTGGGAGGAAACGAGCAAGGGAGGAGCAACCGAGTGTGACGAGCAGTCAGGATGATCAGTGTGTGGGTGGGGCAGGTCATGTGGTGGGCAGGACAGGTGACGTGTTGGGGGGGGCAGGTACAGGTGTGACCCAGGAAGGAAGGAGGCGTCGTAAGCCGAGTGAGAAGGTCAGAACTCTTCAGGGAGCTGTTAAGACCCAACAGGTAAGAACCTAAACCTGAGTCCTCTGTTGTTGTTGTTGAAGGTTGCTGCTCACTGCGCCTCCATGAACACAGACTGGTCTCTAACCCACTAACCTCCTCCTCCTCTGATTCCTCCTTGTCTGACTCCTCCTGTGTTGTTTTGTTTCCAGGCTGAAGCCAAGAAAAAAAAGAGTTTGTCTTCTCCTCCTTGGAAAAAGCGCTCTTGTACGTCTCGCTCTAAACAGGAAGTTGTCATCCAGAACCCTCCACTTACTCCGCTGCCCAGCTTCTGTTTGTGTCCTGGTCAGTCCATGTGGGTCATGACTCCTCATGGGCTGGTCCAGTTGGCAGATGCCCCGCCTCAAGGCCTGCAGCTGGCATTGGTCCCAGCTCTACTCGGGAATATTAGCGGTCAGCAGGCCACGCCCCCTCTGCCCCTACCTGCAGACAGTCTAGCCGCACCTCAACCAGCCGCACCTCAACCCCCCCCAGTGTTGGTCCTCGAAAACCTGCCTGGGCAGAATCAGTCACGCCTTCTTCCTGCCCCTCTTTCCTGTCCTGAGCCCGTCCCCCGACCTATCATCCTGCAGCCAGTCTCAAACCCGGGCCCCCCTGAGCTTCACCCAAAATTCATCCTGCCATATAAGGGCACTGTCAAAGCAGACCATTCGGTACCCCCTCCCCTCCAGAGGGAGGCATTGCAGTTCGACCCCTCCCTGATGTTTCGAGAGTCCCAGAAAGAGGTGCATGATTGGCTGAGCAGTCAGCGAGGGGTGGTGGTACCTGGAGTGGGCGTGGCTTTTCCCTACCTGCCACCCTTCAGTCAGCAGTCTGAGCACGCTCAATGCACTGCTCCAAGCCAGGACGTCTCTGACTGAATCATCCCTACAGCTGCTGAGTCGAGAGTCCGAACCCAGACACCCCCAAATTGACCCTGACAGCACCAAGACCACGTCCAGTCCGGACTTGCCAGATTCCACGACCGACTGTAAACCAGCTACAGACAACACAGGTAACCCAGGTAACACACCCGACACACACCTGAATGTATTTCACACACTGCTCATGCTGGAGGTTTTTGGCCGGAAGTGGTCTCATCTCTCCTGAACACTAAAATATTTGATGTTGTGAAGATAATCAGTTGATTCGTCCTCAGGTGTGTTTGTTTCTGCACCTGCAGCTCCCTCTGTCGACCTGCAGGAGGAGGCAGAGCTCGTGGTGACAGTGCGTCAGCTGGTGGCAGAGCGTTTCTCAGGTAACCCTGCCTACCAGCTGCTGAAAGCCCGCTTCCTGTCCTGCTTCACTGTCCCTGCCCTCCTGGCTACTGTTCAGCCAGTTACCAAAAAGACTGTGGAGAAGAAGGCGTCACAAGGAGAGGAGGAGGAGGACGAGCAGAGAGTCATAGAGAGAGTGAAACAGAGGAGAGCTGTGGTGAGTTTAACAACAGGTTATTACACAACAGGATGTTCAGACCGAGTGATCTGATTGGATAAGAGTCGTTCATGAGTGCTCATTTAAAGAATAACAGCACTGAGATTAGCTGATAAACATAACATTAAAAATAACATTACTCTGTGCAATAACCTGTACATTATAATTTAATTATTTATCTTCACTGTTTACATTTAGTCTGTCTCGCATGGATATGTATATACTGTGGTATCATGTCAGAACACAAGCGGTTGTAGAAACCATATTCATTCCATCATCTCATCACCAGTCCTTTATCCAGTGTACAAATGTCTATAGATACACTACAGATGACTGACTGGAGTCAACTACAACTCCCAAGATGCATTTCACTGATAAAGCCAGTCACAGAGCTCCATATCAACACTGAGTTTATAATCAGCTGATTCGATTCATGTTGTTCTCAGCCGCTGAGGCTTGTGGGTAATGTAGTAGAACAGACAGAAGATGTCACTGATCAGTTTCTTTGTGTTTTCAGAGATCTGTACTGCTGAGTGACGGCGCAGGAGTTCCAGCCAATCACTTCTCAGGAATCATCACCACAGATCAGACTGGATCGGAACAGACTGGACCGGACCAGACTGGATCAGATCAGACTGGATCAGAACAGACTGGACTGGACTGGACCATTTGAAAGCAGACAGTCAGTGTCCAATGAAAAGCTCCGGTCTAAACGTTGACTTGTCCTCTGACAGATGGTTGGATGTTTGAATTAAATTAGAGACATATTTTGATTGGTCCGATCGTCGAGTCCGGATCAGATTTCTGAAGTTAAAATCAGGCGTTTGAGATCTCGGTGACCTAATCACCAGTCAAACATCTGCGGCTCTGTGCTGCGTTCAGGGACCTCACACAAAGCAGTAAAGGAACGACGTTGCACTAAAAAAAATCTTTTTTGTTTACTTTTACTTATTTAGAGACTGTGAAGAAAAAAAACTGACTTGAATTTTTTGTAATAAAGAAAAATGTTTCTGAAATTAAACTGAGTGTGCTTGTATATTTGTGAGTCTATGAGGAACAGTTTTAGACACTGGACAGTAAGGACACTGTGGGGTCACTGTGGACTGTATGGACACTGTGGGGTCACTGTGGACTGTGGGGACACTGTGGACTGTATGGACACTGTGGGGTCACTGTGGACTGTATGGACAATGTGGGGACACTGTGGACTGTATGGACACTGTGGGGACACTGTGGACTGTATGGACACTGTGGGGTCACTGTGGACTGTATGGACAATGTGGGGACACTGTGGACTGTATGGACACTGTGGGGACACTGTGGACTGTATGGACAATGTGGGGACACTGTGGGGTCACTGTGGACTGTATGGACAATGTGGGGACAATGTGGGGACACATTGACCTAAAATATATGACATATATTTTAGGTCAATGTGTCCCTGCAACTTCCTCGTTTGTCTCTATGAACTCGTCTCTTTGACTTTCTTCTCTTTGTCTGATTTCAGTTCCGCTCACTCAGATTTCCAGGAATCTCCGTCAATACAAATCAGTGCTGTTGTGACATCACTTCCTGTTTTAGTCAGCTGATGTTTCCTGTTCACTTTGTCATTCCTTCTGTGACTTCTCTAATCTTTCACTGTCTTCCTCTTTCGGTCACTTTCTGTCCAAACAAGCTCAACTGACGAGAAAACAAACTTTGATAAATTATATTATGAATTATAAAAAAATTTAATTAAACTGTAATTAATTTAAACACAAGCATGCTTTATATTAGTATTATTATATTAGTTCAGTAATCTCATGTGTCTAAGGTTCAGTCAAAAGGCTTTTTTTCACTTCATTGTCAAATTCATCCATGTTTCCATCATTCATTCAGTCTGTTTAATAACAGTTTACAAATCAATTTTTTTTCTTCCACAAATTCACCCTAAAACAGAAAATACTTAACGAAGTCACAGAACAATAATTAGATATTAATGTTATATAAACTGTATAAATACATGTGTATAAGTTAATGAACATGTATATAAACAGCATTAATGGAGGTAGATAAACTATATAAATACACCTATATAAACAGTATAAATACACTTTAAAATCAGATTTTATTTGTATAGCCCAAAGTCACAAAGTCCATTTTCCTCTGAGTCTTTACAATCTGTACAGGGAGTGACACCCTCTGTCCTTAGACCCTCGGTTCCAGTGAGGAAAAACTTGCCCAAAAAAACCTTTAACAGGGAAAAAAGGTGGAAGAAACCTCAGGAAGAGCCACAGAGGAGGGATCCCTCTCCCAGGACGGACAGACGTGCAATAGATGTCACGTGTACAGAACAAATCAACACAAACATATTGTCCAATCACAATGACAATGAATTACAATGAATGATAAAATAACCACAGTAACAGATATGGCAGCAATAATGACAGTAGTAATATGTGTAGTGGACGTCATGCAGGATCACAGCAGCAGCCACGATCCACGAGAACCTGCTGGACGACAGAGACAGAAACTCCAGGGAAGAAGTTTAGTTAGTGACATACATTAATGAGACATGAATGTTTACAGATGGAGAGAGAGAGAGAGAGAGAGACGAAAGAGAGAGAGAGAGAGGAGAGCGAGAGAGACAGAGAGAGCGAGAGAGGAGACAGAGAGAGGGAGGAGAGAGACAGAAGAGAGAGATGAGAGACAAGAAGAGAGACCAGAGAGAGACAGAGAGCACAGAAGAGAGACAGACGAGAGAGAAGAAGAGAGAGAGGAGAGAGGAAGAGAGAGAGAGAGAGACAGAGAGATAGAGAGAGAGAGACAGACAGGAGGGAGAGAGAGCAGACAGGACAGAGAGACAGAGAGAGAGAGAGAGAGACAGAGAGAGAGAGAGAGACAGAGAGAGAGACAGAGAGAGACAGAGAGGAGAGACAGAGACAGAGCGAGACAGAGAGAGACAGATGAGAGAGCAGAGAGAGAGAGAGAGGACAGCGAGAGAGAGAGGAGAGAGACAGAGAGAGAGAGAGAGAGAACAGACAGAGAGGGAGATAGAGAGAGACAGAGAGAGAGAGAGACAGAGAAGAGAGACGACAGAGATGTAGATTAGAGACGGAGAGAGAACAATACGCTAAACTGCCAGATAGCCACAGCTAGAGTTTTTGATCAACCTGTTCTTATTCTCCTCTTGTCAAGCTGGTGTTTTGTTATGTCTACATTGTCTTGTCATTTTATGTTTTTATTTGAAAGGTACTCCCCTCTCATTTCAGGTCACTTGCCCTTCCTCATGTGTCATCGGTCTGATTGTCTTCACCTGATTTCCCGATTGGTGCAACCTGTTCCCCATTTACCTCCATGTGTTCATATAGTCTGCGTCTCCCTTTTGTCTTGTTGCCAGTGTTTTTCGTTCGTACGTCTCCTACAGCCCTTGTCTCAAGTCATAGGAATTATTGTCAAGCCTGTTTTCGCCTTAGCGCTGTTCCTCTTTAAGAGTGATTTTGATTTGTATGTTTCATAGTTCAGCTTAAGATTTTTGTAGTCTGAGATTTTTAGTTCAGACAGTACAGTTTTTCCTCCTAAGGAGAGATTTTCAGTTTAGCATTTCCTTTATTAGATTAGGTTATCCTCCGGGCTGGAGCGTCTTTTGTTTGATTCAGTCTTTTCATAGTCGCAGATAGTTTGAGCCATAGTCATAGATAGTTGAGTGTACTTCCTCCGGCTGGAGCGTCTTTTGTTTTTCAGTATTTTCATAGTCATAGATTGAGTTTTTCCTCCGACTGGAGTGATTATTATTTTGATACGTTTCATAGCCTTGTTATTGTTACCACTTTGTCTCTGCGCCTGAGTCCTGTGTCCAAATCTGGTTCCTGACACCTCTATTAATGAAGAGTAGTAGGCTGCTCTGGCATTGCGGAGAGCCTTACTGTATGTTTTAAGATCGTCTTGCCAGATCAAACAGATTCTTCCAGTTTCTTCCAGTGAGTGAGGCTAAGAACAAGACTTTCAAATGAATTATAATTTAGTTTAGGTTTAGGATTTATTAATAGACTTGAGTCAAATATGGCACCACCTCGACCGGTACTTGAGTATTACAGTGACTTGGAGGAGTGGATTCATTTAAGCAACATATGCATCCTCCTGCAGCCAGGTTTCAGTGAGACAGAACAAATCAATATCATAATCAGATATTAATTCATTGACTAAGACAGATTTAGATGTCAAAGACCTGATATTCAATAGTCCACATTTAATTCTCTTATTTTGGACTGTTGGAGATGTTGATTTAATTTGTATTAAGTTTTTATGATGAAGTCCTCTTCTGTTTGTTTTATCTTTAAATAATGTAGGTGGACGGGGGACAGACACAGTCTCTATACTAAAGGACTGGGTGGACGGGGACAGACACAGTCTCTATACTAAAGGACTGGGTGGACGAGGGACAGACACAGTCTCTATACTAAAGGACTGGGTGGACGGGGACAGACACAGTCTCTATACTAAAGGACTGGGTGGACGGGGGACAGACACAGTCTCTATACTAAAGGACTGGGTGGGCAGCTGCTCTAATAGAGGCGCAGAGAAGCGTTTAAGACTGCAGCTCTGCTTCCTGGTCTCAACTCTGGGTTGTCGACATGGTTTTGGTCAGCTAATAAACTTGGCCATATTTCTAGATATGAGAGCTGCTCCATCCAAAGTGGGATGGATGCCGTCTCTCCTAATCAGACCAGGTTTTCCCCAGAAAGGTGTCCAATTATCTATGAAGCTCACATCGTTTACTGGACACCACCTCGACAGCCAGCGGTGAAATGACGACATGCGGCTAAACATGTCATCACTGGTCACATTGGGGAGGGGACCAGAGAAAACTACGGAGTCTGACATCGTTTTGGCGTATTCACACACTGATGAAACATTAATTTTAGTGACCTCCGATTGGCGTAACTGGGTGTCATTACCGCCAACGTGAATAACAATCTTACTGTATTTACGCTTATCTTTAGCCAGCAGTTTCAAAAAAGACTCGATGTCGCCCGCTCTGGCCCCCGGGATGCATTTAACTATGGCCCCCGTGATGCATTTAACTATGGCCCCCGGGATGCATTTAACTATGGCCCCCGGGATGCATTTAACTATGGCCCCCGGTGTCGCTAACTTCACGTTTCGGACTATGGAGCTGCCAATGACCAGAGTTGGCCTCTCAGCGGGTGTGTCGCTGAGCGGGGAGAATCTGTTTGAAACGTGGAGCGGTTGGTGGTGTACCGTGGGCTTCAGTTTGGGGCCATGCCTCCTTCGAACAGTCACCCAGCCTCCCAGGTGCTCGGGAACTATCGGGGGACGGCGAGCTGAAGCTACCTGTGGCTGTACTGCACCGGCTACCGGGGACTGGCTAACTATCTGAGCTACTGACTGTTCGGTGGTTCAGTACCGAGCCTCTAACTCACTGACCCTCGTCTCCAAAGCTACAAATAAACTAAATTTATTACAAGTACCGTTATCACTAAAGGAGGACGAGGAGTAACTGAACATGTGGCACACAGGACAGGAGAGAGTAAATTCACGTATATAAACTGTATGAACGCACCTATATAAACTATAAAAATACACGTACATAAACTATATGAATGCACCTATATAAACTATATAAATACACATACATAAACTATATGAACGCACATATATAAACTATATAAATTCACGTATATAAACTGTATGAACGCACATATATAAACTATAAAAATTCACGTATATAAACTGTATGAACGCACATATATAAACTATATAAATTCACATATATAAACTGTATGAACGCACCTATATAAACTATATAAATTCACGTATATAAACTGTATGAATGCACATATATAAACTATATAAATTCACGTATATAAACTGTATGAATGCACATATATAAACTATATAAATTCACGTATATAAACTGTATGAATGCACATATATAAACTATATAAATTCACGTATATAAACTGTATGAATGCACATATATAAACTATATAAATTCACATATATAAACTGTATGAATGTGCATATATAAACTATATAAATTTCTGTATATAAACTGAATGCACCTATATAAACTATATAGATACACATATATAAACTGTATGAATGCACATATATAAACTATATACATTTACGTACATAAACTGTATGAATGCATGTATATTTACAGTTTAATGTCAGTCCTACTGTAACTTGATTTGTTGGTTCATATGATTTTGAATCATGCCAGTCAGAGGGTGGAGACAGAAACAGGAAGTGAGAGACTCAACTTGTTCCTCAGAAAACACTAGACACAAAGAGACAGACAGACGGACGGACAGACAGACAGACAGACAGACAGACAGACAGACAGACAGACAGACAGACAGACAGACAAGTAGCCCAGGTGTATCAGACAGCAGAATAAAGGAGAGGCTGTTCAGGTGAGTAATACTCTGGTGTGTGTGTGTGTACAGTTGTAGTAATACTCTGTGTGCAGTCGTAGAAGTACTCTGTGTACTGTTATGGTAATACTCTGTGTACAGTTGTAGTACTGATGGACGGAGTGTGTGAGGATGACCTCTGCTGGCTGCAGCTCGATGATTTCAGGATGCTTCTCATAAAAACCATTGAACCTTCACGGATCACCCCATACCTCCGACAGTGTCAGGTACTTCTGCTGCTTCACCTGTTCCTCCTCCTGCTCCTCCTGCTGCTTCACCAGTTCCTCCTGCTGCTCCACCTGCTACTTCACCTGCTGCTTCACCTGCTCCTCCTGCTGCTTCACCTTGTTGTACCATCTACCTGCTCTGCTTTGTGAGACTCCTGTTGCTCCTCAGGTGATCAGTGCTGAGGATGAAGAGCAACTCTTCAACGACCCCGCCCTTGTCATCAGGAGAAGAAAAGTCGGTAAGAGCCAATCACATCGTGATCTTCTGCATATTAATGAGCTTGAGTTATCGGTCTGAGGGCGGGCTGTCTACCTCTAGCAGCCAATGACTGAGTTTCCATGGTGCAGGATGTGTCTGGGATCATGTCTTTGATGATCTTTGACCTCCACAGGAGCCTTGCTGGACATCCTCCAGAGGACAGGGGTCAAAGGTTACACAGCCTTCCTGGAGAGTCTGGAGCTGGATTATCCTCAACTGTACAGCCGGATCACCGGGAAAGAGCCCAACAAGACCTTCAGCATCCTGATTGGTCCGTCTACCTGTCTGGCTGTCTACCTGTCTATCTATTTACCTGTCTGTTCATCTACCTGTCTATCTGTATACCGGCCTGTCTTTCTACTGGTCTGTCTACCTGTCTGTTTACCTGTTGGTCTACCTGTCTGTCTGTTTACCTGTCTTTCTGTTCAGACACAGCAGGTGAATCTGGTCTGACGCAGTTCTTGATGTCGGAGCTCAGCCGGCTCCAGAGGACACTGCAGGATGAGCGGAGGCGTCGACAGCAGGCATGCTCTGTCGCTAAGGAACAGGTGGGCAGGTTGCTAAGGAACGCGAGGGCGGGTTGCTAAGGAACGGGTGGGCGGGTTGCTATGGTAAAGCAGTAGATTGTGTGATTACAGGTGGTCTCTGGTGGTTCATTGGTTGTGTTTCTCTGTAGGAGGTGTGGTCTCGGCAGCAGTACCTGAGGGACCGCGAGCTGAAGAAGCTGACAGAGCGCCTGCAGAAGGTTCGCGAGGAGCGCGAGCGTCTAAGCGATGAGGTCAAACAACTCCGAGATCACAATTACAGTCTGATGGCCGACATCAACACTCTGAGCCAGGACAAGAGTCACGCCCTGCTGGCCAATAGAGACCTGCAGATAGAGGTCAGCTGACCGGTCCCCCCCTCCATTTCCACCTGACAAACACCTGCAGGTGAAGCTTACCTTTGACATCTGTGTGTGTAGGTGGAGCGTCTGAAACACACGGTGCTGAGAGCTGAGAGTCAAACAAGACTGCTGAGACGACGAACGCTGAGGCCGCTACAGGAGGTAGAGACACCTGAGAGACTTGAGACACCTCAACATACCTGAGATACTCAAACACACATGAGACACTTGAGATACCTGACACACCTGAGACACTTGAGAGTCTTGAGATACTTGACACACCTGAGATACCCAAACACATATGAGACACCTGACACACATGAGACACTGGAATGCCTTGAGATACCTGACACACTAGAACACACCTGAGAGATTGAGATACCTGACACACCTGAGACACTTGAGATACCTGACACACTAGAACACACCTGAGAGATTGAGATACCTGACACACCTGAGACACTTGAGATACCTGACACACCTGAGAGACATGAGATACCTGACACATCTGAGAGACTTGAAATACCTGAGACACTAGAACACACCTGACACACCTGAGACACCTGAGAGATTGAGATACCTGACACACCTGAGACACTTGAGATACCTGACACACCTGTGACACCTGAGAGACTTGAGACACCTCAACACACCTGAAACATCTGAGAGACTTGAAATACCTGAGACACTAGAACACACCTGACACACCTGAGACACCTGAAACTGTGTGGATGGTTTATTGATTACATCATCATCATGATCAATAATTAATGAGATGTTCAAACTGTTTTCAGAGCAGGAGTCTGGCTCTGCCCACTGAGACCTTCTTCCACCCCAACAGACTGGAGGAGCTGAAGGAGGAGAAACAGGAGGAGCTGAAGGAGGAGAAACAGGAGGAGAAGAAAGAGGAGAAGAAAGAGAAACAAGAGGACAAGAAAGAGGAGAAGGAGAGTCCAGCTCCCCCTCAGATGAACCT
>JAFMOB010000325.1:0-17500 GCA_018985215.1 Larimichthys polyactis | reverse complement strand
AGAACATCTACAGAACATCCATAGAACATCTACAGAACATCTGCAGAAAGTCTACAGAACATCTACAGAACATCTACAGAACATCTACAGAACGTCTACAGAACATCCACAGAACATCCATAGAACGTCTACAGAACATCCATAGAACATCTACAGAACATCTACAGAACGTCTACAGAACATCCATAGAACATCTACAGAACGTCTACAGAACATCCACAGAACATCCATAGAACATCTACAGAACGTCTACAGAACATCCACAGAACATCCATAGAACATCTACAGAACATCTACAGAACGTCTACAGAACATCCATAGAACATCTACAGAACGTCTACAGAACATCCACAGAACATCTGCAGAACGTCTACAGAACATCCATAGAACATCTACAGAACGTCTACAGAACATCCACAGAACATCTACAGAACGTCTACAGAACATCCATATAACATCTACAGAACGTCTACAGAACATCTACAGAACATCCATAGAACGTCTACAGAACATCCATAGAGCATCTACAGAACGTCTACAGAACATCTACAGAACATCCATAGAACGTCTACAGAACATCCATAGAACGTCTACAGAACATCCATAGAACGTCTACAGAACGTCTACAGAACATCCACAGAACATCCATAGAACGTCTACAGAACATCCATAGAACGTCTACAGAACGTCTACAGAACATCCACAGAACATCCATAGAACGTCTACAGAACATCCATAGAACGTCTACAGAACGTCTACAGAACATCCATAGAACATCTGTAACTCAGTGAGACACAGTGAACGGGTTGACAGGCTCTGTCTGCAGCGGGTCACAAAATATGCAAATGAGGCCAAACTAATAAAAACAGCTGATTTTACCAACCAATCACCAATGACCTGCAGTTACACTAACATTGCAGTTTATTTTTGAACACAGATAAAAAACAAACATACTGTCACAGCTGTTTAAAGGTTCTTTAAAAAATAAATAACTAAAACACCCTGAAGAACGCCTCAACACACCTCAGACGTCACTTCCTGTCGGCCTTGGTCCAGACTTTTTATCGGTTTAGTTTTCTTCTACGTTTCTTGCAGACCGTGAACGCCTCAGTGCGTTCAGTCCGCCTCGTTGTCATGGAGACGGAAAGACTCGGAGCAGGAGACGGTTTACCTGATAGTTTACCTGATAGTTTACCTGATAGTTTACCTGATAGTTTACCTGATAGTTACCTGATAGTTACCTGATAGTTTAGAGACAGATTACTGAGGTTTGGATAAATGTGCACAGTTATTTAAAGAGTGACCGGCAGCATGTGTGAAAGCAGAGCCGTGCGCAGCGGGAAGGTGTACCGACAGCTGTTCGACGCTCAGGTGAGTCAAACCTGAATCTGAATCACCGCAGTGAAGTTAGTTTAAGTTGGACAGACATTGGCTCAAGGTAAACGAACAGACCGGAAGCTGTTAGCTAATGTTAGCTCAGTCTGTTAGCTGCTGTTAGCTGCTGTTAGCTCATGTTAGCTCATGTTAGCTCATGTTAGCTCAGTTTGTTAGCTCATGTTAGCTCAGTCTGTTAGCTCATGTTAGCTGCTGTTAGCCGCTGTTAGCTCAGTCTGTTAGCTCAGTTTGTTAGCTCAGTCTGTTAGCTGCTGTTAGCTCATGTTAGCTCAGTCCGTTAGCTCATGTTAGCTCATGTTAGCTCAGTCTGTTAGCTCATGTTAGCTCAGTCTGTTAGCTGCTGTTAGCTCATGTTAACTCAGTCTGTTAGCTCATGTTAGCTCAGTCTGTTAGCTCATGTTAGCTCAGTCTGTTAGCTCATGTTAGCTGCTGTTAGCCCATGTTAACTCAGTCTGTTAGCTGCTGTTAGCTCATGTTAGCTCGGTCTGTTAGCTCATGTTAACTCAGCCTGTTAGCTGCTGTTAGCTCATGTTAGCTCGGTCTGTTAGCTCATGTTAACTCAGCCTGTTAGCTGCTGTTAGCTCATGTTAGCTCTGTCTGTTAGCTCATGTTAGCTCAGCCTGTTAGCTGCTGTTAGCTCATGTTAGCTCAGCCTGTTAGCTGCTGTTAGCTCATGTTAGCTCAGTCTGTTAGCTGCTGTTAGCTCAGCCTGTTAGCTGCTGTTAGCTCATGTTAGCTCAGTCTGTTAGCTGCTGTTAGCTCATGTTAGCTGCTGTTAGCTCATGTTAGCTCAGTCTGTTAGCTCATGTTAGCTCAGCCTGTTAGCTGCTGTTAGCTCATGTTAGCTGCTGTTAGCTCAGTCTGTTAGCTCATGTTAGCTCAGTCTGTTAGCTGCTGTTAGCTCATGTTAGCTCAGTCTGTTAGCTGCTGTTAGCTCATGTTAGCTCAGTCTGTTAGCTCATGTTAGCTCAGCCTGTTAGCTGATGTTAGCTGCTGTTAGCTCATGTTAGCTCAGTCTGTTAGCTCATGTTAGCTCAGCCTGTTAGCTGCTGTTAGCTCATGTTAGCTCATGTTAGCTCAGTCTGTTAGCTCATGTTAGCTCAGCCTGTTAGCTGCTGTTAGCTCATGTTAGCTCATGTTAGCTCAGTTTGTCATTCAGACTTTGTTGTTTCTGTTTTGAAGGTTCAGCTCTCCAGATCTCTGCTCGCAGGACGGACAGACACCAGGACAGACTGTCTATCTGCAGAGGACAGCAACACACACTGCAGTACGACCAGCAGGTAGACAGACAGACAGTCTGAGAGAGAGAGACAGTCAATATACCAACATGCACATCCACAAACTGAATTTTTTAACACGTCTCTCTGTCTCTGCCTGTTTGCCTGACTGTCTGTCTCTCTGTCTTTCTGACGGTCTCTCTCTCTCTCTGCCTGTCGTCCTGTCTGTCTCTACCTGTCTGTCAGGGGGCAGCGGTTGGACACTGATGATGACGCTGATGCTGTCAGCAGACTTCCTGACACCTTGGGTTCGTATGATTGGTTCTCTGACGTCACCTGATAAAATGGTTGTTTTACATTCAGTCCTCACGGCCAATCACAGCTCGCTCTCTCTCTCTCTCAGTGGTCCATGACCCAAGCTCTGACATCATCAAACAACTGATAGAGAAACGAGGCAAAAAACACAAAGAAGCCCTGAAACAGCTGGAGGTGGAGCTCACTGCCATCAGCCAGGTATGCCACACCTGATATGGCACACCTCAGGTTGGTGACACCTGAGGAAGTATACACCTGAGTTTTGTTTTGTCTTGTGCTGTTGTGCTTTATACCAGCACTCATGGAACAACTCTCTTCCAATCAGATCACTCAGTCTGAACTTCCTGTTGTGTATAAACACACTTGAGAAAGTAAACATGATGCTTCATCTTACCTGAACTAATTTACATATTGTTGTTTCAGGTGTGTGAGATTCATGTAAGGACAGTCAGTCTGGAGCTGCAGTCCTCTCTGCAGGAGGTGGACCTCAGGTTGAACACCCTGAAGGACCAAATAGACAAGCTAGAACACCTAGAACACGTCAGTCTACAGGTACACATGAACACCTGAAACACGTCAGTCTGTACACATGAACACCTGAAACACGTCAGTCTGTACACATGAACACCTATAAAACACGTCAGTCTGTACACATGAACACCTGAAACACGTCAGTCTGTACACATGAAGACCTGAAACACGTCAGTCTACAGGCACACATGAACACCTGAAACACGTCAGTCTACAGGCACACATGAACACCTGAAACACGTCAGTCTGTACACATGAAGACCTATAAAACACGTCAGTCTGTACACATGAAGACCTGAAACACGTCAGTCCACAGGTACAAATGAACACCTGAAACACGTCAGTCTACAGGTACACATGAACACCTGAAACACGTCAGTCTACAGGTACAGGTACACATGAACACCTGAAACATGTCAGTCTACAGGTACACATGAACACCTGAAACACGTCAGTCTATAGGTAGACATGAAGACCTGAAACATGTCAGTCTGTACACATGAACACCTGAAACATGTCAGTCTACAGGTACACATGAACACCTGAAACACGTCAGTCTACAGGTACACATGAACACCTGAAACATGTCAGTCTACAGGTACACATGAACACCTGAAACACGTCAGTCTACAGGTACACATGAACACCTGAAACACGTCAGTCTACAGGTACACATGAACACCTGAAACACGTCAGTCTACAGGTACACATGAAGACCTGAAATACGTCAGTCTATAGGTACACACGAACACCTGAAACATGTCAGTCTGTACACATGAAGACCTGAAATACGTCAGTCTACAGGTACACATGAAGACCTGAAATACGTCAGTCTACAGGTACACATGAAGACCTGAAATACGTCAGTCTACAGGTACACATGAAGACCTGAAACATGTCAGTCTGTACACATGAACACCTGAAACACGTCAGTCTACAGGTACACATGAAGACCTGAAATACGTCAGTCTACAGGTACACATGAAGACCTGAAACATGTCAGTCTGTACACATGAACACCTGAAACACGTCAGTCTACAGGTACACATGAAGACCTGAAATACGTCAGTCTACAGGTACACATGAAGACCTGAAACATGTCAGTCTGTACACATGAACACCTGAAACACGTCAGTCTACAGGTACACATGAAGACCTGAAACACGTCAGTCTACAGGTACACATGAAGACCTGAAACACGTCAGTCTACAGGTACACATGAAGACCTGAAATACGTCAGTCTACAGGTACACATGAAGACCTGAAACACGTCAGTCTGTACACATGAACACCTGAAACACGTCAGTGTGTGTGTGTGTGTGTGTGTGTGTGTGTGTGTGTGTGTGTGTGTGTGTGTGTGTGTGTGTGTGTGTCCAGGAGGTGTGTGTTCTGTGGCAGCAGGTAGAGGAGCAGGTGAAGCTGAAGAAGTCGAGGATCATGGAGCTTAACCACAAACTGACTGAATCAGAGGCTCAGCGGGCCGACGAGGTCAGAGTCTGACCATAAAGGGTTAATTTATCCACGAGGACACACATCTTTATCAGATATTCTTTAAACGTTCTTTAAACCTTTGTTTGACTTTAGCAGTAATAAGCTTGTTTGTGACTGTCTACATGTTTCTCTGTCTTCTTTTCTTCTTGTAGATCAAAGGCGTGCTCAAGACATACCGCCACCTGCTGGAGAAGATCAGCTTCCTGCCTCTGCCTGTCGTGTGCAGACTGATCCACAGCGAGGCCACGGTCAGTACCTCACGGTAACCTTTAACCTCTGACCCCAAACATCATGGTCACGCTGCTCTTGGTCTGTGTCTAGATGTTGAATCAGTCTCTTCTGGCGAATCGTCGCAGCGTGGCTCGACTGTTGCTGCTACTACAGGAGGAGAACCTGCAGCAGGAGTCCCTCCTCCGTCTGCACTGGGAGGACTGTCTGAGCTGCTGGAGGAGGAACAGAGTCAAGGAGGTCATAGACTGCTTCAGGTGGGTGGAGAATCAATAAACTGATCCTGGATCAGCATTACTTCTATAAACTGATCCTGGATCAGCGGTTCTTGTGTTGTAGGGCTTTCTGCAGCAGTGAGGAGGACCAGCAGCTGGACTTGGTCTGGACGGTTCAGATGAAACAGACCCAAAGAGTTCTGACAGAACAACGCAGTGACGTCATCCATAACATCTGGTACCAGCAGCCGTTTGTCAACAACACTGTCCTTTCATTGGCTAGAGGATCAGTTTTTCAGCCCCCCTATCCAATCACATTCTGCCTCTTTGTTTTAGCTTGCTGGTCCCGCCCTCCTGCTCCACAGCACTGGTCTCTGATTGGTTCAACCAGCTGACAGCTGTCAATCAACAAATTGGTAACTGTGTTCACATCTGTCTGTGTCATGTTCATTTTCACACGACAGGTGTTTCCTGTGAGAGAGCTTTAAATCTTCCTCACATGAACACATAACACATCATCATCATCATCATCATCATCTCTTCTTTTGTGGTGCTTCACTTCCCTCAGAGAGTCTTCATGCTGACTTCCTCCATCAGCTGCGACAATGTTATGAACAGATGTGGAACGATCGACTAGCTGAGGTGCAGCGCTGTCAGGTTAGTACAACATGTACTACAACATGTACTACAACATGTACTACAAGTTTAATTACAGTAGTTATTTGTAGTTCTTCACAGAGCAAAAATAAAAACAGAAATCAAATCAATGAAGAGAATCCAGCAGAACAGATAATCAAAATAATACAATCAGTATTGTATATGTTATAACAAATAAAAGCTGGTGAGAAAAATGAAGACATGAAAGAAGTCTGCCTGATGAGTTGCCCATTGAAACCCTGTTTTCCCTGGAGCCTTGTCTGTCTGCCTGTTTGTCTGTCTGTCTGTCTGCCTGTTTGTCTCTCTGTCTGTCTGCCTGCCTGCATATCTAACCCCTAATCAGCCAGTCCATCGACATTTTGTCTCAAACTGTCTCATCCGGATAATCAGTTCCCTTTTTGTCATTTCATTCAGCAGTTAGCTCCTCTGCTATCTGAGGTATTGGTGTATTGATCGTGTACTACATGTTATTGATTGGTGTATTGATCGTGTACTACATGTTATTGATTGGTGTATTGATCGTGTACTACATGTTATTGATTGGTGTATTGATCGTGTACTACATGTTATTGATTGGTGTATTGATCGTGTACTACATGTTATTGATAGGTGTATTGATCGTGTACTACATGTTATTGATAGGTGTATTGATCGTGTACTACATGTTATTGATAGGTGTATTGATCGTGTACTACATGTTATTGATTGGTGTATTAATCGTGTACTACATGTTATTGATTGGTGTATTGATTGTGTTCTCCTGCAGGAGGCACTTTCAGCTCTGCAGCTGTCAGAGGAGGAAGTGAACGACGTTGTCAACTCTCAGCTCCTCACTTTGATTGGACGAAGCCAAAGTCAGGATGAAGAACGATTGACTGTTTTAGATGTCAGTCACACAAACCTCACAGAGATTTCATAGAATCTAAATTAGAGAAACTTTATTGTCCACCTTTGTCTGTCTGTCCACCTTTACCCTCACACCTGTGTTAATTTAACCTGATCTGTCTGTCTCTGTCTGTCTCTGTCTCTGCAGCTGTGTTATGACTGTGTGGCCCGTCACACTCTCAGTCTCAGCAGGTGTGTGTTTGTTGTGATGCGAGGAGCAGCGTTGCTATGGGAGACACACAGTCACAGGTTAAAGACGAGAGAAGAAGAACTGCAGCAACACCTGGACGACCTGAGACACTCCCAGCAACAGCACACACAGGTGAATCTAACACACACACACACACACACACACACACACACACACACACACACACACACACACACACACACAGGGTTTGTGAGCATCTGCAGCATCAGCAGACTTTCCCATGATGCTTTGCTGCTGTGTTGTCAGAGGAAGAAGGTGCGTCTGGACGACCTGCTGGCTGGACTCCGTCAGGAGAGCAGTGAGGACGCTCTGAAGACGTCTCTAGACAAAACTGTCTGTTACCTGCAGGACATCCAGCACAGGTACTGCTAATGCCAATGCTAATGGAGGGATCAGGGGTGAAACAATGCTTTTAATGTAAAGGTCTGACTTCCTGTGTGTATGTGTGTGTGTATATGTGTGTGTATGTGTGTATATGCACGTGCAGCTGCGCTGTTGGTGTCTCTGATCAGTGTCAGCTGTTGGATCGTCTCCCGTCGGTCTTCCTCGACGATCTTCTCTCCTACAGCAGCAGCATCAGCTCCTTTTTCCACCTTGACCATGCCTACACACCGGTAACCATGGAAACCACTCACATGTTAATGACAGGAAGTGTTTCTCAGGTCATGTGACTCTGCTGTGAAGACTGTGATCTTCCTCCTTAGAGTCCAGAAGAACTGCAGAACCTGGACCCGTCATCCACCGAGCCCGCCCAGCCAACAGAGCCGGGTCAGTACCAGTTCTCAGTGCAGCTCATGTTTAACTGCTTCTGGTCTGAACTAGTTTGTGTGTTTGTGTAGAGCTCAGTAACAAACCAGAAAAGAGGACAAACAATCCTCCAATCACCTGTCAGAATGACCCCACCCATCCCTCTCAGGATTGGCTAACTGAGGTAAAGATCAATGACAAACAATGATTGACTTCGTATTGGTCCAGAGAAACATGTGTGTGTGTGTGTGTGTGTGTGTGTGTGTGTGTGTGTGTGTGTAGGCGGATTCTGCTCTGCTGGAGATCTGTGACATCAACACTGATGTCATGTTCACATCATCCAGGGGTGTGGCCTATGGTGGCCCTGCCTTCAGATGCCTGGCCCCTGACCTGCCAGACAACCTGCAGCAGGAAACACACCTGAGCCTGTTTCCTGTAGAACTGCTCACACATACACTCAGCAGGTAAGCACACGCGCACACACACACACACACAAACACACACAGAGCTGACTGTGTTTCTGTCCAGCGTGCGGACTCTGTTCTTCGACCACCTGGAGCAACGTTTCCATGATGTTCTCAGCTCGGCTGTTGCCATGGTGATGGTCAGGAAGGAAGCGATTCATTCAGAGCTGGAACTCGAACTGCAGGACCTAAACCCAGAACACATCGAGACCCAAATCTACCAACCACGCCTGGGTAACACACCAGTTTATCTCCAGTTTATCTCCAGTTTGTCACCAGTTAAACCAGTTAACATGTATATGTGTAGCTGAGCTGCAGGTCCACTCTCAGCTCGTGGACTCTCACTGTGAGGCGGTCTCACACTTGTTAACTTCCTGTCGGGTGGAGCTGGAGGAACTGCAGAGCACCATCAGCAAGAAGAACCAGGAGTTCACTGCTATCCTGTTCAAGATGGAGGACAGTGCCCTGACAGCTAACAGTAGCCAACGGTAACAGCCTGTCTGTCTGCCTGCCTGTCTGCATGCCTGTCTATGTTCCTGTCTGTCTGCCTGTCTGCCTGTTTGACTTTCTGTTTGTCTGACTGCCTGTCTCTGCAGTCTGGAGGCTCTCAGCTCCGCCCTGCAGGACTGTCTGGATCAACACATTAAAGACACCCAGCATTGTGAGACTACCTTCAGACAGATGGTTCAGACCAGACTGGAGGGAGTCAGAACCAGAACAACAGAAGTCCTCAACTCCTTCAGGTAACACCTGGAAGGTTTCCAAAGAAGAGGTTGTCCACTAATCAGATGTTCGGTGCTTCAATTCCCGGCTCCTCCGGTCTGCATGTCCAAGTGTCCTCGATCATATGCAGATTAACACAGCATCAACAATACAATGAAATGTGTTGGACAAGGGGAACCTGTCCGCTCAGCATTAAGAGCCTCTGCCCTCAGTCTGCGGATGAGATGTGTCGTGTGAAAGCATCTTTAGTGGGTGGATGTCAGCCAATGACATGTCATCTCTCGACCCATCTGAACAGCCATCAAGCTGTTCAGATGGGTCCTGGGTCAGCCTGGAGCCCAGGAGCCTCGGGTTCAGGTAACACAGAGCTCTGGGTTCTGTTCTGAGGTTTCTCCTCCTGCAGGTTGTTTAGTGAAGGAGGAGATTTTGCTCCTCGGGAGGTGAAGGTCTTTCAGAGGCGACTGAAGGAGGAAACCAAAGAGATCGGTGTGACCGAGGAGTCCATCTACAGTGAGCTGGAGGCGTTTGAGTCCAGGAGTTTACAGCAGGTGTGACCTTTGAACTCTGCTTACATCATCAAACCAAATCAAAACAGGAAGTTGAAGTTTGTGCTCCTCGTCCAGGTTAAAGAGGCATCGAGTCGCTTCGAGGAGAAAGTGTCTCTCCTGAAGTCTGAGGTGAAGTTCACAGAGAAGACCCAGAAAGTCCTGAGCAGCACACGAGTCCACATCAAAGCTGAGGTCTGTCTGTCTGTCTGTCTGTCTGTCTGTCTGTCTGTCTGTCTGTCTGTAGTAAACATGTTGAACTCTGCAGGCAGCCTGCAGTAACCAGCAGCAGTTGTCCATCACCAGCAGGTTGGAGGAGCTGAAGAGAATGATGGAGAACAGACAGGTACACACACAGGTACACATGCAGGTACATACGATACACACAGGTACACACAGTTTTAATGTTACCATGGAAACAGCAGAGTAATATTATTGGTGAAATCTTATCCTGATTCAACCAATCAGACATCTGTCTGCAGGTGTCTCCTGATCAGGTGTGTTCTTTCCTGTCATCACTGAATGAAGGACTCGTGAGGCGGTGTCAGTACCTGGACTTCTCTTTGGTATGTTACTTCATGTTTCATTGGACTACCTATGGATGTGGTCCTGTTCCCACCAGGTGTTACCATGGTGACCAGTCATGGTGATGTCACCATTTCAGTTTATTGTTTTTAACAAACTGTTCTTCAGAAACCTTCACACACCAGGTATGAACAGACTCTGAGTCAGGTTAACCTCAACTACCACTACACATAGGTACACACACAGGTACACACAGGCCAGGTGTGACTCTGAACTAGGGATGGGACATGATTTTCGAATAGTCGAATATTCGTGACGAGTTCGAATATTGAATAGTAATTTCGAATGCCGTTTTGGCTTACGTTGCATTCCACTAAAAAAAATGAGCACGGAAAGGCGTTTCCTAGTTCCTAACATACTCTGTTGCATTAATTCGGCCAGAGGGTGCCGCTATCGTACAGTAAAGGTAGTCAAAATAACAGAAGAAGAATTGCAATCGGTAACGTGTGTTCTCGGTAACGGTCTGATTGTCAATAGGCTGCGTACCCGTCTCCATCCCGACCACGTCGACATGTTAATTTTTCTAAACAAAAATATGTCTTAGGTTTATTCTACTCTGTTCGAGCGGTTTCAATATCGTTCCCTAAACGGGCAGTTTCACCCGCGGTTCCTTCTAACAGACGTAAATAGTAAATAATAGTAAATATAAATAATAAAATTGGAAGCCTATATTATTGTTTGAGACTGTTGGCTATGTGATGTGAATGGAAGTTTATTGTTTATTTGTTTATCATTGTTTATTGACTCATTAAACCGTTACCGCTTTCACCCTGTCTGTCATGTGTGCGCGCGTTTGGGTGTGTGGGTGGGGGCGGGTGGGGTTCTGTCGATTTGTCGAATCGAATTTCGAATAGTGTTTTTGATCAAAAGTCACATCCCTACTCTGAACTACCTCTTTGTGGACTACAGATGTGTTATTGCATGTTGATTTTTGTGTTGTTCCTGTGTTATTGTATGTTGTCTGTGTGTTGTTTATGTGTTGTCTGCAGCAGAGCCTGTCAGGTGATCCTGAGTCAATGAAGCCGGTCCGGTCGGGTCCACTTTCTGGTTTACTGCGGCCGAGCAGAACCAGTGAGGAGCTCCTCGATGACCCTGTTATTGGCATTATCAGGTCCCTGAACAGGTTAGTCTTCCAGCTGATCTACTGACTGTCTGTGTTGGATGATGATGATGATGATGATGGTGATGAGGGTGATGATGATGATGATGATGATGAGGATTGTGGTGGTGGTGATGATGAGTAAATGTTTGTTCTTTCTTCTCGTCTGTTGTTGATGTGTCCGATCAGGGTCTCTGTGGTTCATGATGAGACAGCAGAAGAAGACAGAGGTCGACCAGCTGCTGGTAAAAAGTCTTAAAGACTTTGTGTGACTCCACGAGTTATCAGCTATCATCAATTATCTGTTCACATCAAATATTGTCAGTCATGTTCTCCAGATGCCTGAGGACGTTCTGTCGCTGCGTTGATGCACAGATGAAGCATCATAATGTGATGTAATTTCCTGCTTTCTTTGACCTCACTCACATCAGCCTGACAGCGTCTGTGTCTCTGCAGATCCCAGTCAGATCCATCGTCTTCATCACAGAGGTTCTGAGTCTGTCACTACACTGAGGTACAACTCCAACCTGTCAGACACAACTCTGGGCTGACTAACATCTTTGCAACCTGTCAGACATAACTCTGGGCTTCAGTGTTTTTTTTACACGTGTGGGTATGTGTTTGTGAGCAGGGCTGGCAGGTCCATCAGGACTGACCGAAGGTTCCAGGTGTTTGGACCAGAACCAGATGCAAAGGTTCAGTCACAGTTCATCTCCATAGTGACCGCTCTGCTGTGGAAAGCCAATGACGTGCTCCTGCTGGTTGCCGAGGTAACGCTGTTTGTTCACAGTCAGTCTAAAAACACGTCAAAGTTCAACATCTAACTTTAAATCTGTTGTCAGGACTTTTATCGGAGTGAGCGTGGTGCTGTCAGCAGGCTCCTCCTACTTCCTGACAGTTTGGACCAGTGGGCAGAGAGCATGCAGCAGAAGCTGCTGGGATACCAGGAACAGGCCAGGAAGTTTCTGAGCACGAGCAGAGAGGGTAGACACACACACACACATCACCCACACACATTACCTTAGATTCAACAGAACTATGCTCAGCAGCTGGACCAGACCAGGTTGGAGCACAGCCTCTGAGACAACAGGGTTTGACTTTGTGATGACTCAGCCCTGGATGCCAGGATCCAAACCCGGCAAGAAAACCACCTTGGTAGGCTGCTGTATTCATGTTAGACTGGACACTGCTGGTTCAGAGGTTCTGTTCGGTCTGGCTGTGTTCACTGGAAGGTAGATGCCAACATCCTTGTCTGTCTGTCTGTCAGAGTTGGTGAATCAGCTCTCCATGTTGGACGAGCTACTCCGTTTGTTACCTGCAGTTATGATCGGTAACCATGAGCAGCGACAGGGGGCAGAGCTGACAGAGGACATGGGCAGAGTCAGACTGAAGCTGGAGGAGATGCTGGCCACCAGTGAGAAGGAGAAGGTGAGAACAGTGACATCACAGTGTGACATCATTGCAGTAATCAGATCCCAGATCAGTGTTTGTTCTTCTCCATCAGCGTTTGAACGTGGATCGGCTGCGAGTGTCTCTGACAAATGGCGAGCTTGAGGCCGTGAACGCCGACGAGGAGCTCAGACAGCAGCAGCTGCACACCGCCATCTGCAGCACACACCTAGAAGTACAGGTAGGAGGAGGGCCTAGTCAGTCACCTGCTAACATCAGTACCTGCTAGGGGGAGGAGTCAGCATGAATTTTTATGTTCAGGAGTGTGTGCGAGTCAGAGGGGAGGAGTTTGTGACATCACTGGGGTCTCTGACAGTGAAGCTGATGCATCAGCTGGATGACCTGCTCACACCTGCAGGTGAGTTCTTACCTATTAAACCCAACAATGACAGGAAGTCCATCCTGTGTACCTTTGAGGTACGAACCACAGAGTGTCATCAGGGCTAGGTTTAACATCATCCAGGCGTGGTTCCTGTGAGTCATTATAAACTGTTTCCTGTTTGTGTTTCCCTAGAAACCAATGGTTCACACTTTGAAGACAACAGTGTTACCATGGAGACAGGAGGTGAAACAGGGCAGAGACCCTGTACAGCTGGCAGGTAACACCTGACCTGACACATGACCCCGCCTACTCTGCCTCTGATTGGCTGATTGGTTAGCTTTAGGCATCGGTTAGAAGAACATGTCGATCATGACCAATCAGAGGCAGTCCAAAAGTCTAGTCTCCACAGTAGATTGGGAGCCAGAGCTTTCAGCTATCAGGCTCCTCTTCTGTGGAACAAACTACCATTCTGGGTTCGGGAGGCAGACACGGTCAAACCTTTAAGAGTAGACTGAAGACTTTCCTTTTTGATAAAGTCTCTCTCTCTCTCTCTCTCTCTCTCTCTCTCCCCATCTGTCGAAATGTCTCATTAATGCATGTTACTAACCAAACTTCCCCAGAGTTTCTGTGCTCTGTCGTCCAGCAGGGTTTTTTTGTGGGCAAGTTTTTCCTCACTCGAACCGAGGGTCTAAGGACAGAGGGGGTCACTCCCTGTACAGATTGTGAAGCCTCAGAGGAAAATGTACTTTGTGACTTTGGGCTATACGAATAAAATTGATTTGATTTTGATTTAGGGGCGGGTCTCAGAGGCCTATGACATCAGAGCAAAGCTGATAGAAAAACTCTTTCACAGTTAAAGCCCTCCAGCTCTTTCCTGCAATGCTCATAGTGTGTGTGTGTGTGTGTGTGTGTGTTTGAGGACCTGGTCTGGTATCTCATATCCCTTATCCCTGACATCCTGTGTTACCCCGGCAACACCATCCATCACCACGACCAAGTGCACCCTGGGACATCTGGCTGTTATAGAGCAGAGAGACAACGCTGTGACGGTACTCTCACTCTCACACACACAGTCCCTGCGTACACTTCATCATTACTCTGTCAATATTGTATTATATCACGTTTATATAGCCTACTTATACAGTAATACTTCTATTTATTCTGTTTAATTTTTAAAAAAAAATATTTTATAACCTGACTGTGGTAGCCTGCTGAACATTGAAAACACACACACACATCTTTAATGACGTGTTCCAGGTGTTCATGTTCAATTAAATGAAACAAAAATAAATCAGTTAATCACAAGTTTGCTTTCTCCTTTGTGTATTTCAGAGGTTTGAACAGCTGATTAGGTCGGAGTTGTTGCTTTCAGATGACAACAAAAGAAGACAAGTGAGAGAGCTACAGAGCTGGAACACACACTGGAGACAGCAGATACATACTCTAAAACATATGACTCACACACATTGATTGGTTGTGTGTTGCTGTCATGATGGCCTGATGTTTAATAAACCACAGAAGGAGAACAGAGTCTCATTGCTGGTGTGTTTTAGATAGTCCATTCAGGAGCAGGTGAGATAAGGGGACAGGGTGTTCAGTAAAGGGAGGTGTGTCTACACCTTCACCAATACCGTGCCAGCTCAGCAAACCCTATATCCCCCTCCCCAACCCATCAAGCCCCCAATAAAATTAAAGGGTAGAGGGAAGGCGAGGGAGAGGAGCGACCAGGTCAGGACCAACTTCCCCACCCTTGAGGGAAGAGGGAATGTAAGTCCCATGATTTGGAAGCAGGATATTCAGTAAAGGGAGGTGTGACTACACCATCACCTAAACCGTGCCGAATAGGCAAATCCTGGTTGTCCCTTCCCTTGAGGGTTAGGGTTAGGGTTAGAGGATTAGGGTTAGGGGAACTATCTCAATGACTCCCCCTTGTGGTCCGACGACGCACAAGGTTTGGTATAGGGAGGGTTAGGAAAAGTGGGTCTATCTCGATGACTCTCCCCGTGTGGTCCACCGACCAGCTGGTTTGGTGTGGAGAGCCAAAGGCAAGGCCCGGTGCATGTCACTCAGGGTCCAACACACTTTACATGTCATCATGTAAGGTAGGTATAGAGGGGATTAGTAAAGTTTTGCTGAATCACAGGTTCGTATCCAATTTAAAATGCATGGTTGGAGGAAGTTTGGGGCCAGAAATGGGGATGGAGGTTCCCAGTCCACTCAAGGGAAGGAGTGACCAGAGCCAGCCCTCCCTGGCCCCTCCAAGCATCCCGACTTGGCTAAGCTAAAGAGAGTCCCCCCCAGGAATACTCAGGACCAGCCGCGACAGAGCACTGCCTTCCCAAGTACCCCAGGAGAAGGAAGGAACCGGGCCAGCCGTGTTGCCACTGCCTACCAGAACCCCCAAGACTCCCATACTATCCCAAAAAGCCATTTCCTGTGCCCCATACACCGCACGACTCCAGGAAATGCTTCTAGACTAAGCTAAGCTACACTCGCTAAGCTATTCCCTCAGCAATTTCCTGTGTTCCATACACCGCACAACCCCAGGAAATGCTGCTAGTCTAAGTCTAAAGAGTGCTCCTGTGTCCCATACAACGCACGACACAAGAAGCTATTCTGGTTTTTGATTTGACAGGCCTCAGGAACCTCAACCGTTAGGCTGATGTCCCCAGAGGAAGGATAGAACATGGCTATCTCTCTGCCCAGTGTCTATCACGGAGAGAGCTCTCTCACTCGTGGTTGTCGAAAAACGATCTCGAAAACGATGTTTAAACCGGGGTTGTTTGGTATATTCTGATAGAGGACGATTAGACGATCGTTTTGATGTATGATATATGACTGTGTGATGAAAATTGGTCGAGTTATTAAGAAAAAACCGATCCTTAGTATTTTTGCAAGGCATTCTGGGTGATCCCGCTGTGCATTTTGGTCCGTGAGTCCCGTTTTAGGGATTTCATGTGCGTAAAAGACATAGTTTGCGGTAAAAAATTAGATATTTAGATAGTAGATTTTCTCCCGATCGATTTGATGTATCACATCATGGGGTTTTGAAAGTATGAAAAAACGATCTGTTTGCCACAATGCATTCTGGGTAATGTAGTCACTGTAGCTCCCCAGACGTCCCCTCTTTCTGATTAACCGAGGGCAAGATTGCAGTAAAAAATTAGATATTTAGATAGTAGATTTTCTCCCGATCGATTTGATGTATCACATCATGGGGTTTTAAAAGTATGAAAAAACGATCTGTTTGCCACAATGCATTCTGGGTAATGTAGTCACTGCCGCTCCTCCGACGTCCCCTCTTTCTGATTAACCGAGGGCAAGATTGCAGTAAAAAATTAGATATTTAGATAGTAGATTTCCTCCATGATTTGATGTCCATATCAAGGGGTTTTGAAAATGTGAGAAAAAAAAACGATCTTTAAAACGATGTTTATACCGGGGTTGTTTGGTATGTTCGGACAGAGGACGATTAGACGATCATTTTGATGTATGATCTGTGCCTGTGTGTGGAAAATTGGTCCAGTTATTAATAAAAAATGATCATAAAGATTTAACACTTACTGTGTTTGTGCTTTATTTAGCTTTTTTTCTCTTTGTTTGAGCTTTGTTCATTTTATTTACTCTGCCTGGTTGCAACAGTTTTGGAGCTTCTTGTCCTTCCTCAGGCTGGATAGAGTATACGGTTTCCTTTATTTAGGTTTGTTACTTTTTTCAGGTTAGGGTTAGGGTTAGGGTTAGGGTTAGGAGGAGGGAACGGAGCCCGTGTCCCAGAGGACACGGGAGGTGCACGGTCCATCCCCTGGTCCATCCCGTCACCCCGGTCCCAATCCCGGTTTCGCCTCCGGGTCCGTCCGTAACGGACCTCGGTCCATCCATCATCCAAATATGGCATCACTGCCAACTCTTATGAAAAAAACTTTTTAAACTGCTTGTGATTATATAAAAAAATATTTATTCACAAGAACAGTGAAAAATACAATTAAAATAAAATCCAACTAAAAATTCACTTAACAAGTGTAAAAATCCCCAAAAATAAAAATTTAAATTTAAAAGGCCAAAAAAATTATTTTTGTGTGTCTGAGGGCAACGTTTCAACTCTAAATGAGTCTTCTTCAGGCCCAGACACACTAACTAACTTCAAACCAACAGAACCCACTGAGCTGTTGCTCCTTCGAGAGTTAAGCCAAGAATGAGCGCTCCTCTGCCCCTCCCTCCTTTTATATGCGCTCATGTACCGGATACGGTAACACGGCATCCCTTGATGTTTGCCTCCTTTGCACCGTTTAAGGTAAGTACCTATCTTTTTAATGTTATGGATTTTTGTTCATGAATTGTAAGTAAATAAAAAATATGTTAAATTGCTTTAGATTTTTTAATCAAAAGAAATGTATAAAATCATGAATTTTGATATTTGTAAC
>JAFMOB010000571.1:78218-118939 GCA_018985215.1 Larimichthys polyactis | reverse complement strand
TCAACTGAAGTGTCTCAACTATTCAATAGATGCCATTAACTCAAAATGTTCGCCTCATGGGGAATTATAATAATTTCATATCGTTCATAATATCATTAGCATGCCAATACACTAAATTATAGTGAACATTGCAAACATGGACTTGCTTGCATAATATTAGTGAGTATGTTAATAATTCTTGCATTGTGTACAGTGTCACAGATCTGCATGCTGTATACTCTTATTATTTTGTTACAGCATACGGTATGGAACTTTTTTTCAATACAGTTCATTTCTAGTACAGAAAATTAAACAGCCATTTAGCTCAAAGTCTATGCAAAGTTGACATGACATCCAGTTGGCATATACTATATCAGGTGAAGGTGAATTATATAATCCAAACATGTACATCATAATTTCATTAGCCAAGTGTCAGGCCATTACTTTACTACCAGCAAGAAACAGGAAGTCTACAGATAATGAAATTAAAATTTGAAACCAGAGACTCAATTTACTATCTCCCGAGTACCAAATGCCAGTTGCAGTAAATTAGTCGTTGACAGACAAATCAAAAATAAATTTAAGGGTCAGTCCCCTTGCTGACCGCTTACTTGTTAATTTTGGCCAGTCATTATACCATTATCCACTGCTTAACAGGCCAAAGAGTGGACAAGACACATAGTCATTTCACATGTGATTTGCAGATTTCCTTGTGTAATGTAGGAAACCAGAAAAAAAGAAAATGGTAAAATAAGGACACAGGGAAATAATGCAGAGCTAAAGTTTACACAATCCATCGTCTCCTTAATGCTATCATGGAATCAGTTCAACTTGAACACAAGAGTGTAAATTAGAAGTGGAAAATGAGTTTTCATGATACGTCTATGATTATGTAGAAAGTTTTTTCTACAAGCTTTAATACTGAATGCAACTGTGCTTTCCTTTTATCAAGATCCTGACTTCATGTAACTTGTGACAGAATGACAAGGTGGAGCTTAGATCAATGAGGCGAGTTATTTGTCATAAAAGATCGGGAGTGGTGCACTTGTCTCAGAGAAAGCTGAGTCGTTGTGGCAATTAAGGCCTTGATATGGGTGGTTTACTTTATTTGTTGTACAAATTGTTAATGAGTGCACAACCAGTCAAACATGATTATTCAACAGCGGGTGAATCACAGTAATTTGGGATGCAGATGCAGATCACAGAAATCAATGAGGGAAAGGAAGGGGAAAGGAAGCGGCGAAACCAACAACCGTTGGATGGGAGACATGGAGACGAACATGAATAATAAATGCGGAGAGGTGAGGTGAAGCCATGGGGTTGGGGGAAGAGATCTGCACCAGCAATACATCCAGAGTTGACTGTTCAGAAGTTAGCAGTTAAACGGTAACTTTATGAATCCTAAATACAAGTGAGGGTCGAGGCACAGTTCCCTCCTAAGGATACACCATTGGTTCCTGGAGGTAGAAAGTAATTACATTTACTCAAGTGTTGTACTCAAATAGAAGTGCCTACTTAACTGTGAGTGCTGTACTGTACTTAAATGCAAGTTTTACTACTCTGTTTCACACTTCTACTAAACTACAGTCTATAATAATATAATAAGCTCAAAGAATCCCCTCTGCATAATGGGTCATTTTAAACTGCACTTATCAATATTTTTAAATGAACAGTGGATCAAATGGCTGTGCAATCCAAAAATGGTTGAACACACAGCAAAGTATCACCTGAATCTGTAGCTCTTAGTTCTACAGAGCATTTTAGCCCCTTTCAGCTCATTGTTTTGGTTCAGGGCAAGCAACCTAAATTTGTTTACTTTTACAGCTCACGTCAAGCTTGTTTCTAAATGCAGCGGGCAACTGTTTTCAACTAAATAAGCTTTGATAAACCCATTTCACATACCTACCCAACAAAGTTAGCGTTTAGGTAGTGAACGTATTGGAGCATTTGGTAGCTAAAGAGCAAGATATTTCCCTCAGGAGGTAACCAAAACAAAAATAACAGCTAGGAGAGTAGATATTGGATTTTCATTCATCGGACAGACACAAACACCAAATTTCCAAATTTGTGGTTTCTTATCTGCTGAATGTGTTAATGGAAATTTTTGGCTAACACGTGCCCCACATCGACTTTGTAAACTGTTATGTTAAAGCTGACGTGAAGGTGCCAAAAACATACTGATGCTGGTTTAAGTGCATTACCTTTCTTTTCTTTTGTGTAAGAACTGTGAGCCAGTAAAACCTCCTGCTGACAAGTACACAATATTACCCTTTTAAACTTGATTTCACTTAACACTTAAAGCTGGACAGGAGATTCTGGAGTGTGCATGGGTTGTTATTTAGCAGCTTTTTTTTTTCTGTGTTGTTTATCTCTGTGTCGAAACTAAAGGTCAAGGTGTAATCACAGACCTAGACATCACTGCGGCACATGGACAAAGCAGCTGATCAGCCAGAGGAAAATGTCAGCCAGATATAGAGTGCTGATTGTCCATTAGAACAAGGCAGGGTCCATGCCTGAACGAGATTAGTCAGAACCTCAGGATGTTCGGCTCCTTATGACAAGGTCACACACTCCAAATGCAACAGATAGAAAATACTGATTGTGAGGATAAATTCTACTTGATTGAAGGACTTTATTCATGTATGTGTGTGTGTGTGTGTGTGTGTGAGTCACCATATCGCCTTAAGGCCCGCTCACACCGGGGGTGTACGCACCGCGTAACGTTTTTGATTTGGTTTTGATGCGAGCCGCTCCTAAACCTTGTAAATTTCAACAGAGCAGATCGCACCAGACAGGAAATCCGACACAGAATCAACGTAATAAACTTCCGCCCCCTTTCAAAATAAAACCCAATACGCAGTTCATGTAGCCTATCACAACTTCACATCAACGTTACGTCATGACCGGTGGCACCAGGTGAGCAGTCAAATCGATCAAAGGGTCTCAACATGAACGATGAGAGACTGATTGTTAAAGTGGAACAAGACACAATAATTTATGACACAACAACTGTGTTATGGTTCATGGCTTGTATCACTTTAATAATCTCATAATTTTACACCAGTATCCACATTTTGTAGGTGTTGAGTGGGTGTCTTTAATTTCTGTTTCTTTATTTTAATTCCCAAAATATAGAGCTCTATTTTCTAGGTCCAAGCATGAAATTATGCTTTATGCAGATAAAGTTTCTGCAGTTTCATTTGGGGGGTAAAATAAAGAATAAATAAAAGTATTCCTGCTAAACTAAGCAGACAGTTCATAAGGTAATGAATAAATATAAGCTGCTAAATATTTCAACTTCAGAGCATACCTTTACAGGTGGAAGGAAAGGCTGCAAATCTCCTTCTTTTAAACCTCATGGTAAAAACAGAAAGAGTGGGAAATGTAGATATGTGTACATGTACAAACAACCCTGTGTATGGCTGTGGGTGTTAAAATAGACAGAGTTAATTCGTGAAAACTGTTTACCTGCTTTTAGGCATATCTCTTTGTTTGGTTTAACATATTGTCTGCCTTCTGGGGATTTATGTGTGGGAGGAAAACTTTGTTTTAATTTATAGAACTCAAAGGTTTTTTCAGTTAGTGTTGTTTTGTGGCAAACAGTTTGCAGGTGTTAAGCTGAGTTGTTTCCCAGGATAGGACCCAGAGGTGAGAACACGTGCCACTGAACTATTTTTAATTGAGTGTGGCTGATAGAGCACACTATATACTAGTCACCGTGCTTATTATTATTATTATTATTATTAAAAAATAATAATAATTATTATTAAATAATAATAAGTGAAAAAGTTGTCAAATTGTAAACTAGCACACAAGCACCCATGCACGCAGACACACACACACACACAGGCAAAAGTCTTTCAAAATAAGAGTCCCTTTAAAATAAGGCCCCATTAAAAAGGCAATGATGACACAGCTTATTATTACTGAATTTGCTGAGCAGTGTAAATAATAATGTATGGGGGCGACAGGGCCAGAGTCAGGCACACTCAAAATTGAGATTTTTCTAGTTTATTCTATAACCTGTTTATTAAATACACACAACAATGAATCTGTGAAACCAAAGTTTGTTTGTTTTTTACATGTATTACTTGTACAGCGTACACAGTCCATGGCCATTTCCACAACCCTGCATGTGACACTTCTTAGTTTTTAAGCTGTTTTTTCACAGTTCACAATCCACAGAGTAATCTGCTATCTGCGAGATAATGTTAGAATTCTATACTAGCAGCTTGTTCGTCGGTGAAACTTTTGAACTACATTCTTAATGCTAAAATCTTCGAACCTCATGTTTGCTCTACATCTCCTCTCATATCTGTTTTGCTGCTGATGTGGCTGTGCTATGCCCTGATACATGTGTGGATAACAGTGCTGATCAGCCTTTCACATTTCAACTGCTTTAAATCAGATTTGAATCAGGAAATTATTTGTTTACCTATGTACCTTGCATCTGTAGATTCCCAGTCACTGTTTTCCATTCATTTCATGTATAATATGTTTACATAATAACAGAATTTAGATTTGCTTGCAATAGGTAAATCCATCCATCCATTGTCTATAAATGCTTATTCTCATCGGGGTCGTGGAGGGCTGGAGCCTGTCCTAGCTAGAGGCAAGGTACAATAGGTAAATAATCACTCTAAATGTTTGTTTCAGCCTTTCTTTTCCTCAAATCATCATCATCATGTGTTCATAATCTATTTGCCAACCAGGAACTGTTTTGAAACTGTTTTGAGTTCCAACATCTGAGATTATAAACTTGGCTGCTAAATAGAAACCCTTTCAATGCCAGAAACAACCAAAATCACAACCCCCTTTTTTCAAACATCTGTCAGCTCATTGTCTGGCTCTAGGGTGTGACTTAATGCCTATAAATTTAGAAATTAAAATTTAGACCTTGTGTGCATCAACAATGCAGTGTGCAGTATGGTCCCCTGCATGAAATAACTTTGCAACACTCACATTTTTAGGAAAAGAAAAAGGTTACAATATGTTCACTGTAATAGATTAAATTCTCAAGTGTATGTTAGTAAATTTATTCTTGTTAATAGTTTAAAGTAAAAGGAAGGAAAAAGGTCACCTGGGAAATATCAGTTTGATCGTTTTTCTCCTCAGCCGGCTGGAGGGACAAATATCAAATATAACTTTTCTCCCAATTCGGTGTCAGCTTTTTTTCTCAGAGGAGAACACAGGACATGTGTTTTACAGAGCAGATATGTGTTATAGCAAACCAAAAATAATGCAGTTCCAATTTCACTTGGACTTATAGGTACTTTGGCTCGAACGCTGAGTACTATTGTGTGTTTATCTACTAAAACTTTGAGGCACAAAACAAGTTGCAGCAATCACTAAGTGATAATATATACGGAGAAACGAGGTCACAGCATTGATAGTAGGCGACAATTTATCTAGATGTGAACAAATGACAGCCATTTTGAGAGCTAAATTAGTAACTATAAACCCTTTAAAGGACGAGGGTGTATGATTTAGTAACATCTAGCAATGTAGTTGCTGATTGCAATCCCCTCACATCATCCCCTCCTTCCAAGTGTAAAAAAGAAACTACAATACAAAGTCACAAAACATGCTAGGGAACACGGAAAAACTGTCTAGTGTCACTCTTGTCTGTTCTGTGCTACTGTAGAAATGATTCGTCATGGTTAAAGAGGTCTCATTAACCCTCATGAAAACACAGTTATGCACATTATATTCCATGTCTGCCGTTCTGTGAAATGAGCCCTTTAAATCTTAAACACCGGACCTTTAAGTTTGTCCATTTAAGTCGAAGAATAGTAACCCGTACATGGGAAATTGGCACAAGGTAACACAGGGTCATAAATATGCAGCACTCATATTTCAAGTTTGCCTGTACACATTGTCATGCATACTCTCGCCCACTGAATGGCACATAGAATAGCAATGAGTCACTCATTGAATGAATGAAGGATATATGGGAGAGTTCTTCTCTGAATCTATACAGTTACAGTTGGAAATTATTAGAAAGCTACTCTTGTATTGTTTATACCAGTCTTGAATATCCTTTATATAAGCAACAAGGACCTGTTTGTGTGCACAAGAGATAGTTTGGTAGTCCACGAATGCCGTGTTCTTATAGAGTGCAATTGATTTACTTCTGTCCTTACATCATGCAGTGCAACCACTGTGCTGCAACACTGCCATTCTCATCTGGGCCAAACCTGCTCCTTGTCAAATCAATTTTGCAACAAGGCTGCAATGTGTGTGTACATGTGAGAATACATAGGTGTATGTGTGCATATGTGGCAAATTTTTCAAAACCACCACCGTTTTTCCCAGAAGTCACAAATCACGGAGTTAAAGATAAAGCCGCACAGCTGTAGATAGACTAATGAGAAGCTCGTGCACGGGAAACAACAGGTGTTATTTGAAAAATGTGTTATCCACGCCGAGTGACGCAAATGAGAGCAAGAGAAGCGCTGGTGTCTCCTTCACCATACCCGAGATGGTGGGGGGGAGCCCATTGGTTTTGTGGCCGTAACCATCGATCACAAATGCAACACGTCTTTGTGATGTCGTTTGTCTCCCCTTTCACGCGTGACTGGAACCCTGGTGTTGAGCTGAATGCCCAATAGAGTGATGGCATAGTGTTTACCCTTGCATGGGATATCTATCAACTTCTGCTGTGTGATATTAGATCAAAGAGGCACTGAGACAAACAGTACAGTATGTCAAATGTGGTAGTGGATTAATGCTGGGACTCTGCGAGACTGCTGTTGTGTTAATCGCAGCTTGAAGCTGTATTTTTTTTCCCCCTCCATGCTAGAAAAAAAGGTATGACTTAGTTTGTCATTGCTGTCATCCTGCTGTTATTTTTTCTAGTCTCTGGAGGAAGATGAAGCCCCAGAACTGGCAGTGGAGTTAATGTTCACATTTCTAACAAGTGTAAGGCTATAAGATACAATGTACATTAAAGGAAAAAAGCATATTCTTACTGTTTCTATAACAACACAAGTGGAATCGAAGGGGGGGGAAAGGTATTAGAGTTAGAATCAAGGATGAGGCAAAATTGGGAAAGACCGTGCCTCAAGTAACATGTGCGGAGGCAGATGTGAAGGTGTGGATTACTTCGCTGCACTCACCTAACAGATGTGGATTGTTGGCGTGTGAAGTATGTAAGCAGGTGGGAAGGTTGGACTTGTTCACACATATAAGAAAGAAAAAAAAAACACTCCACACACTGCAAGCATTTGCTTTTTCATTATTTTCAGCGTTCAGAATTACAATGTCCCACACTCCACAACACTTTAAGGTGCGAAACTTCTCAGGTGCAACTTTTGTTAGTCCCCAAAATGTCAAGTAAAAAAAAAAAAAAAAAAAAAACATGGATTAATGTAGTACACTGGGTAGTATAATAGGAATTCTACTTTTGGAAAGTAATTGTATGGTTCGGGTTCATAATAAAATGTTAATAGATGAAGGATTGATGAGATTCTTATTCCTTGTTTTCTTTACCGGAACTGTGTACTAAGCAATATCATCTCTAGCATATTGTTCCAAGTCTGTACTTACTTATCTCTCGTCTGTGCTTCTCTTGAACCTCTTTATGGAGGTCTGAGAGTGTCCTAGTGATTTCCCTATTGTCATATCGTTCAATATGGCTTTTATTTTCCGCCAGTTTTGTTCTTCCAGATGATGCCAGGGAGCACGAAATTGCACACTGATATAATCTCCTACAGGATGTGACATTTAATGGCTTGTGTGTGTGTGCCTAAGTGTGTTTGTATTGTGTGCGTGTGCCCATGGGTGTGAGAATAGCCATATATATTTAGACAAAGTGTTCCGCATGGGTGTATAGGATGAGGGTAATTTGGTGGGGATGGATCTCTGTCTGTCTCAATACCTGCACACATACATCTTCAGTCTCCTCCATTTCGCCACAGACTGCTGCTGCATCTTAAACCGCTGCATGGAGCTTTATTATATTTGTGCATCCAGTGTGTAAAAAAAAAACAAAAACAGAATGCACTTGGCTCCCTAATGGAGTGCTCCGGAGCCAGGCAGGAGTGGCTGCTGGCTTGTTTACTGAACAGCACAACCTAGCAGCGCACAGCAACTGCTATTAATCCCAGGCAACAGAGAGAGAGAGAGAGAGAGGCAAAGGTAGTCTGGAGAAAGCAAACAAGCTTGCTCTTACATCACGACAAATGCTTTATCCAAGAGTAGTCAAAAGCCATTATCTTGAAGATCTGGTCTCTTTTTAGTCCCTTTCAATCGCCCTTTCCTCCATCACAACCTTGTCTTTTTTCCCCCTACAGACAATGATGTAAATAGGCTTTTGACGTGCAGTATTCAAGGTTAAAAGGGGCTTTTTGTTGTCCTCGACAACACTCTGCAAAAACTTTGCATCACAGTCCCTTGCAGCAAATGTAGCTCGTTGCTCTAGCCCGTCGGCTAAAACAAGCATATTGGTATAGCTCACAGATAACGACTGAGTAAAATTTCAATTTTCTGATGATGCTAAACTTGGAGGCAGTGGAACAAGCTGTAAACACACTGACATAAACAAGTTATATGGTGATATATTGCCTGTTTACACATTCAACAGACATAAGCAACAATTCTTTTCATCTGTCTGGCAGTCTTCAGTGAAAACATCTGGCTCTTACACCAATAAATGCTCCACCATGTCCAGCTAGACATTAATTGTGTACAATGATGTGAGAAACACTTTAGCTTTAAGCGTTAAGCGTTTAGCTTAACAAACTTTAACACCAATTTTACCAATTGTAAATGCAAAAATGTTGAATATTGATCCAAAAATCCAGTTTCATCCTGCGCACAAATTTGAAACAACAATTACAATAAAATCTTGTTAGAACAAATAATTTCCCATCAATGCAATGTTTTTGCAGCTTCCCATATATCAATGACAGAATCGATGCTGCAAGCGAGGTAATCGCGTTTAGATTTCTTTTCAGCTCAAACAAATGAACATTATGTGACTACGCATTACATTTTCCAGCCTTTCATAATCAGATTTTTGTGTTCTGCAGTATTATTTATGGCCAGTGTCACATTTATGGCCAGAGGATCATTTAATATTCTGTTGTTTGGCATTATGATTGTTTTTTTAAGGAATTTAGACAGCAGCTAGCTAACCCTGATCCTGGATTGTTTTCGGCATTTCTGCCTCCTTTAAATTGCTTTTGAGGAAGAATGTTGCATCTTAACTTTCTTTTAGAAACCTTCTTTTGAAATAAATGTTATTTTGCTCACACCTCCTGGATCTAGCAGCTAGCATCTAAAGAGCACTTAACGTTCAGGAGCAGATAGTAAGGAATCCCATAGTTACATTTTCATGTATATCCTATTGGTATTTTAAGCTCATCACGTAAAAGCTTTAAACGACTACCTCCACAGCAGTTAGGGGCTAAGCAGCTGCTTGACCTATTAGTCTTTTAAAACTTATGACACATCAACAAAAGCTGTCAACAGTATCAATTGAGGGCCATCAGATCTCAGACAGTCCTGGATAAAACACGACACGGTTTTATAGCCGAACCTGCTGTACAGTGTCGAAATCAGATATTCCCTTTGTCTGGCTGATAGTACACCCCATGATGTCAGAGAATATTAAATTACTTGAGCAGAGATGTTCATCCCTCATATGTATGCACAGTGTGAAAAACCATGGGCATCCTTTGGTATTGTTTTTAACACTGAAGGAACATTCAAGGAGTGGTTATTGATTTAAAACATCTCTGTATTTTTAAAGCACCTTCAATACAGAGCTGCAGGTGGCATGATCAGATAACTATACTATTGATTCACATTTGCAGGCCTTCACATACACTCATAAAAAAAAATATTACACGATGAAGTGGGTTCATCAGTAGCATGTTCGGGCTTCAAGGTCTGTTCTTCCTTGACTTGCTAAGATGCCAAGTGACAGCTCTTGAAAGGAATATAACAACACCATTTTCTCACCACTGGAGGCTTTAGACACTTGTGTTGTTCTATTGGATCTGTTGTGTTTGTAGTTGATGTATGTGGGGAATGGGCCTTCCCAAATGGATTAATACCATAACCAGTTCCAGATGGCTGCGACATCTTGTTCCCCTTCCCGTGATTGTTTTTAATGCTTTATTGATTGCTGTTGTCCAGGGAACTGAACCTGCATGCGACACTGCTTATTCCTTTCACACATATACACACATCATCCTCCACCACACACCTTCATGATTCCCAAACTCTCCCATCCGTAAACCCACAATCCATTTTTCATGGCGCTCTGGAATGATTATGCCACGAGCTGATTGGACACACCTTTCATCCGTTCACACTGGAAGGATGGCGAGGCGTGCTGGGAGTGGGGATCAGAAGTAATATATATAAAAACAAAGGCTCCCATTTTTAAACAAGCAAGCACAATGACCATTACAGGGTATCTCCAGGCTGCACTTACAGATCAGAGGGTGTGCTGATTAATAGATACGCTCTCACTCAGTCACTTCACTGGTCTCATTGCTCTGAAACAGCTGTGCCAATCACAGTGACACATGACAACAACAGCTCAACAAATTAAGAGACGCTTCTTCAGGAAATTATTTTGTTGTCTCGACGGTGCAGAGCGGCGCGATATTAACACACAGCGTCATAAATCTGCAGCCAAAGGCAGATGGTGTGTTTTTTTTTTTTTTTTTTTTTTACAGTTAACTAGATATAAACAAATAATAATCTCACATCATATCTTAAAATGTGATACAGCTGTGTTTTGCATGTTGTTTTTATTTTCATTAAATAAATTTTTTCTGCAACAGCCTGGTGCAATTTGCACGTGATTGCATGAACGTAAACACAGTGGACTGCCGTGTGTTAATGGTACTGCGCACTGACATGGCTGCAGATTTATCAACATATGTGTCTTGCTGTCTTCAGATGGCTGCAGGGATTTAATAAACTGCAGGAGATGTTTTTACAATATAAAGCAGCTGTGAACAACAGATACTGTAAGAATCACTCATATTAATTTAGAGATAAATTCAGACTGGCTTACTGGTGGGTCCTGTTTTAACCGCATTAGAAGATAATTTTTGATGAGGATTTTAATGCACCTACAGACTGGGGAGTTTTTAGTTTAATTAGTTTATTTACATTGCAGTTATTATTGCATTATTGCTATGCATTTGCTCCAAGTATAAAGTTTGCGCCAGGAACAGATGCGATTGAAAGCCCACAAAAATACGAACAACTTGCTTTTCACTGCCTCATTTGAACAGACCTCCCACCTGTGCACCAAATTACCACTCAAATGTGCGAAACAAATCAAAGTCCAAGTGCTCTAAACTTGGACTGTGCTGGTCATTTGGCAGCCATGAAAAAGGTGCTCTAAGGTTTTACAATTCAATATGTTTAATGTCAATATTCTATGTCACTAATGCATGTGCCTTATTTTTGATGATATCTTCCTTCACATATGGAACAAAGAATATTTCTATTCTCTGCTCATGTAGTGGTTTCCATCATTCATTCTCACATGCTTCCAGGTAGAATAGTTGACGCCTGCATGTGACTTCCCATCTGGAAAGATTGGTTTTATACAATTATGTTGCTTAGTAACACAATCAAAGCCCAAACTGAAAATGCATTCACATTATATCAAAGAATTGCTTTGCATGTGGTATGTAAGCAGGACTCATTTTCATAGCTGTAAAATTTACATTATTATATGTTAGAAATTTTTTGCTGAAAGCACGTGAAAAGACTTTGAATGGGACTGTTTATTACTGGAATGTGGAGAAACCAGTTTCACCAGTTTTTAGTCCAGGATTTTGTGGCCAGTCCTAAAGGGTGGCTCAATGACACACTGAGGCCACCCTGAATCCCTGCACCCCTAGGAGAGATTTTGACATCTAATTTCATAAACATGCCGATAATTTTAATCATTAAAATTTGTCTCGTTGGTTAATAACAATTTCTTCTTTCAGAACACATATTTATCCTTACTTTACACAGACTAAAGGAAATTTTGTTTATTTGCTTTTTTGTCAAGAGGTAGATGAACAGATTGATACCACTTCCACGTCTCTAGCTCGCCTAGGATCACCTCTAAAGCTCATTAAATAGCACATTGCATTCTGTTGAAACTGAAGTTTAAAGACAACAGATTCCTTTTTTTACATAGGTTTATGTCCTGGACTATTTGTTGGTTTGGACCAGCAGAATGTTTTATGTTGGCTTTGATGTAAAACATCTACCGTATATTATTGATGAACATTGCTGCTTCTTTGCCCACTGTAGCTATGATGAAATATGTATGGAAATTGTGCTACGCATATAGGGTGAGGAAAAATGTCAGCTCAAACTGAAAACTTCCAGAACCCTAAGTTAAGTATTGCACATATGGGAAAGGGAATATCAAAGAATATATCGTCCCTGTGACAGCAGGTCCTGGTGGATATACCTGGTGGATTTCTTTTTTTTCCCATTTTTACCCCAGAGTGTAGTGTCCATGGGCAAGTGCAATTGACTGCACTCTCTCCTAGTGTTTATTTTATCCCCTTGCAGATGTGGTGGTTTTCGTGACGCATATGGACTTTTGAATAGAACATGATAAAGGCACACACATACACACATATTATGCACAAACACATAGACACATAAAGGCACACACATAGACATACAAAATACACGAACACACAGATTACACAGCTAGGACAGTATTGAATGTTTCTCTGCCACCAGATAACATTCAGCCAGTCTGTTTTCAGATTGGCCTTGACCAAGATTAAGGAGTCGAGCACACACACACACACCATGCAGGCTCATGGGAAACACAGGCAATATTACAGTCATGTGACGCTCAGAACACAGACATATGATTATAAGAACGTACAGGACATTTGGGTCCAGATCTGGTGATTGTACTATGTAACAGTGATGTAAGAATGACGTAAAAATGGGTATAAAAGGTTGTGAAAAGTAACAGTAAAGGTTCGTTCGGATTCGCAAGCAGCTGTCTCCGTGTTGTTATTTCATTGCGTTCTGGAAGGTTTTCTCCACAACATAATTGGCGACGAGGATGGGATTGGAAGAGAAGAACTGATCTGCTGGCTGTATCTTGGACTGGGAGACACTGTAAAACGGCCGTCATAAAAAAGGTAAGACATTTCTTGCCACTTTATTTGCAGTCTCACCCAAACCTAAGTGCAGTAAGTAGTATCAAACATTCTCTCCAAAAAAGAAATTCCAAAGTTAGATGTTGGATGTACAGCTGCTGATCCGAGCCCACTCATGCAAAAGCCCCCCCGTAGTGGTGAAAAGTTAAGAGGGAGAGTAAAGGGGGGTTGCCTTTTGTGTGCTTTAACAAATTAAAGACTCGAGTCAAAATTGTGAATTGGACCTGAGAGAATTTAAAGAGTTGAAGTATGTGTGTTTTATTGAAGCTTTGAGGCTGCTTTGTGTTTTGTGTTGGGTTGATCTGTGTTTGGGGGATCCTAAGAGGGGATCCTACAGAAACTGAACTACAGAAGTTAAGTCTAAGATTAGACTTTGTGTTGGGTTGATCTGTGTTTGGGGGATCCTAAGAGGGGATCCTATAGAAACTGAACTACAGAAGTTAAGTCTAAGATTAAACTTTGTGTTGTGTTGATCTGTGTTTGGGGGATCCTAAGAGGGGATCCTACAGAAACTGAACTACAGTAGTGAGCCTAAGGTTAGGCTGTGTGTGTTTTGTTTTGTCTTTGTTTTGTGTTAATGTGTGGTTTGTACTGCAGTAGCTTTTGGGCCCGGGGGAAGAGGAATTATAGTAAAACCAGATTATAATTCGTAATAATTTGACTGTGGGTACAGGGAGAATAAATTTAGTAACTCCCATAAAAATCATAAAATAATTTCATAAAAATCTTTTATGAAGTAAAAATATACAGTGAGTATACAGTGTGCATGGGCGCCAAGTGTGTATGTTGGTTGTCTAAGAACAGAGACGCATGAAAGAGATTAAGAGTTGTGTGTGTGAGTGAGCGGCCGCTGAGAGTGATTGAGAAGCTGTAAGAGCGTGCAAAAATTCAAATGTACATTAATGGTCTGAATGAAGCGTTAAAATCCTAATCAAATTCACTGAGCTGGTGGTGTGACCTCTGGCACAGGACGAGTTGAGTAAAAAGTTCAAGAGTCTGAGTTTGTCATTCTAAAATACTCTATAATCCTGATGTTTATGTAAATTATTGCTTGTATATTCTGTGTTGCTTTGCAGATATTTCTGTTAAAATAAGTTAACATGTTGAGCATTTTCTGTTTGTTCTGATCTGTTCTGATTGTTCTTAAGTCATCATCGTGCTGTTTAGTCTAGTAAGAGACTCTCTGTGCCTTGTTGAAGGACAGAGAGGACAGGGAGAGAGGGACAGGTCTACTGATAGGCCCTGTGTGGTGGTTAACTGATTTGTTGGCGAGCTGTCGATGGTAGTGTTTCTGAACTTTGTTGTGATACTGAAGTTGTTTATCGGGCTGCAGAGAGCAGCGCTGTGTGATGTTATTCCCCCTCCTTCCGCACTCTTAGTCTGTTTCAGACAGCCCCGCCCGTCCTGTGTAAGCTGCAGTGATCTCTTTTTCCCTTCTCTCCCTTCAAGCATAAAGCTGAAGTTAAGTTAATGTTGAATGTTTTCTTTTGTGGTTAAATGATTCTGAGTTTTGGTAAAGTTAATTTTTGATCAAGTTGCGATTTGTAAGCTGTACAACTGTTATTGTGTGGTTAAACTTTGTTGCCTAAAGGTGCTGTGTTCTTAAATAACAATTTCATTGGATTCTGCTGCCAAAGTCTAAAAGTTACAGTGAAGCTGCATCTATTTTTCTAACAGGTTTCTTGTGTAAGAAAATATTTAATAAACACATTACAACCAGCACTAGTAGTCATAATAAAGAATAAAAATAGAGGTTTACTTTTAGGTTGCGCGTAATATTTCTAATTGGAATCTTGACCTCAAATAGGCTTTAACCTAGAATCTTCTGACTTTAACCTACGATCAATTGATAAAGTCTTATCAGCCAGTGTAATTTTAAATTGCAAAATGAGTCTCAGTCCAGTGATGATCCTGGGCGTTAAACACCCAATATGCAGAAAAGAGATAGAAAAAATTTCCAAGAAATGGAAAAAACGCACTAAAGGTTTGGACTCCTGCTGGCCAGAAGGAGGCACGTTTGATGTGAATGTGTGTGAAGCTATGGAGGTTCGAATTAAAGACTATAAACCAAAAGACAAAAGTAAGAAACGACAACAGAAACGAGAAATAGAATTAGGGATAGTTAAACTGTTTAGGGATGAAGGAAACCAATACAGGAGCGCAGATGAATCAAGGTGCGTGACTAAAGAAACCGGGATTTATCCCATGATTTCTGGAGCAGCTGAAATAGATGAGGCCCTAGAGGCCGGTCGTATGCCCATTCCCAAATCCTGCAGCACCCTCAAGAAGAATGTAAACTTCAGAAAATCACAAGTGCTCGATTGTTATGCCGAGAGAAATCAGCCATGCAAAGAAGAAGGAGAGTCCTATTGGCTGGATTCAGGTCGGGTAGAACCAGGGAGAGAAATGGAGCGAATTAGGATTCAGGAATTAGAGGAAGAGATAGACAGTAATTATAATTCCTGTTTGGGGGGAGGATCAGGTGAGGCAGATGTGCATGAGTTAGGCGAAAGACTAGTGTTTGAGGAACAGGCAGGCCCGTCAAGGGAGAGACAGGAAGTACTGGGAGGCCAATATCCAATTTTGATAAAGGGGAAGCAGAGCCGACACATTCCATGGCAAACTCTTGACTTTGCGGGGCTGACCTCCAAACTTCCTGATATGCACAAGGGAGCCAGTAAGTGGATTAAAGTTTTTGAAGAAGAGACTACTGGCAGAATGCTCTCCATCGGGGACATCAAAGCAGTGTGGGCACGCACAATCGGAATACCTGCTATGGAAAATATTTTGCGTTCAAATGGAAATGCATGGATGATTGACCCTAACGCGGATGGAACAGAGTTTAACCTATCTAGAACTGCCCTCTGGGCATCTTTGCGAAGGGAGTATCCCATTCAGGTGGACTTTAGAGCACTAAAAAGTGAACCACTGACAGATACTGAGAACCCAACTGCTTACATTAGCCGTCAGTCGAAACGATGGAAACAAGAGACTGAAGAAGATCCAGAGAATAGTCTACGGCTAACTAAAATCTTCAGGAACTCCATTATAGAGGCCATGCCCGGCCCCGTGAAAAGTAGACTTGAAGATGTGGTGGGGTTGGCATCAAAAACTCACACAAAATTTTGTGACCATGTAATACATGCAATAGACAGATACAGGAAAGAGGAGCAGAAGTTGCGTGAACAAGAGAGAGCGATTCAAAGAAAAGTCTCACAACTTCAACTAACTGAACTGACAAATAAGAGCAAGAAAAAGGTTCAGGCTCCCGTATTGAATGATGATGAAGAAGCACAGAGTGGGGCAATTGCTGCTCCTGCAGTCGCTGTGCCTTCTGCTCCTCCGATCCACCACCAATCTCCTGCCCCACCCCCACAAGCTCCTCCTGTTGTTTATGTTTACATACAGCAACCAAGAGGAAGAGGGAAGAAAGCAACGGCCCAGAAGGGAAATCGGGTTGGACAACATAAACGGTGTTGGGGATGTAACCAACCTGGACATAACCATCGAGACTGTCCTGAAAATCCATGGCCGGCTCAACAGGAAAAAGGACGGCGGTCTGAGGGTCAGCCCACTCAAAGTGGGAACGCCAGTCCGGCCAATCCCGGGGGTGGGCCTAAACACGGGTACTAGGGATGCCCAGAGAATCCTATTGGGGAGGGCCAATTAGCCGTAGTGACAACAGCAGCTAATGTCGAGCCAATGTTAGAGGTGCAAATAGAAGGCAGTTCAACTATCAATTGGTAATGACTAAATCATTCTGCCAATCCTAGTATCTGAACACACACCTGTAAATTTGCTAGGGAGAGATGCGTTGTGTCAACTAAAAATAAAGATTTGGTGCTCTCCACAAGGAAGTTTACATTGATACTTCGGGTGTAAATTTTAAATCCGGTGCTTAAGGAGTTGGGAAAATGGGAAATATACATTCGAGCCCAAATTCCAGAAGCAAAGAAAACAGAAAACAGCCCACTGCTGATTGCAGCTCCAAACTAGATAACGTGGCCCAAGGTTGGCCACCGTGCTATCAAGGACTAGCCGCCATTTATTATGCATATGACAAGGCATCCCCTAGTACGATGGGTAATCCAGCTACAATATATACACATCATAAGATCGCGGAGCTACTTGATCGAAGCAAATTTGTGATGACCCAAGCGCGGTGTTTACAGTATGTGTTATATTTTCTATCCTTAGGTTACACAAGCCCTGTGGTCCTCGGCAGTATTAATTATTTGTCTTTGACTAGGTGCCACCATATCTTAACACTGTGGTGGCCAGGGTCATAGAGACCTGTTGCTGCCGTCCTAGTCATAATAGATAGCTTGTTGTTGCCATTTCAATCTGCATAAACAGACATCTGTGTCTCCAGACTAGAATATGCTGACAATAACACCTCCAAGAGTAAAGACATTCTCTTTGACTAATTCTGGGGTGTATAGTATTTGTGATGTTATCTTAGAGTTTAAAGTATATGCACCATCACGAGTTCATCAGAATGCGAGACGGACTCAAGCACTTTAGATGAACTATGAGAGTGTCTCTAGTTCTCCTTCATCAAGCGTCAATAAATAATACAGCATAAGACATCAGAGGCTCCTGAACATTTTCTTATCTGGCAGCAAAGCTAGCGGCAAAAAGTGAAGTTCCCATTATGACGCAGTTGGTATCATTAGAACCAATTGTAACTCCAGAAGACATTATTCTAATGCAACAAAATGCAGGACTGAGTGAACACAGCATCTTGCAGCAAAGGGGGGGCAACAAAGGATGAAAGAGGGCTGTGGAGATATCATGAGGGTTTGTTGGTTGCACCAGTAGCGTTGTTGACTATGTTGATTTCTGAGGCGCACAGTGTTGATCACTGTGCGAGGGGGAAAGTACTTAGGAAGATAAGACAGCAAGGATATTGGTCACCATATTTGCAACCAGTGGTTGATGAAGTGTTGGAACAGTGTGAAATTTGTGCTCAGAGTAATGTCTATCTGCTGATAGTGGCAAACTGCTTGATGGAGATACCACCCAACAATCAAGCCAAGGAGAAGCTTTGGACGGAGGATTTTATGTCTGAATATGTAAAAAGATTAACTGACGTTTTGAATTTTATCATTACAGGTGTCTGAACAGCTCACAAAACCATCGAAGGGAACATATTCATCCTTTTAATGAAGAAAATCTTGTATTAATCAAATATCGTGTTAAGTGTTTTTGTCTCCCAGGTGAAACCAGGTGTTCCTGCGCTTTAACCAAACTGCCTATTAACCAAACTAACCAAACTGTAAACCCTGTTATGTTTGACTGTCCAATTGACAGATGTGATGACTGTAATATTGTTCACCCCCTGACTTTCTCTCAAGGTAAATGGTTGTGGACAACGCATGATAAAGCTCTGATTGAGATGGTGCTCAGTGCACCCAGGTAATGAAGATAACATTCACAGCTGCTGTACCTTTGACTGAGCCTCTGTGGTGTTTCACCCAACAGCCATTTAAAAGTTATCCTGATTATAAACTGTGGGCTGTTAATTACCAAGATGTTCCAGGCGAGGTGTAGAGCTGTAAGATCTTTACTATGGTGAAACTGATAAGGACGATAGTCTTCTATATATTGGTCAATTTTCTTCCATAAATACACTCGAGCTAGCCAAACCTAAAATCAACAAGGCGTGATAGAGGTACAGGTGAAGTTTCTCAGACTGTGCAAAAACAAATTCGGCCTCAGTCTAATGATTGATTATGCTTGTTCAAGGAACACTCACCAATGTCTCATCCAATTCCATTCACTAGAGCGGATTATAAAGTGTGCCACGAGATTTGAAGATGAAGCAGATGAGTGCTATACTCCTGCCTACCCTGTAGTCTCCACATAATACTTAAATTGTCTTACACGTTGCTAAAACAGTCAATGAACAGTACCCTACTGAGCAGTTTCAATTAGACTACACCTTTTCGCATTAATCATATACAAATGTATGGAATCAGGTTTTGATGTAGAGTTCAAATAGTTATGGCCCAAACAAACTGTTCAAGGCAACAATGAATAAAATAATTGAGAAGAAATATTTTCTATCTTCGGGGATAAAATCAGTTTTCTGCTATGTTCCATTTTAGGTTAACTTTATTTGATGATTCTGGCTTTACTGGTTGTTTGGTGTTCTAAAAGATGTGATTTTTAATCATTTAGAAATTGCCATTTTATGAATCACTTTTAAAATCTATTTTCAATGATGGTTTTCACAGTAATGTAATACATGTTTAAAAGTTCAAAGTTACAACTATGTTATGATGATATGCAACTGATGGATAACGACTGTTCATGGAAATATCCTACAAAGATGGACTCCACGCCACCATGCATCGTATGTGCTAGTAACCTCTCCATGGTGGTGACCCTCAACTGTACATAATGTACATGGGTCGAAGATTTTGCGATATCTTGATTTCAACGATGATTGTTGTGATTGATTTAAAAAGAGAGAAGAAATTTGCTCTAAAAATGTTAGCTTGTTTTATGGAACCCCTTCTAATTGCTAGGGTTTTATCTACTAGGTGAAATAATAAATTTGATCTTGCTCCTCTCCCAGTGGCATATTTGCACATGATCTGTGACCTCCCTGATGACCTTCTTTAACACCCTGGTGTTGTAGGAGATCTTCCTAGCTTAAAGGCCCTTGTTGACCTGAAAGTGGGACTCACACATCATGGGAATGGGATGATGGGGTACATAAGAGGGGGTCTTAAGGTTTTTCACTGATTAATTAATCCAAACCGACTGCTTTGTTTGGAGTGGTCAGCTAAGGACTTTGAACTGGAAAGAACAATGTGGTGCCATCTGGACCAAATGGACTTTTATTATTGGACAATTAAGTGACTGTGAGTGATTGTGTTCAAGGTGATCATTGTCACATCTTTCCAATTTCACTGAGTTATGTTGAATTCATTTTTTTAATCTCAAGATGAGTTTTTCCTGCATTTGAACACAGCAAACATGATTTATCACACACACACACACACACACACACACACACACACACACACACACACACTGATTCTGTTTTATTACTACACGTGACTTCGATTCATTCATAAGTCTTTTTGTTTGACTTTGGTTTATTATTACATGACTTTGATTCATTGATTTTGTTTTGCTATACATGACTTTGATTCAATATTCGTTGATTTTGTTTTATTGCTATACATGATCTTGATTTAATATTCGTTGATTTTGTTTTATTGCTATACATGATTTTGATTAATATTCGTTGATTTTGTTTTATTGCTATACCTAATTTTGATTTATTACTATTACACATGGCATTGATCTATTAATGATACATATAATTTGGATTCTTGTTTTATCAGGATTGTTTTATTTTGTTTGCGATTTTTGCTATACAACACACATACACATAATATTGTTCTTGGTTGATTTTAACTCTGTTACACACCAGTTGATTTGTTCTTGTAGATTGTTTTCATTTTGTTTGTTATTGTTTCATACTCATAATATTGTGATTTTGTTTTTTGGACTTTGTTTAATACATAATTGTAGTTTTGTCTTATTCTACATATAATCAGTATAATGTAACCACCAATGCAGGCCATTGTGTGATCGCCCGTGTTAAACATATAATCAAAAAAGCATTTCCGGGGGTCGTAAGGGAATTTCTCCCCAAGTGGGTTTTCGCCCTTATTTGCATTGCTGTGGTGTTGAACTTTTAGTGGGGATTTGATATCCCCAGAGGAGGGATATGTGGTGGTTTTCGTGACGCATATGGACTTTTGAATAGAACATGATAAAGGCACACACATACACACATATTATGCACAAACACATAGACACATAAAGGCACACACATAGACATACAAAATACACGAACACACAGATTACACAGCTAGGACAGTATTGAATGTTTCTCTGCCACCAGATAACATTCAGCCAGTCTGTTTTCAGATTGGCCTTGACCAAGATTAAGGAGTCGAGCACACACACACACACCATGCAGGCTCATGGGAAACACAGGCAATATTACAGTCATGTGACGCTCAGAACACAGACATATGATTATAAGAACGTACAGGACATTTGGGTCCAGATCTGGTGATTGTACTATGTAACAGTGATGTAAGAATGACGTAAAAATGGGTATAAAAGGTTGTGAAAAGTAACAGTAAAGGTTCGTTCGGATTCGCAAGCAGCTGTCTCCGTGTTGTTATTTCATTGCGTTCTGGAAGGTTTTCTCCACAACACAGACCACAACAAGGTCTGTTACCCCACTAAACAAATCAATGTAAGGTGTAAAAAAGTAATGATGTGACGCTGAACTCTAACGCCCAAAGCTATGGCCTACTAAATCAGCCCCAGTGCTGGGCTTTTCCCCTTGAGTGCATGATTAAGCTGCTCTGACTGAACGGGGCTCACGAGATTCAGTGCTGTCAAAGCATCATGGAAGCGTTAAAGAAAAAGACATGCTGAGGCCTCTATCTTAAACATCCACAAAGACAATGAAGTCGCTTGGTACCTTCTTTAGAAACACTGTTTCAAAGAGATACCATATCAATATTGTTCCTCCTCTGTGTTTACCAATACTATAATAAAATTGCTGCAGCTGCAGCACCAGTTGTGGGATGTAAGTACAATTACAACACAAGTACATTTACTCAAGTGCAATTCTGAGATATTTTTCCTTTATTACTATAGTTCCATGCTATGCAACCGTGTAATTCTACTTCACTACATTACAAACGGAAATATCGTACATCCACTACATTTACTTGGCAGCTATATAGTTTTTGCTCTAGTTACTCTGGTTAATTGGACCTCTAATCATGTGTAAATCAGGAGGTATTATGCTGTGACCAAGCTTTAAGTACTATTCAATGGTCACGTCGACCAGAGTCAACTAAGCACAGTTTGTACATGCTGTCACTGTCCTAAGAAGAGGTCTAATGAGGCTACGTAAGTATACATGTGACTGAGTTAACTACAAAACAATACAAATAGTAAGCGTGTCCTCTACTTTGACCTTATGCAACATTAAAGTGCTGCAAATACTTGGATGCATCAATAGTAACAAAGCAATACTGAAAATATACTGCTGGCAGGGTACACTGACTATACACTTTATAGCAATAACTGTACTTAAGTAATATGTTCATTGTTGACTTTGTGCCTTTACTACTTTCACTGAAGAAAAACACTGGAACAATTTTCCACCTCTGTGGAGCAGGCCTGCTGTTTAATACCGGTAACCACTGAGGTACTCAAGAAAAGACATGATGGGATGGGAAAACAAGGAGTAAACAGTAATTAATCCCCCTTTCAAGATAACAGAACATTCTGAATACAAAATGAAAACCAAGTCAAATTTGGGAAATTGCCCTTGTAATTCTGAGATGAATGGACTTGTTGCCATTCCGCCATCTTGACTTGTCACAGCAGGAAAAACACAGGTGGACTTAACAACAGTAATGATGGCTCAGTTCCATTGAGTGTCCCAATGACAGTGAACCAGCAGCACAATAGCAGGACCTCTCTTAAGTGGAATGCAGCTGTGAGCTTCCTGCTGTGATAAAATGCCGGATGTCCTTTCTGTTCTCTGCTTGTAAATATCACTAGACAGAGTTATAGATATGTATCAAAGATGCTGATTATTGTTTCTTTTACAATAACTTTAGAGTTTGCTATGACTAATACTACATTTAGAATTTTCTTTTTGTAAATAAATATTTTATGATGGAGTAATACTTAGGCCCACAGGCCACATTTGGATCAGTTGCTGAGTGTCCTGCCAACTATTTCTCCCGGAGTCATCTTATTCTGCCACTTCAATGATCCTAATGTTTATTCATTTTAGCTGATAAATGTTATTAATGTTCGTTTATTAACTGGCCCCTGGCCTCCTGTCATTTTGCAAAAGTGGCCACTGGGCAAAGCAAGACAGGCTTAAAATGTACATTTCTATTTCCAAGTTAAGTCACTGTAAATACAAAAACATTGGCATGACAATGTTTCTGCATTAATTTAATGTATTAGTTCTTAGAAGGCGGTGTATGTGTCAAGATATGACAGGAAGAATGAACAGTGTACTATACACAATGATATGAATATACTCAACACGGACCCCATGGAACAATAATAGCACAACGGGAAACCTTGGCAAAAGTTAATTATGTCTTTATGTTTACTGCAATGGATTATCTGTCACTGTTTTTATTTTTTTTAACATGAATGAATGACAGTATATCGCATCACTTCAGAGGAGATGGATGAATCTGTGCAGATACAACTAGGAAACAAAACAAAAGTCAAACCAGTTTAAAACTTCAGTATCTGCAAATCATTTCATGCCATGTTAAATATTTTTGTCTAATTTCTATAATCATACTTTGAGAGATTCTAGTTTACAGTTTGCATTTCTAAAGGTTTGATTTGTCACTTTATGTATGGAGTGGTCTCCGTACCAACAGAACTGTCCTTATCAGACCTTCTGCATCATAAAGGCTGATGTGACTGTTTTGCATCGATATATCAGTTTTGTTGTTTTTGTTCATGCATTTATTCTCTATGTGTTGTTAATCCTAATGCAGAATAGGCAGTTAACATGTGTTCTGGTCCTTGTCATTGGTAATCCCCAATCCAGCAGCAAACACAAAACATTTTCTGGCAAAAGGTTCGTAATTATAGATGTCCCTGTCACTTTTTCTTTTTGCTTCTGATGCAGTTTCTTCAATATTGATGATCTTCTCATACCCATCCCAACTTTTTTTTTTATCAAACAAAGCGTGTTTACTGAGGCATGACAAGTGTGTGCATCATCTCCTTTGTTCCAGTGGGTCTGGCAAAAGAAGCATAGCACTTTTAATTTTTAAAACTGCATTTGGAAGTCCAATAGAAGTAACCCTGTGACTTGATACTTGAATGTTTGCACAAGAAGGTTTATTTTTCTTTCTGAGAGATCTATGACATTATTGAATCAAGCTCACCAAATGGCTATTTTAAGATTGTGCTATATACTGTATAATCTGCCATTTGTTTTGATTTATCTGGTAACTTAAATTCCATAGCTGTTCCTTTTAGCAGGGGTTCATTTTCCTCATTTATCTTGCATGAGTTGGTTCAGGCGACTGGAATGCGTTCTTCTGCTCAGCATGTTCCACTTCACTTGCAGTTTTATGATGAAAAGACTACAAACCAAAGTATCCTAGCTACCGTCTACCACACTCTTCCTCTATTTCTGGGCAACATGTGTCCCTGCTTGACGTAATCTCTGGTGCTACCCACTGCTAATTACATCTGAGCAGTGGAAGTTGCGGAGCAGAATGCTTAGAGGTAGAAAGATTGTAAGATAAGTAGATAAGCATGATGACAGAACTGTGTTCCTACACTTAGTTACACGCAGAGGTGTATAGATGAAAAAGTTTCCTTGGGTAAAGCGTGAGTGTGTTTGACTGTTGTGTCAGAGTGTGTGTGTGTGTGTGTGTGTGTGTGCGTGTGCGCCCACAGTGTGCAATTCTGCTGACAGCTCAGGATCCTCTAATAAGTGGCTTCCCTGTTTGGGAAAGGGATGTGAGGGAGGAAAATGGCTCTTTCACCTCTGTAACCTGCTGAAGTCCCCTCTGTGCTAACGCTCGGCTGCACACTTAGGTGCTCTGCTGCACAGGCTCATGCTCGGCTGCATATGGTTTAATTAGAGTGGAAAGCATATGTCTCTACAGCAAGGTACCTGCCTGTCAGATTAAAACCAGATGACTGTTTTATGCAACATCATGTCTCATTTCCCTAAATACTGACTATTAAAGAGGCAATAAGTAAAGTTTTTACTTCCACAAAATGGCCTAAATATATCTGTCTATCCTGTTGATTAGGTTGTTGATTAACAAGTAGAGCAGTAGTTCAGAAATGATTTCATCAAATGGTGAGATTTGAACTCATGCTTTACTCCTGCCTCACCAATTACAATTTTCGGTGATAAGTGTACTTTTAAATTACATGAGTGGAGTTTTTGACCTCTAGTGGCATGTTTTTGAGACAAAGTCACAGAAACATAAAATTATGCTACGTTTCACAAGTAATTATCAGTTTTACAAATTGTGAAATGTAGGCTAAATAAGTTGCCAATATGCAAATTGATGTGAGATATAAATAAGTAGGTTATAAATTGATCAAATATGTATTAAGCCGATGGTGCGAGGTAAATACCAAATATTGATCACTGTGAGTGAAGAAGGGCTCCCCCTCCCTACAAAAGCCAATTTACCCACTGCTCGCAAGTGACATGATACACATTCATGTGGATGCTTTTCACACCGTTTCCATAATAAATAGCTCATCTGCTGTTTAATATTGTAGTTCCATCATGAAACAAGTCTTTGAAGCAGAATGACTGAATCGGGAGATACTTAAATCCGACTTTATAAAATGCACATCTTAAATACATCATAAAAACAGCAGCAGTCACTAATATCGAATCCAATCTAAGATTTCAGAGGATGGAATAAAGGCTCTCTGAAAGCTGATTCTCGTTGCTGTGGGTACACTCTATCGTCTCCCCGAAGGGAGTTTTACCAAATTCATCAAACAAAAGATGTGAAAGGTCCTGAACTTTTAATGTTGCTTTCCTCCTGGTTTATGAGCTGTGCAGCTGCTCCGGCTGTCTCTAGGGGTTCTGAATTATCTCGCTGGCTGTGTTAACTATTCTTTGCAGCAAGCTTACTTTTGCTCCTATTCGTGCCGGTACAGAAATGTACCTACATTTCTGTACCGGCACATGATGTCGAATCATACTTTCCACTAGATGGGTGTAAACCATTCTCAGGACTTCTTTGCTCATAAAGGCTGTTTGATTTGCTTAAAAGAAGCAATGTTTGTAATGAAGTGCTCCTTTAAAATTTAAGCTGGTGTCTAAAATCATTCCTAAAGTTTTCAAACGACCTACCATCTCTACAGCTTGGCCCTCAATTGGCTGAAACACTGGTTGTTCAGTCCTATTGCTGAGTTCCTCGGTCTTCTTAGCGTTTAACAGCTTAGCACTCTCTTGACACCATGTTAATGTAATAAATGTAGGAACTCTCCAGTTCGTCAGTACCCCTTAACATCAACACAGCTGTAATATTCAAATCCATAGATCATAGTTGAGCTAATATTGTATTCCCTGCTCTGTAGTATATATCTTGGTCAGAGAACAGAGGAAAGAGTTAAAGCAGACCCACTCTTCTGTTATGAAGCCAGCTTACTGAAGAAACTTCCATTCACTCCTCGAGTGTGTATAGCGCCACTGTACAAACTTCAAGATTAAAATAAGAACAACAATTAATGCTCATGCAAATCTGTGACAGTGGGACCGATGCCTTTGTTTCTTTAAATCTGGTTGTCACTGGTTTTTAATTAGCTGACTCCCTTTAGCGAGTGTGAATACAAAGCTCTTATCAATGATACAACAGAAACATATGAGGGGCCGTACATGCTAACAAGGGCCTTAATCAATGGCTGCCACACAGGCACCAGGCAGGGTTTAGCACAAGCTTCTTCACGTTAACAGGCTGAATTGTTGCTGTATTACTTCAATACATAAATGTGAGTGCATTTGAGTTTTATTTGTTCTATACCTGTTTGTTTGTTGCTTCCTGTGTTTAAATTCTGCCACAGCACTGAACAATTTGCCAAGGCAACAGCGGAGCTGTTTGTGCAATACATAATGCGGGGATGAAAATACACATTTATAGAGCACATTTTGATGAGATGGAAAGCAATGCAGTACGTAGAATGACAAACATAAAGAGAGTAGCTCTTTTTTTTTTTTTGCAACAGCTCATGTGCTTCAATACAGCTGTTGACAACAAGGCAGCATGTGTTTATGGGTTTTTGGGGTGAGGCTGATTTCTCTATTTCTTCCCCCGAAAACACGCAGGTGAGCGTGTGCAGATAAAACGGCAGTGTGCCTCTATCAAATAACCAGCACTGTGATCCCCGAGGCTGGAACGATGCTGCAGCCCATTCCACTCTCAGTGTGGAGCCCCATTAAGCTTTGGCTCCAATCAAAGATCGTCTCCCTGTATCAGATTTACTTCATCTCCGAGGGCCCACTCCACCTCCGAGACATGGCGCGCTGACAGCTGATTGATCTGTACTCTGGTTTCTTATGATTTCGCTTCTTCTTCCCCTCGCCCCCAAGAAAAAAAAAGACTGAAAATGGAACAGATTTTGGTACACAGAAGAAGCAGCTGTGTGTATGTGTGTGTTTTTACACTGATTGCAGGTTGTCCTCAGGTTGTTGTTTGTGAAAAGTGGCCAGCATTTTCTTTTTCAATTTCAATTCCATATCCTTCATGCAGATCAATCCATGACTATGTATGAGTTAAAATCTTCAATAACTATGTCTCCATTCTCTGTATTAGGCTATCTATCAGTGTTGTGTATTATGTGTGTGTTTTGATGTGATTGTGTGTGTGTGTGTGGTTTGGTGGCAGATTGATGTGTTTGTCTTCCCTCTGTTGTTTTCCATCCTTTGTTTCATGCTGTTGTTTGGACAGGCATAGGCTAGCTGGAGATGGGAATAAATGGGACTGTTAGGAGACATCCGTTATATGCTGACACAAAACCATTATAAAAGAACAACTCCATATGTGTGTGTGCGTGGTGTACAGGCACATACAGTACAGTGTGTGTGTGTATGCGATCTATCGTGGGAAACAAATGTGTGTTTGTTTTGTTCTGTGTTGGACAATATTGTATTTCATACCTGTGTGTGTGTGTGTGTGTGTGTGTGTGTGTGTATGTGTTCGTGTGTATTGTCTACTATTCTTTTCATTATCGAGAAGTTCATTCTTGTGCGACAAATCTATGAACTGGTTGGTCTAAAAAAAAGTCATTAACACTCATCATGTGTTTCCCCAACCCAAGATGGTGTCTCCAAAGATTCAACTAACAGTTTGAAAACAAACAATATTAAATTTACAATATCCTGAAGCCATGACCAGTTGTTTGGTTGATAAATTCATCAATTCATTATAATATAACTGTAAAGTTTTGACATGTCAAGTAAAATTTTGTTGGCAAAGGCCGTGACACTGAATGCATGATCTGTAATAATTATGTTATAAAATTATTTGTATATCGGTTAGTAAAATGTATAAGAATAATCTATAATGTAATCACACACACATCAAAAAAATAGAAATACATTATTTATAAGGTGACAAAATGTGAAATAAGTTAAATCAAGATTAAACAAATTAATATATAATAATAAAACCACTGCATTCAACATTCAAGTGTTGTAGAGATCAAGACTTTATCTCTGGCGTAGATACGGACTTTTGATCCACAACAGAACTTATACATTCAGAATTAATTAAACATGTATTGTTGATGCAGCTATGTCTTGATAAGGTTGTAACTTTAGTTGCTGCAGTGAGTCTTTTAACCTATTCCTACCCACTGTTCATCACACAGAAACACTAGTGCCACGTTGATTTCACAGATTGTTAGTAGTATAACAATATTTCATGAATAAGTTGTATAAATAACATGTATTTAAAAAATTAACCCATATTAGTGTCATCAAGTATTAGTGTTATTTAACCCCAGTGAACCTAAACAGTATAATCTCTATAAACAGATATATGGATATGAATGCAGAATCTTGTCTTGATTTTGGATAAATAATCACATTTTCTTCTCTTCCACTTCTGTGTCAGATTGTAAATGTGATAAAAGCCATAATGAAATGATTGTGTCTTTAAGTAGATGAGTGTTAAAGGGTAAATTTCATTTTATAAACGTTTCAAAAGTTGATAGGAAAAAAAAAAGACGTCATTGTTTCAGTACCACATCGTCAAAAACATGACATGTCTGTTACCCTGCTTAAAAATTCCCAGCAGAACAAGAGTACAACACGCAGCAGGAATCTCTCACAGTTGACTGAATGAAGCAGTAAGGGTCCCGTTTCCCTGCTGTTTCCTCTCATATGTGCTCTCCTTCGTGGCCATAGACGTGTCCATCACAGATCATTATCAGCACTTTACTAACAGATAATATAGTGCCAACAAACCCTCTAACTGACATGCAGTCCATCAGGTTACACCAATTACAGACGACGATATCAATACAACCATGAACCACCGTATCAATATTACCAGTTAGCCGCCTGGGTTTGACATTCAATCTCTTGCCTTTATGACCTTGATTAATTCTCTAGGTACTCTGGGACATATTCATATCCTCCAAATGGAGGGTCAGTATGAGGATTTCTCAATAACCTCTCGATCTCGGCAAATAGATTGTAACACCCCCATCAAAGGCAGATATTGAAGGGTCTGCAAATTATAATGAAATATGCACAATGAACTGGCAGGGAGGTTATAGAAATTAAGAATGATACTCTCGGGGTATGGTGGTCACTGATGAAGGGTTTAGCTTAATCTGTTCTTTATTATGTCTTTGACTGTTCTTTGACTATTCTCTTTGCTGCATCTACTTTCCCCTCTCTCTGTGCTCTGTGTATTGTGGCTTATTTGCTCATGCATTATGTTCTGAGTTTAACAACTCATAAAATGAATGTTCTCAGCCTCGTCAGGATTTAAAGGGTAGGACTCGAGCTGTAATAAAAAAAAAAAAAAGAAGAAAAATAGCATGGGGATATGCATTCTTATGTGTGTCCGTCCCAGTGTTGTTTGCCAGTACGTGGTTGTTTGGCAGGGCAAGCGGATGGTGCTGCAGTGCTTTATGGCGTTTCATAAAAATAAATGGTCTCTGTCCGACTTCAATTATAATGGTGAATATGCAAAGGCGCCTCGTTCATTAGTTTGCTTTTGCTCTGTGAGCGGGGGAAGTGGATTTGGTGTATTTAGTATCTGACTGTTGTCCTAAGTAGCAGGGATTATTCTAATGCTCTGTCAGTAGCAAGGCCTAGACCTAATTCCCCTTTCTACTCCTGATATCCATTACAAAGCATACACTAATAGACCCCCGTATTTCCAGTTCCATATGTTCCTTAGCCAATCTCACAACACTGTCATCTATGGGTCTAAATGTGTGTGTGTGAGTGTGTGTGTGTGTGTGTGTGTAAGCTGCTACACAAGCGGGAGTGAAGGTGTGTTTGCATATGTGTGTGCAAACACTTGACCATGTCTACTCAACGTCTTTTCGCATATCCAGAAGAAGATTGGTTCAGTGAGCAGTGTTTGAGGTGCTCAAATAGGCTCATCGAGTCTTTTTGCTTTTGCTCAATCGGAACAACCTGCAATTAGTATTGTGCAAACTAAGAGAAGTGATAGTAAACAGATTACAGAGCAGAATTTGAAATTTTAGGACATTTTTAGATGAACAAATCTTTATTCAGCATGATTTGATTGTGGCACTGAAAGATATTTTCAACAGTATTTTCAAAGAACTTGACTTCAAGCAAAATAACCTAATTCACCTATATCTAGAATGAGCTCATTGATGAAGACTGATAAAAAAAATTCACGATTTGTGTGTTACTTAAAGTAAAACACCGACTTTTTAAAGATCTAAACAGTACAGAGTGACTCTCTCTCAAAACTGTCTTGGCCAAACATACAGACGTTGGTTTGCAAAGCACGTTTACTAGATAAAAGCCAACAGTTTGCAGTTTGGCTAAACCACAAACAATCAATGTTGATACAGCTTATAAAATCTAAAAAAGAGAAGCCTGTTAACGGCACTGACCCTGCCCTTGATTTTTATGGGAGACAAATGGGGTGGAGGGGTTGTAGTTACTGCGCATTTTATCTTTTTTTAAACGCTTGCATTGTTGCAATGGTGTGCTCTGGCTCAAAACCGTAAAAAAAAATAAAAAAATAGCAGTGTTCACTCTCTGGATATGTAAAACCAAAATTGGTGTATCATGATACTAGTAGATGATTCACAAAAATTTCCACTCGCTATACAGAAAAGCAAAACCTTATTTTTCCAGCTGGTCTAATTGAATACTTGCATCTGTATATTAAAATGCAAGAGCTTTGAGAGGTTAAATGCATAGCCTGTACAATCATTTGCATGGCAGTTGCAAGGCTCACCCAGACCTAACATTAACATTATGGGATACTTCTAGTGCAATACTATGCAGATACTGTACAGTCAGCTGATTAATTATCTTGTAGCTAATGGAGACATGATCTACGTTTGCTGCCAAACCACTCTCAGCAGGTGATGCACATAGAATCCTGTATTTTTGCATAATGTGAAGTTAAAAAAGGTGTGAAAAAGATGTTAATTATATTGAACCCTCTGATGGCTATGAGAAAAATACTGACATCTTTATGTCAAATCATTGGGGAATTTGCCGTTACCTCTGTAATTGTTCCATAAATGTTTGTGATTGCTTAGTTAGCTGAGTCTGAATGGTTTGTGATTTCACTATGAGTTTAGGGTATTCCGGTTTTGAGGGTTTGGAGTGAGCATAGCTCATAACTTTACTCAATTGACTTTCTGATATTGAGGGAGTTTCAGCCTTAGGGAAAAGAAAGGAGAGTAAGATATGGCTTTAGCTGAGTAAGACACACGTAATGGGAATTTGGTAACTGGTTCACCGGCCATCTGAAAGTAATGGACACTTTAAAAACATTCCTCGAATCATGAAGCGTTCAAGACACTTTTGTCCTCTTTCTCTTTTCTTGCAATGGACTGATTACACTCTCAAAGGAGGGGAGATGAGGAATTGATAGTTGAAAGGCAAGGTTGTGGGAGAAGAGGAGGCACTATGTGTCTGGTATAAAGTTGTAAAGACGTTGGTATTGGTGGGCCTTAAGAGGACAGATATAGAAAAGTGTAGAAGTACATAAAAAAAGGAGAAAAAATCACAATAGAAAGGTTATGACATGCAGCAGAAGAATCACAATGTAGTTTTTAGTAGTGAGCGTTTAGAGTGTAAATGACTGTCAGGCCCACAGCACAGTACATATTGGAATTAATGAAGGAAAAATGTTCCAGTGGGGCTACATTCATATAATATGAATAAGTAAAACACAAGGCCACACAGATACAGATACAGAGATGTAAGGGAAGAATCTTTGATGGATGGATAGATGTTTTAGCATGAGTCTGGCCTGTGCGTGTTAAAGCTGTGCAGGTGCAACCCCAAAACCACACACGCATTCTCGAACAAATATAAGCACTCGGTTCCCTTTTATTATCAAACTCCAGATCTAAACCTTAAAGCATACCACGCTTCCATGTAAGGACACCTCCACATTTCCAAATGTATTTCTTATTATTTTACATATTTATTCTCTTTTTTCATATTATGTGGTTTTATTATGTAGGTGAAATGCTGTTCAAACACATTTAGACTATACACGGCATATTATTAAACTCACTTTCAAGCTCTGCAGCTACATCACCAAACGGCTCACTCAAAAAAATATGAACATCTCATCTCTGGTATTATAGGAGTTATGTTCCATCAGTGAGACACCTCACATCATGAGTGGTAGCTATTCATTGATCATACTGATTTTTAAGCATTTCCACTCGCAGAGGAGGAACATGGAGATGTTTTATTCTGACCTGAGGGTGACTTAATGCTGTGTGATATCTGAATGTGTACAAAGAAATGACTGACGGCACGTAAAAACAGTAATATAGTTCTGAGTAACAAAGTAATATATACAACCAGGATTTTGATGCTGAAGCTCTGGTAACAAATGCACTTTGATACATGCTTTGATACGGACTGAACGAATGAGGAAAGCAGTGTGTCTGGCTGTGTAAAAGGGAGGAGAGGCAGAGAAACCTCAGGTTAACAGAAGCAGTTTCTATAGTATTCATCCGAGTTTCCCTCATTTCAAAGTTTCCACTAAACCCGCTGCCTGGAACTCACCCCAGATCATCTCTGTTGCTGTTGCAGTGTTTGAAGTGATGTTTGTCTGCAGAATTGCGCAGCATGAGAGCGTGACACTCTCACTTGCATTCAAGCAAAATAACTGCCATTTGTTGTAAAAACAGCTACAGTATAAGCCTGATGATGTTCCATCATGATTTGTACACCTAGAATGTTGTTCCTGTGCATTTCACCCCATTTCCAACACTGACACCAGTTAGCTAATGACCTGTCCTTTGCTCTCTGGAATAATAGCAGGTTATTGTCCATAGTACGCTAGTTATCCAGGTATGTTAACAATTGCAGCTTACTCAGTATAATCACGGTTTCCATTCCCTAAATGTGTGATTTTGGTTTTAAAACGGTGGTTACATAAAGACACCACCCCCCCCAAACTCTGATATATACTGGATATTGCTCTCACTAGAGCTCCATCTATTGTACTTGGAACAATAGTGTGAGTCATGATGTTCTCAGAGTCACATTTGCCAGCGAAAGAGAAAAGCAACAGTTGCTTTTGATGGACTAAAACTGAAACGTTATCTGAGCTTAAATTTTTACCTTGAGTTTTTTTTTATTTTTTTTAATGGCTCTGTACTTCCATTTTTCCTCTACCTTAATTCTTATTGACCTGCTGGTTAATGCTCACTGCCACTCATCTCTCTCCCAGCAGCGCTACTTAGGAAGCAAAAGAAATTGTGACTGCAGGGCTTTTATTCCTCTGCAGCAGTCTAACTTGAGGCGACTTCAGTACCAGAGACAGACACATACGCACAATGCATTCTCTTGTACAGGTGCATGGAAACTGTTTTTACTATTAACCCATATTAAAGATCCCCAGCAGCTGCAAATGTTATCTCAGCTAAAGCGATTGGTCATTATGAACATGAAGAGGAGACTGTAAGAAGAATTTGGTAGCTTAGGGAAAAAAAGAGAATTCATCAACGAATACAAAAAACGCTCATGACATCTAGACACCCGGGCTAAATGATACACTTGTGTTAAGAACCAGCTACAGCAAGATCCATCTATTCCTTTGTCCCTGTTTAAGAATTTGCATTTTTCTTCTACCTCATAAATGTGCAGGACTTTAATTTATCTGTCCGTGACAAGTTGTCCGTGACAAGATGTTACAGGCTCGTACGTGTTAATTGTAAAACAAATGTCATGCTGCATCACGCTGATGTTTGTTAGCTGGCCCGACCTTGACGCAGTAGCAGCCACTGGATACGAGATCTTCAGTTTAACAACAGTGGAGTGAGAGTAAGGCTGGTTCATTAAAAAACATGCCATTGTGTGTGTTAATCTGAAAATTAATTAATTTGAATAAAAGAAACATTGGGTAGTCCATCTCCAAAATATGACACATTTTAATATAATTTAGAAACCCTCATGTTCAAATCCAAGCCATCCCAGTGCATGGATGCGACCCATCAGAGACTAAAAAGAAAATGTTTTTATTATTATTATTATTATTTTATTATTATTATTTATTTAGATTTTTCATGGTTTACAATACCACTTCTGTAAATTTCATTTCCAGACATGACATTAATGTTGTTTCAAAGCATTATCCACACTGCCAGGAATATAATTCTGGATGAAAATGACATATTCCATCTATTTCTTTTTTATTTATACAGAGGATGTGACCTCAGAGTTTTCAGTGTTAGCTTCAGTCCTGATTGCTTTATAGATCTGCTAATCACTGGTCTTTTATCAATAGACAAACCTGATATTAACCTTGACCTTCCTCACATCCTGCACCCAAATCACAAGATTAAGATGGCAAATTAGAAAAGTTAGCCAAGTGCCGCTAACTGCAGCGGCTGATTCGCATTTCAAGTCGGCCCCCATCCTTGAATACTAAACACATCTGGCAGCCGTATTTAAGTCAAGGTTGGTTTCTGTTTGGCCTTCAAGCTTCCAGCTACACAGTCAGCTGTGCTGCCACTCCGCAGGAATAGACTCTCGGTGATCAAGTCTGTTTCAAGTTTCAAATCTTTTCATACACTTTCTAATAAAAATAAATGAATCAAACGATTCAAAAAACTTTTAATGTGGTCAGTAATGTTTGCTGTGTACCCATTAGTCTTGGGAGGCTTTGATCGGCTTAGATATTTTTCAGCTTAGATATTTTTTGGAAATCTTCAAACATCTTATCAGTCGTTGATTGATCACAAAATGAATCTTTGTACATAAAATGTGAAATAGAGGCTTCCTTCAATTTACATTTTTTGTTCAAGCTCACAGATGTTTACTTTTTCAAACATAGATGCACATACACACACACACACATAACATGGTCTGAAGCCAGTGCTGGGGTGCATCATATCTGTTTACAATAATTAAATATTGATGTTCGAGATCTGTCAATGACGTTGGGCCCAGCCCACTCCTACCTAATCAACTCCCCTCCTTACTAATGTATGAACAAATATGATTTATTAATCCCGCCCCAGCTCATCCCAGGCTCCAATTGTTTCAAAAGTTTCTGACTACGTAATTTGCCACCCTTGTTTATCAGCCTGGTTTTGCATCTCGGAACACAGTGAAGAATGTCGAACGCTGTCATGGGAGAATTCGATAAAGCATGCACAAATTACAAAGTGGGACAATTTCTCCCCCACACCCCCGCCTACTCATTTCCCTTTTCATCTCTTCATAGCTCGCATTCTCAGTGATAAGTGCATGTCTATTCGTCTGACAGTCAGTGAGCATATGGAGGGTGTGTGTGGTCCTGCCAAGCGATGGAGAAATCACAGACAGGACGGCAGCACTGTAGCGCATTAGAGTAATCAGAGGGAAATTAACGCCTTTAAGTAGCTTTTGGACATCTGCACGGGGGTGCACGCATATTTTAGATACAGCACACACACAAACACACAAACACACAGAGACATGCTCAGATACCTGACAGCGAACAGATGGAGTCGGCACAACCTGTTTCAGACATCCTTCTCTATTTTATAAAAGTAATCATAGAAGACTAAAAGCTGGCGTTCCCTCTGGCTAGTCTTTCTAATATGTGCATGAGCAAAGCCTTTTTTGAATTATGAAAGAAAACAGGAAGTCGGATGATGAGCTTGCTTAGAGGCGCAGTCAGTCGACTCGCCGTCCTTTGCATGCAGGTGAGCAGGTAGATGAGCATTAAATTTGATAGGTGTGTGTGTTTACCTTGTGAAAAATAAAGCAATTTTATTCAGACCTGCTGTTGCCTTGTGCTTTGAACCCCCAACATGTGGCGGAATGTTTTGGCATATATATTTTTTTGCAGATCATTTGCTCTGATTCTAATTTGCTCAGCTTTGCCTGTCATTGCCGTTTCGACTTGTAAGTCATGTATGAATGAATAGCTCGTGAAACATTACTTTCTCTTACATATTTAGGTTTCAGGCTGTGACAAAGGTCATTCTTTTTGGCAGCATGGCCCTATGTATGTCACTGTTGGTTGGTCCATCACTTAAGTCCAGGTTGACATATCTCAATAACTATGGATGCATTAACATGGCATTTTGTACCTAGACTTTCATAGTGCATGACGGATAAATCCCCAATTACTTTGTTGATCCACTAGCTTTTCATCTAGCACCACGGGCAAGTCAAAGTTATCAATTGTCTAGTGAAGTCTTGGTGACTATGGTAAGCATTATACCTGCTAGACAGCAGCATGTTAACCTGCTGACATTAACAGCTTAAAGCACTGCTGTGTCTAAGTACAAGCAAGGGCCTCTAGCAACGCTGTAGACTCCTAGTCTTGTTCAATTCATCATTGTGTCTATAAAATGTCAGAAGATTTTGAAAAATGCTCAAGGTGACGTCTTCAAATGCCACGCGTTGTCAAACCAACAGTCAAAAAGTCAAAGAAATGGATCGACAGTGACACGTAACAGGAAACAGCAGCAAATCCCTACAAGATGAAATCAGCAAATGTTTGACATTTTCAATCGATCAATTAATAATCAAAATCCTCTGCTGATTGACATTTTCTTCAGCTGACTGACTGATGGATCAACAAAGTGTTTCAACACCAGTACAGCAGGAAAAAGAGAGAATGAATATGGGTAGATTTGTTTAGTTGTGCAACATGATTAGATTACCATTAAATATAAACCTCATTTGTACACTAAAGGTGCTTTCTAGCCTGAGCTGGACAATGAGTCTTTTTTTTTTTTAGTTCTCTTCGCTCTACATATTTTGCAATACGTGTTTCACTTTTAGAAATACAACACAAAGAAAGATAAGTACACATCAGCCATGTCACAGCAAATTATACTGTTGTGATATTGGCGTCTCTTGTTGAACTTTGAAAATCCCTCTCCGGAGGTATTGGCTGTGGTGCATTTTCCTTTTTATGCGTGTGTCACCTCATTCACGGCCTCCTTTTTGTAGACGATGTGGTCAGACGTGTCTCGCACTACAAGCGACTCTCAGATTTGCGCGGCTGTCAGGTTGTTTTGTGCAGAGATTTTTAAGAAGGAGAAAAAGTAAGGAGTGAATGCAGGGGGTGAGTGTGTGTGTGTGGGCTTGTGTGGTGTGTGTGTGTGTGTTGTGGTTTGCGTGGTACCATCAAACCATAAAGTGTCAGGCTGTGTCTGTAGGAAGCCTGATGCGAGTGTGATGGGGGCCCTCCTCTGCCTGTCCCCTCTCCCTGGTTCTCATTTCACAGGTGGACGAGCAAATTAGTTCCAGCCCTAATCCATCACCATGGATCCCAGCTCACATGTAGGGGAATACACACTAACAGACACGCGCATGCACCACATATAAACATACACGGGCCTTTTGTCAACTGAAATCTGTGGAAGGTCGCTGAAAAAGAAAAATGATCCGTGCTGGCAGCACTCACACATACATAGATGAATGTTATGTTTATTCACCCAGACGCTGATTTAACGTCTCAAATTGTTTCATATTTTTTTCCAAGCTTTGCTTCTGTACTTAGCAAGCATTCCCGTTGTCACACACTATCCTCCTCCCACTTACAGATCATTCCATGTCACTGGCTGCTGGTGTTAGGTCCTTTTTAAGTACAGGGCATCAGCCTGAGGTGAAACGTTCCATTCTGACATTCATGCGGATCGTCATCTCTTTAAAAAATGGCTCAGTAGTGCTGCTGCTATCAACGCGGCTGCATTGTTGCGAGGACATGTCAGCAACAAAAAAAGAGGAGAGTGACAGAGCATGAACTGTGTTCATAGATGTTTGGGTTGCAGCTGACTCTAGATCCTGTCGTCTCTGCAATGCAATGTGCAAATGAACGAGCGCTTGTGTGTGGCCTTCACATACCCGTATGTGCTATTTCTGTATGTTTTCTCTCTCTCCATTTGTATTCATGTGCTAGCTAAAAGCATAAGCACTCACTCTACCTAGGGGCTGTCCCATTTTTAGTGCTGATGTGAGTTTAACCTCACAATGATGTTATAAACACTCCCTTACCAAGAAATGAAAAAATCTATCCAACTCTTCTGGCTACCTCTGCCATGGGAGCAATTTACAACTTTCTCATCTCAAGGCTATTTGTCTGCATCCACACCACTGGGTTTTTTTTAGTTGTGTTGTGTGCGTGTGTGTGTGTGTGTGTGCTGAATGCAAGACTAATCCTAATTTGCGGCATTTAAAAAAAAAAAAAAAAAAAAGGAGAGCAGCACAGAGAGAATACTCCTGCACATGACACATCTACCACATGCTCCATGCCAATAGACAACCTTCACTGCCACTTAATTAATACAAGAATTGGGGGAGTACTGAGGCAGCTCTAATTAAAAAGCTTTTATGGCTAGTTCATTTTATTCACCACCACTTTTTTCTTTCTTTTTTTTGTCTGTAGATTCATACTGGAAAAAAAAGAAAAAGATCAGAGCCAAGCTGTGTATCTTGACAAAATCTGCTCGTTTGTATGTCTCTAGTCATTGGCAAAATGTCTGCGGTATCCTTTGTGCAACACTATGTGAACAACAAGAAGCATGTCTAATGCTGTTCAAAAAAAAGTTTGTTTATAGAAAAGATCCTTGCATCTGCCTGTCACAGCCGAACAATTCTACTTTTTATCACGTTTGTTTCCGATTCCACTGCAGAACAATCTGAGTTTTTGTAGCAGCCATGTTTAAACAACTCACTTGCAAAGAAACTTCCAGCCCCACACTGCTTAAAATTGAAAGTTGAGCCCACTGTTTTCTGTGTGCCTGACTTGGTTTGAGGGAACCACGGCCCACGATGTAGAACATTTCACCAGACGTCACAAAAGTAATTCAGTCATTCATTATGGTCATTTAGTGTCGAGCATTAGCATGACAGCTGACAATGACTCACTTAGACCCTGCCGGAGATTTTCCGCATGTCACGGCACCTGTCGAGGATTTCAGCTGTTCGGTCTGGCCAGAGCCACTCAGTTTCAGTTCAGTGAGGCCAGCTCCACCCTGCACACAGCTCCATCTTCTGTAGCTCAAGAAAATGACTTCTTTGTTTCTCCCTTAAAAGTCCACTGTGTAAGATCTAGGCGATCCTTTGTATAGAATATAGAAGACATAGAATATTGTATGCATAACTGTGCTTTAGTTAATGTATAATCAGCTGAATTGTTTCCACCAATGACAGTATAAGTTATGGACAGAGCATGAGTGAGTCCCACATAGTTTTCCAAAGCGCTGTTTAGAAGCTGTAAATATGTGCAGTTGCATGCCACCATTTTGAAGTGTACTGCTTCTACCACCTCCCGGTTAATCTAAATATCGGCAAAGACGCAGACCCGAATGATGGATGAAGCCATCTCTAACAGCACTTACCTGTCAATCAAGCGGTGACACTGTTAATTATGCGCAATTTTATATCATTTGAATGGGTGAGTTGAAAAAACATTCACCCCTCACAGTTGTAATGAATGGATAAATTATTATACAGAGACTGAAACCGTTGCTTGAACCAGGCTGTAAATAATATTTCTGCTGTAAAGATTTGCATTTTAATATGGACCTTGTCTCTGTCTCAAGTGGTCGTCGTGGAATTACAGTTTTCCACATGGGCTTCATTTCCCACCACCGGTGGGTGCCGCTCGGTTCCACAGACAGCGTTAACTTCCCATGAAATCTGTTAAAATGACTAACTCTGGAAGTTTACCTCTCGATTTGGCTTAGTCAGTCTGTTTAAGCCTCGTATTAGCTTCAGCTAAACTTTATCATGCGTTTTCACACAGAATGAAGAGCTGGTAGTCTTATACAATGAACTGTTTTATGCTGTATGCAGGAATCAGAAAAAAAAAAAACATACATGTATTTTCTCAGTTTTTAATTTTCGCATTAATTTAAACAACTGAATTTCATAACACTACTAATTGATCTATACTGAGGTTATATCCCAGCCTTGCACTCTCTGAATACCACTTTCACAGTACAGCAACAGATACAATAAAAGGAGATTTCACATTAATTATCATGTCTCATACACAATTAAATATTTTTAACAGACCACTCAGGAAAAAAAAATAACACTGCTAATTAGCCAATTTCAGCTATGTGCATATTTGTGCATAAAAGATCATATGGAACCACTTTAACATGTTATTGTCCCAGAGACTCAGGTTAATGTGACTTTAACTATCTGCGGGCCTCTCGATTACAACAACAACATCTCTACCTTGTCAGAGCAGCATTGGTACACTTTCAGATCCAGAGGAAGAATAGCAATTAGGTAGCAGGAGTTAAACCTTGTACTTCGATCCGATGAAATGTCAGCCACAGAATACC
>JAFMOB010000571.1:0-72438 GCA_018985215.1 Larimichthys polyactis | reverse complement strand
GTGTGTGGTGTGTGTGTGTGTGTGTTGTGTGTGTGTGTGTGTGTGTGTGTGTGTGTGTGTCTGTGTGTGTGTGTGTGTGCTTCTGTCCTTTGCTGTACTACTCATGGCACGATAAGCAGGCTTTGGTTTGACTGGCTGAGTAGCCTTGCATTAGATGCAGCCTCAGACCAAGGCTCCTATCTTTAATGGTTTTCACTGCCCCTTCCTATCTGGATTCATGTTGACTGTGTATTACACACACACACACACACACACACACCCACACACAGAACATCCACTACTAAAAATTGTGTCCACTTTGTACACACACACGTTCCAGAAACATACTTTACACAGAGAGAGAGATTTGAGACAACTCTATTTACGTGCTGTTTATTGTGTTAGGGCTTGTCATTCATGTCTGTGTTGTAACAATGACAGCAAAAAAAAAAAGTTCCTTTAGATCATCTATGTTGATCGATTTTTCTTTCACCACGGTGCACCCCTCCCTCCACACACCCATCCCTGATTGCAGTATGCATGCTGGGCTCTAAGATTGATTTATTGCAGGGTTTCTCCATTCCAACCCCCCCCCCCCCAGCATTTATTTGGTATATGCCAAGTTAAAGTTGATCCATATCTGAGCTGACCAACACCCCCAACCTGTCTGTTCTTGTGATCTTGGTGTCCTCATTGATCCGTGTCTCAGTCTGCAAAGAGGGTGGCTGTAAGGGCTGCATAATTGCACACATTTCTGGGGGGGGGAGTTTGAGAAAGAAGAGGAAAAGTCTGTTTCCCTTTAAAATGATAAAGCAGAACATATGACCCTAAGTTATGATATAGACCTGCGTCTGAGGACAACGGACAAACAAGAGCATTTGTCTTCGCAGGCACTTTCCTCCCTCCTACACCAAATCCTTTCAAACACTATCTCTACCTTTGATATCTCTGTGAACATCTTCTCTCATTTTCTTTTTTCCTGGAGATGGTGTGAGATTTCCGGCTTTGTAGATACTCAGCAAATCTCGTACAAAGTGGTAGGACTGTGTAAGATGAGGAAAACACAAAGTGTAAAAGTAGAATGAGAGAAAGGACATCATATTCAATTAAAAGAGCTATGGCAGGCATAGTGATAGATGCCAAGCATTGTCTGCACTGCAGTAAGTGACTAAATAGACCTATATAGCAGAATGTAATTGGCATGAGGCCAGTGGAGAAGTTAATGCCTTTAGCCCCTGAATATTCTCCTGGTATCACAGAAACAGACAGAAGACTTTAAAATTCCTTCACAATGCCATTGTGCCAGACCATTACTGAAGGGACTCTTAACTTGATGATGGCAAATCAGACAATTAGATTTAAAAGTGTAGTACTCTAGCACTGCATAAAGAATTTGCCAAAGTTGAAAATTCTAAGGCCACTGGCCATTTTGCTTCCATGATATGCTGTTTTTTGTACTTTTTTAGTATAGATATGGTAGACATACTGTATATACTGTATCTGTATGTATATATAATCATCGAGCACACCCACCCACCCATTTAGCTCTGTTACCTGTTAGTGCCATTAGCTGTAAACACACAGGTGGGGTAGCACCTGGCAAAAGTTAGCCAGCCAATGATGGTAACTTGAGTAACAACACAAGACACGCTCCGTGATGCAAGATGTACGGCTTCATAATGTTCATCATGACTTGTAGCATATGGACCAAAAAAAAAAACAGTTAAAGCTCTCACCTCACACACAGACACACACAATGAATGGAGACATCTTTTGCCCAGAAGTAACTTAAATCAACAATATTTTCATATTCAAGGTCAGGTCTTTTAGGGTTTTCAATGACAGACGAGAGTGTTAGATCATTTTTTAACTAGTTTATTGAGAGAGTGGTTAACTGAAAGAGGCGTTTTGTCGAAGACAAAGGCTTTCGATCAAGAAGTGCTGGAGTGTGCATGTTTACTAGTAGCCCTCTTCACATTCACTGCGCCTTCACCTGATAATATCACATGACATTAGCAGGGTTCTTTTGCAAACTGACAAATCAGGGCTTTTTAGTTCATAATTCCAATAGTCCTTTTTCACAAAAGACATTTTAACACTTGAAAAGAACACATGTAAAAAATAAAATTATCGATGGCTGAATTCTATTGTTATGACTGTGGTCATATTGGTTTGTAGTCTGTGTGTGTTTCTTTGTGTGCCCTGTGCTTTGATGTGCCATCCCCAGGAGGCGATTGGTGGAATAATTTTCCGGTCCTGGCCTGTGATTGTACCTGAAAGCCCCTAAGCTATAAGGAGCCAAGATGACGGCTGGCAGGTGGACACCGGCACTTCCTCATCCTCCTCCTCTCCCAACTATCGCCACATGTCCTTTTGTGAAACCGTTTGTATGAACTTAGAAATAGCTTTTTGTTTGAAGAGTAGGGGTGGACTGCCGTTTTGTTTTGATCGTGTTTTCTCCTGTTTTTTGTGAGTTTAGGAAGGTGAGTTTATTGTGATTTTGATTTTCTGAGGAAAGTGATTTATTTTCAAGATAGTTTGTTTTGGTTGTTGTTTTGGCCTGGGTCCACCCTGAAGTTGATTCCTTAGTTATAGTTTGTTTGAGATTTTGACTTTTGTAAATAAACCATTTTTTCGTTTGTACATAAAACTTGTGTAAGTGGCTACTTGGGACTCGGGGAAGATGGAGACACCTATTTCTTGTATGCTCTAGGCCCCTAGACTGGGGCATAACACTATTTACTGTTTCAATTTTAGGGTATTGTTCATGCTGACTTTGCTGTCACACTATCATGGCTTAAAAGCCAGTTAATGTTATTAATACAAAAATCAAATGTGAAACAGGCCAATTATCTCCTATGGACATGATGTTTTGTTTGTTTTATATTAGAACAAAATGTTCTAATAAATACAACAAACTAGAACTACTCACACAATGTACTGCAGTAGTCCATATTTAGAAACTTTTCACATTTTCAATTATTCACGACTGTTCAAAATCACCCATCAGCACCAGGAACAAAGGATGAAAGTGCAGAAACATTGTGCAGCTGTGAAAGAACTCAAGATGTGTCAAATATCTAAGAGTTGACAGTAGGGTAACAACACAAATATTACCTATACACAGTAGTTTGAAAACTAGAACAAAACATATTTCTCTTATTTGTTTTGAATGAGAATCATGATATGCTTTGTCACATTTTAATTTAACTAGCAATGAATATAATTAAAGCCTTCTTTAGCACAATCAATTAACACTTGAGTCACTTAGCACTTAAACACTTGGAACAATAAAACAAAGGTTGCAAATGGCAGGTTCTAAAAAGGAAATGGTATAGTGAAAAACGAATGATAAAAATGTGTAATTGAGGCGACTGTTATTTATACTGTAGGTCTGGTATTCTGTAAAGCACAGATGCTAACACAATTCTGAAGCTGGCATCCACAGCAAGCAAGCAATAACCTAATGTACAACTGAAATAAAATATCATGCTGTAAAACTTTATCACTGAATTATCAAAAGCGCAACTAAATCAGTGTCGGTGTAGATATTTATGAAACACAACAACATACCCAGGAAGTAAACTGAGATAGAGAGACTACTTTATTATTTAACTTGGACAAGCACTTAAAGGAAAATGTTTAAGTGAGCAAAATGCCAGAAAGAAAGTAGAGTGCAGTTGAAAGAAATTAGAGTATTATTCAGTCATTATAAATTTGCTGCAATTTTTTGCCATGCACTCATGCCATATTTTGAGTTAGACGTGTAATTTGGGATGAAATAACGAGTTAGACTTAGTACCATACTGTATCTCCCAGTCTATTTAATCCTCCTTGAAAAACAGAACAATGAAAAGCAAAAATGTCTCCTTTGGATAGAAATGGAGTATCACACACACGCACACACTAAAAAACAAAAACAAAAAAAAACAAATGTTACATAAAACAGCCACTGCAGTCTACAGTGATGGATTATAGCCATGGAGAAAGTGGTACTCCTGCCAACAGGATATTTAAGCTTCAAACAAAAGAAAAGAATTCAAACTAAATCATATGAGAAGCTGACAGAAAATAAACTTGCAATTTTACGAATGAGGTGCTACATATTAAAGCTACAGTACATATTAGGCTCGTGTGTATTATAAGATTTATTTTGATACGATGCTGCACACTTGGTAGCTAGCTGGGAATTAAAAATAAGGTAACGCTTAGAACAGGTCCCAATTTTAAACTGGCATGTTTTGACGTGTTCTATATTTGCACCTTATTCGTAAAATTGCAAGTCTGAGGTCCTGAAATCAAGTTAATTATCCATTCAGAACAGGTCACCTAATCCTACTGCATTCATCAGTGGTATGATGAATTGCATACTATAGTTCTGTGATGAAGAAATTGTTATGTTTACAGGTATACGCTTGCAGTTTCCACACATTAAAGTATGAAGAAGAAGAACAAATACAGCAGCGTCCTCCTCACATGAAAACATAGAAGCACAGGGTCATTTAGAGAATTGTTTCATGAGTCGTAAATTGCCAGTATTTTCTAGGAAAGCCACTTTATTTTCCTTAGAGAGCACGGGGAGATGGGATTAGATGCCATATGCCTGACTGACAGCTTGACCGATGTATGCATTATTGCTGCTTCATACAAACAGACCTCAGCCAACAGACCTAAACTAAGTTTGTCCACATTTTCTGTAATTTATCAGAATGAAAACAAAGCACTGGAAAAAAAATAAAAATATGCTTCATCTGTAATAGCCTGACTCGACTCCCCTCTCCACCCCCTTTCACTCTCTCTCTCACTGTGCCTCTCTCTGTCTATTTTTCCTGGAGGCTAATTGTGATTGGCTGATTAAAACAATTACAGAGATAACAAAATCCAATCAAGTATGGACGTTAGCGTCATATAGATATGCGGACCACCTGGAATATGCGCTGAATGGTTTCGGCATTCGTCCAAACGCTGCAGACTAGATAAGACCAGAACGCAGAAATTAAAAGCCTGATCAATACAAGTGCCTATCCGAAGCTGTGTGTGGATGTCTAAATGAAGAGATTATGGTTTAAAAAAAAAAAAACTACAAGTAACATAAATTGCGTGCTTGCCTAAAGAGTGTTCAGGGAAATCAGTATGTGGTACATTTTTACATATTTTCCCAATTCCTCTGTCGATCATATTATAAGTTATGCCTGAAGCTGCTCCTTTTCTCTCAGCTTTCACCTCATACAGTATTTTTATCCTTCACCTTTATTCCAGTGTTATTATGCAGCTTGTCCCTCTCTGCCTCCCTTTTTGCACACATTTAGCAGGCAAGGGAGGCCCAGATGTTTGCTGAACTGGAAGCCTGCGTTGGCAGCAGCTGCCAGCCCATCACGGAGGAACACAGACAGGAAGTAAAAAAAAAATATCAGTATGCAGTTTAACTTTTAGATCCTCCCCCCTCCTCCTTTTCTCCGGCTCGCCTCCTCCTCCTCCATCATCTCCCTTCATTTCCTTTCGATATTGAAGTCATTCCAGGACTCATAAACATGAACAGATGTGTGGTGACCACAGAATGGCCTTCAGTTTAAGTTTATGGTGTGGAAAATACATGTGTTATGATTGGCAGTTAAACTCCTTATCAAGTTCTCACAAACATACATCACCATCTCGCCAGAGCCTGGAAATACTTCCACTTCTTGACACAGTTGGTGAAGTTAGAGGTCATGTTTTTTTATCCATTAACTCCACCCTCACTGATCATGCTTTATTTGGCACTCATCTCCCAACATCTTTTGTCTACTCGCCCATTTTTACTCCATAACGCATAAAAAGCAGTGAGAGTGCACTGTGGCTGAAGTAAGCGGAGCAAGCTGCAGAGACACGGTGAAAGAAAGAAAGACCCTGGCAGGAGACTGAATCCATTTGGAGCACTTAGTCAGCCAAGAGTCCCCAACAACAAAATTGAGAGAGGGAAAATGACCAGCAGGCAGCAGCTACTATGTCAGCCCATCCCTCCATTGCAATAAGAATAAATTGAAGCAAAATGTAACCTAGAAATAACAATCCGGTGCACATGTGCACGTCTGTTCAGCTTTCCGTCAACCAGCTGCTTTCATTCGCTCCTCACACACCTTTTTGTTTTCGACACAGCTGCGGCAGAAATGTCCAAATTTGCAATGCAATACAGATTTTTAGTGTCTATGTGTTTGAGAGCTCAGCAAATTGATACTGTCAGTTCTTCATGTGGGTGATAAATTTAATGCAGCTTGATTATCATGTTATGATCATCCATCTATCCTGGGTTTTTTGGCAATGATTAGTTCTCAGCTCGTTTGGCTATACGGCAATCGCCATCCGATGTGCGATTCTATGCTATTTGATTCAGACAATTAGGTTTTGGCATTTTATTATTTTAGATAGATCAGTGTGACTTAAACAAATCAATTTGGTTTTACAGAAACAGTAGTGGACATTGCATAATGTGTTATTAAAAAGCTTGTGAACGGCTATTTTTGACCTCCGTTCCTTGGTATGTGTCATCCTTCAAAATTTCCCTGTAAATAGAAACATAACTGGCTCCAGAAACAGTTTTACCCTTAACTAGGAGAAGCTGAAGGCCACTTAGATGCTGCTAATGCTAGCACAGCTCACTTTGTGTGGTCTTAAGTCAGCAAACACGACGCCTTCTCAAATTAGTAGCGAGGTGTCACTGTCTGCTACTGTCAGGCAGCGCTGTGCATTGTGGTTTTACATGTATTTCATTGCAGGAAAGTTGCTGATGACAAGTGTTGCAGTGTGATGTGATATGATTGAGTTTGTGTCAGATAGACCAACAGAGCCTATAGGCACATGAGTTCTTTTTTTTTTATTCCTTCAAACTCTGGGCAGCTGAAAAAATAAAATAAAAAATCCAATATGTTCTCTGTGTTGGCAGAGGAGGTGGTTTGAATTCAGATGCTGAACTTCGATGACACATTAGACACAAAACGCATCAGCATTTTGGGAATTTCTCTCTATTTTTTACAATGCCTTGAAAGAAGTTCTTTAAAAAATGTCCAGTGTAGAATACAAAAGGGAAGCTGGCTGACAGAAATTAAGTCCTCAGAGAGTATCTTAGAAGCAGTGTTTTAGATGAAAGCTTGGGAGCTTCTAGCATCTCCCTGAGGCAAACAACGAGGCCAAAGCTGTTGGGTGGTTGAAATGCTGAAGTGAAGGCTAGCTGGCAAAAATCTTCACAAAGCCTGTGCTAGCTTTTAAGATGGATAATGACAAGCATCTTTAACAGCCTCTACTGCTTGTCTGCAGTTTGTTGGGTGGAATAAAACAATTTTGTTTCCAGGCGGTGGATCTAATCCTGTTGGCAAACAGATGTCTGCTTTCTTTAGCTGCACTTCTTCTTATCAGGCTGGATAAAGTCCAGGAGGAGTGACATTATGTTTCAAATGTGTGAACAGTGAGCTGAGAGTGCCCACAGAGTAGCAGTCAGGTCATCCCTACTGTAAGCCAGTAAAGACAGTTAGAGGGACACCTTATCTATTACCGGACCTGGGATGGGCATCGATTCTCACATGGCTGTTGGTTAGAACGTCTATATGTGATTTAGAGACCACACACAGCCATATTGTAAGGCCTGATAGACACTATTGAACAAACCATTGTGTACCTACAGTGGGTATTTATTTCCTCAAGGATGCTTCATTCACTTAGAAACATGAACACAAACCACATCTATGTGGGTACAAAGAGTGCAGCTTGTTTTCCCACAGTCAGGACTGTGGAAAATGGTGACTAATGTGCTCAAAGCAGTAGATCAAAAATAATAACGCCTAGTGAGGAAAGGAATAACTCATCCGCTGCCACGAGAGATGGAGGAATACTGATGCCGCGGCATATTTACGGTAAATAGGGGTAGGGGAATTATTACAAACACGTTTAATGGGATCAAGAAACAGCAACGACACTACAGTAGCAACAGCCTAAAGAGTTACCATAGAGATCAGTCAACGCCCCGTTTATTAGCATGTGTTTTGTGTCTGTATCTGGATAAGGAAAAATGTTTCGCAGAGTGCATTGGAAATAAAATGTCTTTGGATCTGACAGATAACATCTGGTCAGACTGGCATCGTGATGAGATCTCGAGCCAACTGGTTGCAATCAGTCATGTTTGGACACAGACTTGACAGAGAGACAAAAAAATTGCTGAATAAGTTAGATGTAACCTAATTCTAAATCTTTGTGCTATCTTAAGAAATTCAGACAAAAACAACTCCCCAGTAACAGTGCTGGACTTTAAAGTGATTTTGGTTCAGTGGCCACAGTCCAAATTGTAGGTCGCATGAAGTCCCCCTGGCTTTTTTTCCCCCATACATAATTAATACACAATGCTGCTGTGAAACGACGAATAGATTTCTCAGAGTGTCACAAATACTTCATATTGACTCTCACTAGCATCATAATTTGAGCAATTACATCCAATAAAGATTAGGAGAAGAGCTATATGAGTGATTCGGTTTCATGCTGTTCAGGAAGGACTCGAATGTCTTACAGAACCTTGAAAAAACGTTTTCCTGTTTAAGTGCCAGGTGAGCTGTTGAGCTCACCTGCTGATTTATTTTGATTTAAATGAATGAAGGGCCCAATCTTGGAAACATCAAATTAATAAAAAAAAAAAATGTCCATACGGAATCAAGTCACAGCTGGGCAGCTCCACCTCCCTAATTTGCATCCCAAGATCTCATCACAAAAGGCCTTTATCACAGCAGACATGTTGACTTGTCATAGTAGGAGAAGCACAACATTAAAGATGGCGCCGTTCTATTCAAGTTTCCCAGTGAGAGTGACAGTGAGCCAGCATACAGCATGCCAGGACCCTGAAATCAAAAATCATCATTCATTCTGGATACATTGTTGTTATTTTTAACATGACATGTTATATCATGAGTTATCACTCCTAAATATCTTATACTTATCTGATGGGAGTCATTCAGTATAAATTCTGTGCTGCAATGAAATATTTAAAGTCTTAGTTGTTTGACTGGACTTCTAACAATGGCTTTATTACTGTTTGTGGCTGAGATTCAGTATCCTGGGATTAGCGGGATGACGGTGACAAAGAAACATTGGAAACATTAGAGATATATTTGTTCAGTGGAAGCACTGAGATACACAAGTACAGTCACGTTTATCTTTGAAATAATTTTATCATCAATAGCAAACACACATACTACCAGATGCAGCCAATTTTTCTTTCATTTCTTCATGTATCAGCCCTTCTGTGAATTACAAATGCTTGCTGGTTTGCCAGTTTGTACAAAACAGCTCAGTAACATACTGTCAGTCTATATTTTCCAGCAGTATGTGATCATCATTTCATATTCACATGTTGAGTAACTCACCAATTGACAAGCCTTCATTTGTCAAACCGACCAAAGTGAGACCCTTAACTGTTGTTAGTCACTACATTTTAGCACCCAACTGCTATTTTGCTTATCAGATCAGCCACACATGTGGCAAGGGATGTCACAACAGTAGAATGGAAAGTAAAGTCTTTTCAGCTCATTCCAATTCAGTTAGTCGATGATAGCATATTAATACAAGGTATAAATGTAATCACAGCAATCGAACAACCCCGAAGCTTAAAAAAAAGGAAGGATCCATCGCAGGGCTGTTGTATCATTTGCATTAGATGTAGGTATGCTGAATAAATAGGCTGTGACAAAGTAGCATTAGTCCTTACCATGAGAAGAAATCTAAGTGTGCTAAGGATCATTAAAGGATGAGGTAAAACAAACAATTTGTGCCTAACAGAAACAAACATTCTATCACTTTGTCATTTTCTCCGTTTTAAATACCAGCCACAGATCTGATTGCTGTGTTTCATTCAATCGAGTTTGCCATTTGTTGCTAATTAATCTAAATTTGCCCGCTACCTCATGATCAAAACAAAACAGATTGTCAGGATCAGGTGGCTTCTGTTTATCAACACCATTAAACTGTAATCTGAGTGCTGAGAGGGATTTCTTGCATCGCAAATAACACAGAATTCATGACTACGAAGCAAATGTTTGGGTTTATAAAACACTCTAATCATCAACTAAAAATCAGATAAATCATTGATCAGACTAAAGCCGATATTATATTTTTATATTATACTGGGATCCAGCTGCAACACATCTCTTCATCCTAGGTATGAAAAAAAAAAAATGTGCATGCAATTATCTGCTCTCTCCTCACAGGAATTTCTTTGATAGTGTCAAAACTGGACCCATGTGTATTGGTATTCTGTGGCTGACATTTCATCGGATCGAAGTACAAGGTTTAACTCCTGCTACCTAATTGCTATTCTTCCTCTGGATCTGAAAGTGTACCAATGCTGCTCTGACAAGGTAGACATGTTGTTGTTGTAATCCAGAGGCCCGCAGATAGTTAAAGTCACATTAACCTGAGTCTCTGAGGGACAATAACATGTTAAAGTGGTTCCATGTGATCTTTTATGCACAAATATGCACATAGCCTGAAATTGGCTAATTAGCAGTGTTATTTTTTTTTTCCTGAGTGGTCTGTTAAAAATATTTAATTGTGTATGAGACATGATAATTAACTGTGAAATCTCCTTTTATTGTATCTGTTGCTGTACTGTGAAAGTGGTATTCAGAGAGTGCAAGGCTGGGATATAACCTCAGTATAGATCAATTAGTAGTGTTATGAAATTCAGTTGTTTAAATTAATGCGAAAATTAAAAACTGAGAAAATACATATGTATGTTTTTTAGTTTTTTTTCTGAATTCCTGCATGACAGCATAAAACAGTTCATTGTATAAGACTACCAGCTCTTCATTCTGTGTGAAAACGCATGATAAAGTTTAGCTGAAGCTAATATGAGGCTTAAACAGACTGACTAAGCCAAATCGAGAGGTAAACTTCCAGAGTTAGTCATTTTAGCGCAGATTTCATGGGAAGTTAACGCTGTCTGTGGAGACCGAGCGGCACCCACCGGTGGTGGGAAATGAAGCCCATGTGGAAAAACTGTAATTCCACGACGACCACTTGAGACAGAGACAAGGTCCATATTAAAATGCAAATCTTTACAGCAGAAATGAACATATTTACAGCCTGGTTCAGGCAACGGTTTCAGTCTCTGTATAAGGATAATTTATCCATTCATTACAACTGTGAGGGGGTGAATGTTTTTTCAACTCACCCATTCAAATGATATAAAATTGCGCATAATTAACAGTGTCACCGCTTGATTGACAGGTAAGTGCCGTCAGAGATGGCTTCATCCATCATTCGGGTCTGCGTCTTTGCCGATATTTAGATTAACCGGGAGGCGGAAGAAGCAGTACACTTTCAAAATGGTGGCATGCAACTGCACATATTTACAGCTTCTAAACAGCGCTTTGGAAAACTATGGGTGGACGTCACTCATGCTCTGTCCATAACTTATACTGTCATTGGTGGAAAAAATTCAGCTGATTATACATTAACTAAAGCACAGTTATGCATATAATATTCCTTGTCTTCTATATTCTATACAAAGGATCGCCTAGATCTTACACAGTGGACTTTTAAGGGAGAAAGAAAGAAGTCATTTTCATCTTGAGCTACAGAAGATGGAGCTGTGTGCAGGGTGGAGCTGGCCTCACTGAACTGAAACTGAGTGGCTCTGGCCAGACCGAACAGCTGAAATCCTCGACAGGGTGCCGTGACATGCGGAAAATCTCCGGCAGGGTCTAAGTGAGTCATTGTCAGCTGTCATGCTAATGCTCGACACTAAATGACCATAATGAATGACTGAATTACTTTTGTGACGTCTGGTGAAATGTTCTACATCGTGGGCCGTGGTTCCCTCAAACCAAGTCAGGCACACAGAAAACAGTGGGCTCAACATTTCAATTTTAAGCAGTGTGGGGCTGGAAGTTTCTTTGCAAGTGAGTTGTTTAAACATGGCTGCTACAAAAACTCAGATTGTTCTGCAGTGGAATCGGAAACAAACGTGATAGAATAAAAAGAGTAGAATTGTTGGGCTGTGACAGGCAGATGCAAGGATCTTTTATATAAACAAACTTTTTTTTGAACAGCATTAGACAGCTGCTTCTTGTTGTTCACATAGTGTTGCACAAAGGATACTGCAGACATTTTGCCAATGACTAGAGACATACAAACGAGCAGATTTTGTCAAGATACACAGCTTGGCTCTGATCTTTTTTCTTTCTTTTTTTTTTCCAGTATGAATCTACAGACAAAAAAAAGAAAGAAAAAAGTGGTGGTGAATAAAATGAACTAGCCATAAAAGCTTTTTAATTAGAGCTGCCTCAGTACTCCCCCAATTCTTGTATTAATTAAGTGGCAGTGAAGGTTGTCTATTGGCATGGAGCATGTGGTAGATGTGTCATGTGCAGGAGTATTCTCTCTGTGCTACTCTACTTTTTTTTTTTTTTTTTTTTTTAAATGCCGCAAATTAGGATTAGTCTTGCATTCAGCACACGCACACACACACACACACACGCACACAAACTTAAAAAAAAAACCCAGTGGTGTAGATGCAGACAAATAGCCTTGAGATGAGAAAGTTGTAAATTGCTCCCATGGCAGAGGTAGCCAGAAGAGTTGGATAGATTTTTTCATTTCTTGGTAAGGGAGTGTTTATAACATCATTGTGAGGTTAAACTCACATCAGCACTAAAAATGGGACACTAGCCCCTAGGTAGAGTGAGTGCTTATGCTTTTAGCTAGCACATGAATACAAATGGAGAGAGAGAAAACATACAGAAATAGCACATACGGGTATGTGAAGGCCACACACACGCGCTCGTTCATTTGCACATTGCATTGCAGAGACGACAGGATCTAGAGTCAGCTGCAACCGAAACATCTATGAACACAGTTCATGCTCTGTCACTCTCCTCTTTTTTTCCGTTGCTGACATGTCCTCGCAACAATGCAGCCGCGTTGATAGCAGCAGCACTACTGAGCCATTTTTTTTAAGAGATGACGATCCGCATGAATGTCAGAATGGAACGTTTCACCTCAGGCTGATGCCCTGTACTTAAAAAGGACCTAACACCAGCAGCCAGTGACATGGAATGATCTGTAAGTGGGAGGAGGATAGTGTGTGACAACGGGAATGCTTGCTAAGTACAGAAGCAAAGCTTGGAAAAAAATTATAAAACAATTTGAGACGTTAAATTCAGCGTCTGGGTGAATAAACATAACATTCATCTATGTATGTGTGATTGCTGCCAGCACGGATCATTTTTCTTTTTCAGCGACCTTCCACAGATTTCAGTTGACAAAAGGCCCGTGTATGTTTATATATGTGGTGCATGTGCGTGTCTGTTAGTGTGTATTCCCCTACATGTGAGCTGGGATCCATGGTGATGGATTAGGGCTGGAACTAATTTGCTCGTCCACCTGTGAAATGAGAACCAGGGGAGAGGGGACAGGCAGAGGAGGGCCCCCATCACACTCGCATCAGGCTTCCTACAGACACAGCCTGACACTTTATGGTTTGATGGTACCACGCAAACACACACACACACACACACACACACACACGCCCGCCCACACACACACTCACTCACTCTACCCCCTGCATTCACTCCTTACTTTTTTCTCCTTCTTAAAAATCTCTGCACAAAACAGACCTGACAGCCGCGCAAATCTGAGAGTCGCTTGTAGTGCGAGACACGTCTGACCACATCGTCTACAAAAAGGAGGCCGTGAATGAGGTGACACACGCATAAAAAGGAAAATGCACCACAGCCAATACCTCCGGAGAGGGATTTTCAAAGTTCAACAAAGAGACGCCGCAATATCACAACAGTATAATTTGCTGTGACATGACTGATGTGTACTTATCTTTCTTTGTGTTGTATTTCCAAACAGTAAAACACGTATTGCAAAATATGTAGAGCGAAGAAACTTAAAAAAAAAAAAGACTCATTGTCCAGCTCAGGCTAGAAAGCACCTTTAGTGTACAAATGAGGTTTATATTTAATGGTAATCTAATCATGTTGCACAACTAAACAAATCTACCCATATTCATTCTCTCTTTTTCCTGCTGTACTGGTGTTGAAACACTTTCTTGATCCATCAGTCAGTCAGCTGAAGAAAATGTCAATCAGCAGAGGATTTTGATAATTATTAATTGATCAATTGAAAATGTCAAACATTTGCCGATTTCATCTTGTAGGGATTTGCTGCTGTTTCCTGTTACGTGTCACTGTCGATCCATTTCTTTGACTTTTTGACTGTTGGTTTGACAACGCGTGGCATTTGAAGACGTCACCTTGAGCATTTTTCAAAATCTTCTGACATTTTATAGACACAATGATGAATTGAACAAGACTAGGAGTCTACAGCGTTGCTAGAGGCCCTTGCTTGTACTTAGACACAGCAGTGCTTTAAGCTGTTAATGTCAGCAGGTTAACATGCTGCTGTCTAGCAGGTATAATGCTTACCATAGTCACCAATACTTCACTAGACAATTGATAACTTTGACTTGCCCGTGGTGCTAGATGAAAAGCTAGTGGATCAACAAAGTAATTGGAGGTTTATCCGTCATGCACTATGGAAGTCTAGGTACAAAATGCCATGTTAATGCATCCAACAGTTATTGAGATATTTCAACCTGGACTTAAGTGATGGACCAACCAACAGTGATATACATAGGGCCATGCTGCCAAAAAGAATGACCTTTGTCACAGCCTGAAACCTAAATATGTAAGAGAAAGTAATGTTTCACGAGCTATTCATTCATTCATACATGACTTACAAGTCGAAACGGCAATTGACAGGCAAAGCTGAGCAAATTAGAATCAGAGCAAATGATCTACAAAAAAAATATATATGCGAAAACATTCCGCCACATGTTGGGGGTTCAAAGCACAAGGCAACAGCAGGTCTAATTAAAATTGCTTTATTTTTCACAAGGTAAACACACACACCTATCAAATTTAATGCTCATCTACCTGCTCACCTGCATGCAAAGGACGGCGAGTCGACTGACTGCTCCTCTAAGCAAGCTCATCATCCGACTTCCTGTTTTCTTTCATCATTCAAAAAAGGCTTTGCTCATGCACATATTAGAAAGACTAGCCAGAGGGAAAGCCAGCTTTTAGTCTTCTATGATTACTTTTATAAAATAGAGAAGGATGTCTGAAACAGGTTGTGCCGACTCCATCTGTTCGCTGTCAGGTATCTGAGCATTTCTCTGTGTGTTTGTGTGTGTGTGTGTGTGTGTGCTGTATCTAAAATATGCGTGCACCCCCGTGCAGATGTCCAAAAGCTACTTAAGGGCGTTAATTTCCCTCTGATTACTCTAATGCGCTACAGTGCTGCCGTCCTGTCTGTGATTTCTCCATCGCTTGGCAGGACCACACACACCCTCCATATGCTCACTGACTGTCAGACGAATAGACATGCACTTATCACTGAGAATGCAAGCTATGAAGAGATGAAAAGGGAAATGAGTAGGCGGGGGTGTGGGGGAGAAATTGTCTCCACTTTGTAATTTGTGCATGCTTTATCGAATTCTCCCATGACAGCGTTCGACATTCTTCACTGTGTTCCGAGATGCAAAACCAGGCTGATAAACAAGGGTGGCAAATTACGTAGTCAGAAACTTTTGAAACAATTGGAGCCTGGGATGAGCTGGGGTGGGATTAATAAATCATATTTGTTCATACATTAGTAAGGAGGGGAGTTGATTAGGTAGGAGTGGGCTGGGCCCAGCGTCATTGACAGATCTCGAACATCAATATTTAATTATTGTAAACAGATATGATGCACCCCAGCACTGGCTTCAGACCATGTTATGTGCGTGTGTGTGTGTGTGTGTGTATGTGCATCTATGTTTGAAAAAGTAAACATCTGTGAGCTTGAACAAAAAATGTTGGAAAATTGAAGGAAGCCTCTATTTCACATTTTATGTACAAAGATTCATTTTGTGATCAATCAACGACTGATAAGATGTTTGAAGATTTCCAAAAAATATCTAAGCTGATCAAAGCCTCCCAAGACTAATGGGGTACACAGCAAACATTACTGACCACATTAAAAGATTTTTGAATCATTTGACTCATTTATTTTTATTAGAAAGTGTATGAAAAGATTTAAAACTTGAAACAGACTTAATCACAGAGAGACAGCGCCCATGTCTATTCCAGTGGAGTGGCAGCACAGCTGACTGTGTAGCTGGAAGCTTGAAGGCCAAACAGAAACCAACCTTGACTTAAATACGGCTGCCAGATGTGTTTAGTATTCAAGGATGTGGGCCGACTTGAAATGCGAATCAGCCGCTGCAGTTAGCAGCACTTGGCTAACTTTTCTAATTTGCCATCTTAATCTTGTGATTTGGGTGCAGGATGCGAGTAAGGTCAAGGTTAATATCAGGTTTGTCTATTGATAAAAGACCAGTGATTAGCAGATCTATAAAGCAATCAGGACTGAAACTAACACTGAAAACTCTGAGGTCACATCCTCTGAATTTTTCTGCAGCTTTGATGGTTTGAGCATCTGTAGTGAAAACATTTTATTTTATGGAAAGATTCAGGTATTTTAGGCTACTTTTAGGATAAGAAATAAAAATAAAATAAAAAATAGATAAAGGAATATGTCATTTTCATCCAGAATATATTCCTGGCAGTGTGGATAATGCTTTGAAACAACATTACTGTCATGTCTGGAAATTAAATTTACAGAAGTGGTATTATGTAAACCATGAAAAATCTAAATAAATAATAATAATAATAATAAAATCATTTTCATTTTCTCTCTGATGGGTTGCATCCATGCACTGGGATGACTTGGATTTGAACATGAGGGTTTCTAAATTATATTAAAATGTGTCATATTTTGGAGATGGACTACCCAATGTTTCTTTTATTCAAATTAATTAATTTATTCAGATTAACACACACATTGGCATGGTTTTTAATGAACCAGCCTTACTATCACTCCACTGTTGTTAAACTGAACATCTCGTATCCAGTGGCTGCTACTGCGTCAAGGTCGGGCCAGCTAACAAACATCAGCGTGATGCAGCATGACATTTGTTTTACAATTAACACGTACGAGCCTGTAACATCTTGTCACGGACAGATAAATTAAAGTCCTGCACATTTATGAGGTAGAAGAAAAATGCAAATTCTTAAACGGGGACAAAGGAATAGATGGATCTTGCTGTAGTTAGTTCTTAACACACAAGTGTATCATTTAGCCCGGGTGTCTAGATGTCATGAGCGTTTTTTGTATTCGTTGATGAATTCTCTTTTTTTCCCTAAGCTACCAAATTCTTCTTACAGTCTCCTCTTCATGTTCATAATGACCAATCGCTTTAGCTGAGATAACATTTGCAGCTGCTGGGGATCTTTAATATGGGTTAATAGTAAAAACAGTTTCCATGCACCTGTACAAGAGAATTCATGCGTGCGTATGTGTCTGTCTCTGGTACTGAAGTCGCCTCAAGTTAGACTGCTGCAGAGGAATAAAAGCCCTGCAGTCACAATTTCTTTTGCTTCCTAAGTAGCGCTGCTGGGAGGGAGATGAGTGGCAGTGAGCATTAACCAGCAGGTCAATAAGAATTAAGGTAGAGGAAAAATGGAAGTACAGAGCCATTAAAAAAAAAAAAAACTCAAGGTAAAAATTTAAGCTCAGATAACGTTTCAGATTTAGTCCATCAAAAGCAACTGTTCTGCTTTTCTCTTTCGCTGGCAAATGTGACTCTGAGAACATCATGACTCACACTATTGTTCCAAGTACAATAGATGGAGCTCTAGTGAGAGCAATATCCAGTATATATCAGAGTTTGGGGGGTGGTGTCTTTATGTAACCACCGTTTTAAAACCAAAATCACACATTTAGGGAATGGAAACCGTGATTCTACTGAGTAAGCTGCAATTGTTAACATACCTGGATAACTAGCGTACTATGGACAGTAACCTGCTATTATTTCAGAGAGCAAAGGACAGGTCATTGGCTAACTGTTGTCAGTGTTGGAAATGGGGTGAAACGCACAGGAACAGCATTCTAGGTGTACAAATCATGATGGAACATCATCAGGCTTATACTGTAGCTGTTTTACAACAAATGGCAGTTATTTTGCTTGAATGCAACATCACTTCAAACACTGCAACAGCAACAGAGATGATCTGGGGTGAGTTCCAGGCAGCGGGTTTAGTGGAAACTTTGAAATGAGGGAAACCCGGGATGAATACTATAGAAACTGCTTCTGTTAACCTGAGGTTCTCTCTGCCTCACCTCCCTTTTACACAGCCAGACACACTGCTTTCCTCATTCGTTCAGTCCGTATCAAAGCATGTATCAAAGTGCATTTGTTACCAGAGCTTCAGCATCAAAATCCTGGTTGTATATATTACTTTGTTACTCAGAACTATATTACCGTTTTTACGTGCCATCAGTCATTTCTTTGTACACATTCAGATATCACACAGCATTAAGTCACCCTCGGGTCAGAATAAAACATCTCCATGTTCCTCCTCTGCGAGTGGAAATGCTTAAAAATCAGTATGATCAATGAATAGCTACCACTCATGACGTGAGGTGTCTCACTGATGGAACATAACTCCTATAATACCAGAGATGAGATGTTCATATTTTTTGAGTGAGCCGTTTGGTGATGTAGCTGCAGAGCTTGAAAGTGAGTTTAATAATATGCCGTGTATAGTCTAAATGTGTTTGAACAGCATTTCACCGACTACATAATAAAACCACATAATATGAAAAAGAGAATAAATATGTAAAATAATAAGAAATACATTTGGAAATGTGGAGGTGTCCTTACATGGAAGTGTGGTATGCTTTAAGGTTTAGGTTTGGAGGTTTGATAATAAAAGGAACCGAGTGCTTTATATTTGTTCAGAATGCGTGTGTGGTTTTGGGGTTGCACCTGCACAGCTTTAACACGCACAGGCCAGACTCATGCTAAACATCTATCCATCCATCAAAGATTCTTCCCTTACATCTCTGTATCTGTATCTGTGTGGCCTTGTGTTTTACTTATTCATATTATATGAATGTAGCCCCACTGGAACATTTTCCTTCATTAATTCCAATATGTACTGTGCTGTGGGCCTGACAAGTCATTTACACTCTAAACGCTCACTACTAAAACTACATTGTGATTCTTCTGCTGCATGTCATAACCTTTCTATTGTGATTTTTCTCCTTTTTTTTATGTACTTCTACACTTTTCTATATCTGTCCTCTTAAGGCCCACCAATACCAACGTCTTTACAACTTTATACCAGACACATAGTGCCTCCTCTTCTCTACAACCTCGCCTTTCTTCTATCAATTCTCATCTCCCCTCCTTTGAGAGTGTAATCAGTCCATTGCAAGAAAAAGAGAAAGAGGACAAAAGTGTCTTGAACGCTTCATGATTCGCGGAATGTTTTAAAGTGTCCATTACTTTCAGATGGCCGGTGAACCAGTTACCAAATTCCCATTACGTGTGTCTTACTCAGCTAAAGCCATATCTTCACTCTCCTTTCTTTTCCCTAAGGCTGAAACTCCCTCAATTTTAGAGAGTGAATTGAGTAAAGTTATGAGCTATGCTCACTCCAAACCCCCAAACCGGAATACCCTAAACTCATAGTGAAATCACAAAGCATTTCAGACTCAGGTAACTAAGCAATCACAACATTTATGGAACAATTACAGAGGTAACGCAAAATTCCCCAATGATTTGAATAAAGATGTCAGTATTTGCTCATAGCCATCAGAGGGTTCAATATAATTAACATCTTTTCACACCTTTTTTAACTTCACATTATGCAAAATACAGATTCTATGTGCATCACCTGCTGAGAGTGGTTGGCAGCAAACGTAGATCTTGTCTCCATTAGCTGCAAGATAATTAATCAGCCGATTGTACAGTATCTGCATAGTATTGCACTAGAAGTATCCCATAATGTTAATGTTAGGTCTGGGTGAGCCTTGCAACTGCCATGCAAATGATTGTACAGGCTATGCATTTAACCTCTCAAAGCTCTTGCATTTTAATATACAGATGCAAGTATTCAATTAGACCAGCTGGAAAAATAAGGTTTTGCTTTCTGTATAGCGAGTGGAAATTTTTGTGAATCATCTACTAGTATCATGATACACCAATTTTGGTTTTACATATCCAGAGAGTGAACACTGCTATTTTTTTATTTTTTTACGGTTTTGAGCCAGAGCACACCATTGCAACAATGCAAGCGTTTAAAAAAGATAAAATGCGCAGTAACTACAACCCCTCCACCCCATTTGTCTCCCATAAAAATCAAGGGCAGGGTCAGTGCCGTTAACAGGCTTCTCTTTTTTAGATTTTATAAGCTGTATCAACATTGATTGTTTGTGGTTTAGCCAAACTGCAAACTGTTGGCTTTTATCTAGTAAACGTGCTTTGCAAACCAACGTCTGTATGTTTGGCCAAAGACAGTTTTGAGAGAGAGTCACTCTGTACTGTTTAGATCTTTAAAAAGTCGGTGTTTTACTTTAAGTAACACACAAATCGTGAATTTTTTTTATCAGTCTTCATCAATGAGCTCATTCTAGATATAGGTGAATTAGGTTATTTTGCTTGAAGTCAAGTTCTTTGAAAATACTGTTGAAAATATCTTTCAGTGCCACATCAAATCCTGCTGAAATAAAGATTTGTTCATCTAAAAATGTCCCTAAAATTTCAAATTTCTGCTCTGTAATCTGTTAACTATCACTTCTCTTAGTTTGCACAATACTACATTGCAGGTTGTTCCGATTGAGCAAAGCAAAAAGACTCGATGAGCCTATTTGAGCACCTCAAACACTGCTCACTGAACCAATCTTCTTCTGGATATGCGAAAGACGTTGAGTAGACATGGTCAAGTGTTTGCACACACATATGCAAACACACCTTCACTCCCGCTTGTGTAGCAGCTTACACACACGCGCACACACACATTTAGACCCATAGATGACAGTGTTGTGAGATTGGCTAAGGAACATATGGAACTGGAAATACGGGGGTCTATTAGTGTATGCTTTGTAATGGATATCAGGAGTAGAAAGGGGAATTAGGTCTAGGCCTTGCTACTGACAGAGCATTAGAATAATCCCTGCTACTTAGGACAACAGTCAGATACTAAATACACCAAATCCACTTCCCCCGCTCACAGAGCAAAAGCAAACTAATGAACGAGGCGCCTTTGCATATTCACCATTATAATTGAAGTCGGACAGAGACCATTTATTTTTATGAAACGCCATAAAGCACTGCAGCACCATCCGCTTGCCCTGCCAAACAACCACGTACTGGCAAACAACACTGGGACGGACACACATAAGAATGCATATCCCCATGCTATTTTTCTTTTTCTTTTTTTTATTACAGCTCGAGTCCTACCCTTTAAATCCTGACGAGGCTGAGAACATTCATTTTATGAGTTGTTAAACTCAGAACATAATGCAGGAGCAAAATAAGCCACAATACACAGAGCACAGAGAGAGGGGAAAGTAGATGCAGCAAAGAGAATAGTCAAAGAACAGTCAAAGACATAATAAAGAACAGATTAAGCTAAACCCTTCATCAGTGACCACCATACCCGAGAGTATCATTCTTAATTTCTATAACCTCCCTGCCAGTTCATTGTGCATATTTCATTATAATTTGCAGACCCTTCAATATCTGCCTTTGATGGGGGTGTTACAATCTATTTGCCGAGATCGAGAGGTTATTGAGAAATCCTCATACTGACCCTCCATTTGGAGGATATGAATATGTCCCAGAGTACCTAGAGAATTAATCAAGGTCATAAAGGCAGAGATTGAATGTCAAACCCAGGCGGCTAACTGGTAATATTGATACGGTGGTTCATGGTTGTATTGATATCGTCGTCTGTAATTGGTGTAACCTGATGGACTGCATGTCAGTTAGAGGGTTTGTTGGCACTATATTATCTGTTAGTAAAGTGCTGATAATGATCTGTGATGGACATGTCTATGGCCACGAAGGAGAGCACATATGAGAGGAAACAGCAGGGAAACGGGACCCTTACTGCTTCATTCAGTCAACTGTGAGAGATTCCTGCTGCGTGTTGTACTCTTGTTCTGCTGGGAATTTTTAAGCAGGGTAACAGGCATGTCATGTTTTCGACGATGTGGTACTGAAACAATGAAGTCTTTTTTTTTTCCTATCAACTTTTGAAACTTTTATAAAATGAAATTTACCCTTTAACACTCATCTACTTAAAGACACAATCATTTCATTATGGCTTTTATCACATTTACAATCTGACACAGAAGTGGAAGAGAAGAAAATCTAAATATTTATCCAAAATCAAGACAAAATTCTGCATTCATATGCATATATCTGTTTATAGAGATTATACTGTTTAGGTTCACTGTGGTTAAATAACACTAATACTTGATGACACTAATATTGGGTCAAATTTATTAATACATGTTATTTATACAACTTATTCATGAAATATTGTTATACTACTAACAATCTGTGAAATCAACGTGGCACTAGTGTTCTGTGTGATGAACAGTGGGTAGGAATAGGTTAAAAGACTTACTGCAGCAACTAAAATTACAACCTTATCAAGACATAGCTGCATCAATAATACATGTTTAATTAATTCTGAATGTATAAGTTCTGTTGTGGATCAGAAGTCCGTATCTTACGCCAGAGATAAAGTCTTGATCTCTACAACACTTGAATGTTGAATGCAGTGGTTTTATTATTATATATTTATTTGTTAAGATCTTGATTTAACTTATTTCACATTTTGTCACCTTATAAATAATGTATTTCAATTTTTTGATGTGTGTGTGATTACATTATAGATTATTCTTATACATTTTACTAACCGATATACAAATAATTTTATAACATAATTATTACAGATCATGCATTCAGTGTCATGACCTTTGCCAACTAAATTTAACTTGACATGTCAAAACTTTACAGTTATATTATAATGAATTGATGAATTTATCAACCAAACAACTGGTCATGGCTTCAGGATATTGTAAATTTAATATTGTTTGTTTTCAAACTGTTAGTTGAATCTTTGGAGACACCATCTTGGGTTGAGGAAACACATGATGAGTGTTAATGACTATTTTACAGACCAACCAGTTCATAGATTTGTCGCACAAGAATGAACTTCTCCTCTCAATCAACCTGCCTAATCGATAATGAAAAGAATCGGCAATAGTAGACAATACACACGAACACATACACACACACACACACACACACACACACACACAGGTATGAAATACAATATTGTCCAACACAGAACAAAACAAACACACATTTGTTTCCCACAATAGATTGCATACACACACACACACACTGTACTGTATGTGCCTGTACACACACGCACACACACATATGGAGTTGTTCTTTTATAATGGTTTTGTGTCAGCATATAACGGATGTCTCCTAACAGTCCCATTTAGTCCCATCTCCAGCTAGCCTATGCCTGTCCAAACAACAGCATGAAACAAAGGATGGAAAACAACAGAGGGAAGACAAACACATCAATCTGCCACCAAACCACACACACACACACACACAATCACATCAAGCACACACATAATACACAACACTGATAGATAGCCTAATACAGAGAATGGAGACATAGTTATTGAAGATTTTAACTCATACATAGTCATGGATTGATCTGCATGAAGGATATGGAATTGAAATTGAAAAAGAAAATGCTGGCCACTTTTCACAAACAACAACCTGAGGACAACCTGCAATCAGTGTAAAAACACACACACACACACACAGCTGCTTCTTCTGTGTACCAAAATTTGTTCCATTTTCAGTCTTTTTTTTCTTGGGGGCGAGGGGAAGAAGAAGCGAAAGCATAAGAAACCAGAGTACAGATCAATCAGCTGTCAGCGCGCCATGTCTCGGAGGTGGAGTGGGCCCTCGGAGATGAAGTAAATCTGATACAGGGAGACGATCTTTGATTGGAGCCAAAGCTTAATGGGGCTCCACACTGAGAGTGGAATGGGCTGCAGCATCGTTCCAGCCTCGGGGATCACAGTGCTGGTTATTTGATAGAGGCACACTGCCGTTTTATCTGCACACGCTCACCTGCGTGTTTTCGGGGGAAGAAATAGAGAAATCAGCCTCACCCCAAAAACCCATAAACACATGCTGCCTTGTTGTCAACAGCTGTATTGAAGCACATGAGCTGTTGCAAAAAAAAAAAAAGAGCTACTCTCTTTATGTTTGTCATTCTACGTACTGCATTGCTTTCCATCTCATCAAAATGTGCTCTATAAATGTGTATTTTCATCCCCGCATTATGTATTGCACAAACAACTCCGCTGTTGCCTTGGCAAATTGTTCAGTGCTGTGGCAGAATTTAAACACAGGAAGCAACAAACAAACAGGTATAGAACAAATAAAACTCAAATGCACTCACATTTATGTATTGAAGTAATACAGCAACAATTCAGCCTGTTAACGTGAAGAAGCTCGTGCTAAACCCTGCCTGGTGCCTGTGTGGCAGCCATTGATTAAAGGCCCTTGTTAGCATGTACGGCCCCTCATATGTTTCTGTTGTATCATTGATAAGAGCTTTGTATTCACACTCGCTAAAGGGAGTCAGCTAATTAAAAACCAGTGACAACCAGATTTAAAGAAACAAAGGCATCGGTCCCACTGTCACAGATTTGCATGAGCATTAATTGTTGTTCTTATTTTAATCTTGAAGTTTGTACAGTGGCGCTATACACACTCGAGGAGTGAATGGAAGTTTCTTCAGTAAGCTGGCTTTATAACAGAAGATTGGGTCTGCTTTAACTCTTTCCTCTGTTCTCTGACCAAGATATATACTACAGAGCAGGGAATACAATATTAGCTCAACTATGATCTATGGATTTGAATATTACAGCTGTGTTGATGTTAAGGGGTACTGACGAACTGGAGAGTTCCTACATTTATTACATTAACATGGTGTCAAGAGAGTGCTAAGCTGTTAAACGCTAAGAAGACCGAGGAACTCAGCAATAGGACTGAACAACCAGTGTTTCAGCCAATTGAGGGCCAAGCTGTAGAGATGGTAGGTCGTTTGAAAACTTTAGGAATGATTTTAGACACCAGCTTAAATTTTAAAGGAGCACTTCATTGCAAACATTGCTTCTTTTAAGCAAATCAAACAGCCTTTACATGAGCAAAGAAGTCCTGAGAATGGTTTACACCTATCTAGTGGAAAGTATGATTCGACATCATGTGCCGGTACAGAAATGTAGGTACATTTCTGTACCGGCACATGATGTCGAATAGGAGCAAAAGTAAGCTTGCTGCAAAGAATAGTTAACACAGCCAGCGAGATAATTCAGAACCCCTAGAGACAGCCGGAGCAGCTGCACAGCTCATAAACCAGGAGGAAAGCAACATTAAAAGTTCAGGACCTTTCACATCTTTTGTTTGATGAATTTGGTAAAACTCCCTTCGGGGAGACGATAGAGTGTACCCACAGCAACGAGAATCAGCTTTCAGAGAGCCTTTATTCCATCCTCTGAAATCTTAGATTGGATTCGATATTAGTGACTGCTGCTGTTTTTATGATGTATTTAAGATGTGTATTTTATAAAGTCGGATTTAAGTGTCTCCCGATTCAGTCATTCTGCTTCAAAGACTTGTTTCATGATGGAACTACAATATTAAACAGCAGATGAGCTATTTATTATGGAAACGGTGTGAAAAGTATCCACATGAATATGTATCATGTCACTTGCGAGCAGTGGGTAAATTGGCTTTTGTAGGGAGGGGGAGCCCTTCTTCACTCACAGTGATCAATATTTGGTATTTACCTCGCACCATCGGCTTAATACATATTTGATCAATTTATAACCTACTTATTTATATCTTACATCAATTCGCATATTGGCAACTTATTTAGTCTACATTTCAACATCAATCTACACTGCAATTTGTAAAACTGATAATTACTTGTAAAAGGAAGCATAATTTTATGTTTCTGTGACTTTGTCTCAAAAACATGCCACTAGAGGTCAAAAACTCCACTCATGTAATTTAAAAGTACACTTATCACCGAAAATTGTAATTGGTGTGGCAGGAGTAAAGCATGAGTTCAAATCTCACCATTTGATGAAATCATTTCTGAACTACTGCTCTACTTGTTAATCAACAACCCAATCAACCGGATAGACAGATATATTTAGGCCATTTTGTGGAAGTAAAAACTTTACTTATTGCCTCTTTAATAGTCAGTATTTAGGGAAATGAGACATAATGTTGCATAAAACAGTCATCTGGTTTTAATCTGACAGGCAGGTACCTTGCTGTAGAGACATATGCTTTCCACTCTAATTAAACCATATGCAGCCGAGCATGAGCCTGTGCAGCAGAGCACCTAAGTGTGCAGCCGAGCGTTAGCACAGAGGGGACTTCAGCAGGTTACAGAGGTGAAAGAGCCATTTTCCTCCCTCACATCCCTTTCCCAAACAGGGAAGCCACTTATTAGAGGATCCTGAGCTGTCAGCAGAATTGCACACTGTGGGCACACACGCACACACACACACACTGACACAACATTCAAACACACTCACGCTTTACCCAAGGACACTTTTTCATCTATACACCTCTGCGTGTAACTAAGTGTAGGAACACAGTTCTGTCACCATGCTTATCTACTTATCTTACAATCTTTCTACCTCCAAGCATTCTGCTCCGCAACTTCCACTGCTCAGATGTAATTAGCAGTGGGTAGCACCAGAGATTACGTCAAGCAGGGACACATGTTGCCCAGAAATAGAGGAAGAGTGTGGTAGACGGTAGCTAGGATACTTTGGTTTGTAGTCTTTTCATCATAAAACTGCAAGTGAAGTGGAACATGCTGAGCAGAAGAACGCATTCCAGTCGCCTGAACCAACTCATGCAAGATAAATGAGGTAAATGAACCCCTGCTAAAAGGAACAGCTACAGAATTTAAGTTACCAGATAAATCAAAACAAATGGCAGATTATACAGTATATAGCACAATCTTAAGATAGCCATTTGGTGAGCTTAATTCAATAATGTCATAGATCTCTCAGAAAGAAAAATAAATCTTCTTGTGCAAACATTCAAGTATCAAGTTACAGGTTTACTTCTATTGGACTTCCAAATGCAGTTTTAAAAATTAAAAGTGCTATCCTTCTTTTGCCAGACCCACTGGAACAAAGGAGATGATGCACACACTTGTCATGCCTCAGTAAACACGCTTTGTTTGATAAAAAAAAAAGTTGGGATGGGTATGAGAAGATCATCAATATTGAAGAAACTGCATCAGAAGCAAAAAGAAAAAGTGACAGGGACATCTATAATTACAAACCTTTTGCCAGAAAATGTTTTGTGTTTGCTGCTGGATTGGGGATTACCAATGACAAAGACCAGAACACATGTTAACTGCCTATTCTGCATTAGGATTAACAACACATAGAGAATAAATGCATGAACAAAAACAACAAAACTGATATATCGATGCAAAACAGTCACATCAGCCTTTATGATACAGAAGGTCTGATAAGGACAGTTCTGTTGGTACGGAGACCACTCCATACATAAAGTGACAAATCAAACCTTTAGAAATGCAAACTGTAAACTAGAATCTCTCAACTTATGATTATAGAAATTAGACAAAAATATTTAACGTGGCATGAAATTATTTGCAGATACTGAAGTTTTAAACAGTTTTTGTTACTTTTGTTTTGTTTCCTAGTTGTATCTGCACAGATTCATCCATCTCCTCTGAAGTGATGCGATATACTGTCATTCATTCATGTTAAAAAAAATAAAAACAGTGACAGATAATCCATTGCAGTAAACATAAAGACATAATTAACTTTTGCCAAGGTTTCCCGTTGTGCTATTATTGTTCCATGGGGTCCGTGTTGAGTATATTCATATCATTGTGTATAGTACACTGTTCATTCTTCCTGTCATATCTTGACACATACACCGCCTTCTAAGAACTAATACATTAAATTAATGCAGAAACATTGTCATGCCAATGTTTTTGTATTTACAGTGACTTAACTTGGAAATAGAAATGTACATTTTAAGCCTGTCTTGCTTTGCCCAGTGGCCACTTTTGCAAAATGACAGGAGGCCAGGGGCCAGTTAATAAACGAACATTAATTACATTTATCAGCTAAAATGAATAAACATTAGGATCATTGAAGTGGCAGAATAAGATGACTCTGGGAGAAATAGTTGGCAGGACACTCAGCAACCGATCCAAATGTGGCCTGTGGGCCTAAGTATCACTCCATCATAAAATATTTATTTACAAAAAGAAAATTCTAAATGTAGTATTAGTCATAGCAAACTCTAAAGTTATTGTAAAAGAAACAATAATCAGCATCTTTGATACATATCTATAACTCTGTCTAGTGATATTTACAAGCAGAGAACAGAAAGGACAGCCGGCATTTTATCACAGCAGGAAGCTCACAGCTGCATTCCACTTAAGAGAGGTCCTGCTATTGTGCTGCTGGTTCACTGTCATTGGGACACTCAATGGAACTGAGCCATCATCACTGTTGTTAAGTCCACCTGTGTTTTTCCTGCTGTGACAAGTCAAGATGGCGGAATGGCAACAAGTCCATTCATCTCAGAATTACAAGGGCAATTTCCCAAATTTGACTTGGTTTTCATTTTGTATTCAGAATGTTCTGTTATCTTGAAAGGGGGATTAATTACTGTTTACTCCTTGTTTTCCCATCCCATCATGTCTTTTCTTGAGTACCTCAGTGGTTACCGGTATTAAACAGCAGGCCTGCTCCACAGAGGTGGAAAATTGTTCCAGTGTTTTTCTTCAGTGAAAGTAGTAAAGGCACAAAGTCAACAATGAACATATTACTTAAGTACAGTTATTGCTATAAAGTGTATAGTCAGTGTACCCTGCAAGCAGTATATTTTCAGTATTGCTTTGTTTCTATTGATGCATCCAAGTATTTGCAGCACTTTAATGTTGCATAAGGTCAAAGTAGAGGACACGCTTACTATTTGTATTGTTTTGTAGTTAACTCAGTCACATGTATACTTACGTAGCCTCATTAGACCTCTTCTTAGGACAGTGACAGCATGTACAAACTGTGCTTAGTTGACTCTGGTCGACGTGACCATTGAATAGTACTTAAAGCTTGGTCACAGCATAATACCTCCTGATTTACACATGACTAGAGGTCCAATTAACCAGAGTTACTAGAGCAAAAACTATATAGCTGCCAAGTAAATGTAGTGGATGTACGATATTTCCGTTTGTAATGTAGTGAAGTAGAATTACATGGTTGCATAGCATGGAACTATAGTAATAAAGGAAAAATATCTCAGAATTGCACTTGAGTAAATGTACTTGTGTTGTAATTGTACTTACATCCCACAACTGGTGCTGCAGCTGCAGCAATTTTATTATAGTATTGGTAAACACAGAGGAGGAACAATATTGATATGGTATCTCTTCGAAACAGTGTTTCTAAAGAAGGTACCAAGCGACTTCATTGTCTTTGTGGATGTTTAAGATAGAGGCCTCAGCATGTCTTTTTCTTTAACGCTTCCATGATGCTTTGACAGCACTGAATCTCGTGAGCCCCGTTCAGTCAGAGCAGCTTAATCATGCACTCAAGGGGAAAAGCCCAGCACTGGGGCTGATTTAGTAGGCCATAGCTTTGGGCGTTAGAGTTCAGCGTCACATCATTACTTTTTTACACCTTACATTGATTTGTTTAGTGGGGTAACAGACCTTGTTGTGGTCTGCAAGGGGATAAAATAAACACTAGGAGAGAGTGCAGTCAATTGCACTTGCCCATGGACACTACACTCTGGGGTAAAAATGGGAAAAAAAAAGAAATCCACCAGGTATATCCACCAGGACCTGCTGTCACAGGGACGATATATATTCTTTGATATTCCCTTTCCCATATGTGCAATACTTAACTTAGGGTTATAGAAGTTTTCAGTTTGAGCTGACATTTTTCCTCACCCTATATGCGTAGCACAATTTCCATACATATTTCATCATAGCTACAGTGGGCAAAGAAGCAGCAATGTTCATCAATAATATACGGTAGATGTTTTACATTAAAGCCAACATAAAACATTCTGCTGGTCCAAACCAACAAATAGTCCAGGACATAAACCTATGTAAAAAAAGGAATCTGCTGTCTTGCTCTCAGTTTCAACAGAATGCAATGTGCTATTAAATGAGCTTTAGAGGTGATTCTAGGCGAGCTAGAGACGTGGAAGTGGTATGAATCTGTTCATCTACCTCTTGACAAAAAAGCAAATAAACAACATTTCCTTTAGTCTGTGTAAAGTAAGGATAACAATGTGTTCTGAAAGAAGAAAGTGTTATTAACCACTGAGACAAATTTTAATGATTAAAATTATCGGCATGTTTATGAAATTAGATGTCAAAATCTCTCCTAGGGGTGCAGGGGTATGTTCAGGGTGGCCTCAGTGTGTCATTGTGCCACCCTTTAGGACCGCCCACAAAATCCTGGACTAAAAACTGGTGAAACTGGTTTCTCCACATTCCAGTAATATACAGTACCATTCAAAGTCTTTTCACGTGCTTTCAGCAAAAAATTTCTAACATATAATAATGTAAATTTTACAGCTATGAAAATGAGTCCTGCTTACATACCACATGCAAAGCAATTCTTTGATATAATGTGAATACATTTTCAGTTTGGGCTTTGATTGTGTTACTAAGCAACATAATTGTATAAAACCAATATTTCCAGATGGGAAGTCACATGCAGGCGTAGACTATTCTACCTGGAAGCATATGAGCAATGCATGCATGAGCCTAGAAATATTCTTTGTTCCATATGTGAAGGAAGATATCATCAAAAATAAGGCACATGCATCAGTGACATAGAATATTGACATTAAACATATTGAATTGTAAAACCTTAGAGCACCTTTTTCATGGCTGCCAAATGACCAGCACAGTCCAAGCTCAGAGCACTTGGACTTTGATTTGTTTCGCACATTTGAGTGGTAATTTGGTGCACAGGTGGGAGGTCTGTTCAAATGAGGCAGTGAAGAGTAAGTTGTTCGTATTTTTGTGGGCTTTGGATCGCATCTGTTTCTGGCGCAAACTTTATACTTGGAGCAAATGCACAGCAATAATGCAATAATAACTGCAATGTAAATAAACTAATTAAACTAAAAACTCCCCAGTCTGTAGGTGCATTAAAATCCTCATCAAAAATTATCTTCTAATGCGGTTAAAACAGGACCCACCAGTAAGCCAGTCTGAATTTATCTCTAAATTAATATGAGTGATTCTTACAGTATCTGTTGTTCACAGCTGCTTTATATTGTAAAAACATCTCCTGCAGTTTATTAAATCCCTGCAGCCATCTGAAGACAGCAAGACACATATGTTGATAAATCTGCAGCCATGTCAGTGCGCAGTACCATTAACACACGGCAGTCCACTGTGTTTACGTTCATGCAATCACGTGCAAATTGCACCAGGCTGTTGCAGAAAAAATTAATTTAATGAAAATAAAAACAACATGCAAAACACAGCTGTATCACATTTTAAGATATGATGTGAGATTATTATTTGTTTATATCTAGTTAACTGTAAAAAAAACAACAAAAAAACACACCATCTGCCTTTGGCTGCAGATTTATGGCACTGTGTGTTAATATCGCGCCGCTCTGCACCGTCGAGACAACAAAATAATTTCCTGAAGAAGCGTCTCTTAATTTGTTGAGCTGTTGTTGTCATGTGTCACTGTGATTGGCACAGCTGTTTCCGAGCAATGAGACCAGTGAAGTGACTGAGTGAGAGCGTATCTATTAATCATCACACCCTCTGATCTGTGAGTGCAGCCTGGAGATACCCTGTACTGTAATGGTCATTGTGCTTGCTTGTTTAAAAATGGGAGCCTTTGTTTTTTATATATCACTTCTGATCCCCACACCCAGCACGCCTCGCCATCCTTCCAGTGTGAACGGATGTAAGGTGTGTCCAATCAGCTCGTGGCATAATCGTTCCAGAGCGCCATGAAAAATGGATTGTGGGTTTACGGATGGGAGAGTTTGGGAATCATGAAGGTGTGTGGTGGAGGATGATGTGTGTATATGTGTGAAAGGAATAAGCAGTGCCGCATGCAGGTTCAGTTCCCTGGACAACAGCAATCAATAAAGCATTAAAAACAATCACGGGAAGGGGAACAAGATGTCGCAGCCATCTGGAACTGGTTATGGTATTAATCCATTTGGGAAGGCCCATTCCCCACATACATCAACTACAAACACAACAGATCCAATAGAACAACACAAGTGTCTAAAGCCTCCAGTGGTGAGAAAATGGTGTTGTTATATTCCTTTCAAGAGCTGTCACTTGGCATCTTAGCAAGTCAAGGAAGAACAGACCTTGAAGCCCGAACATGCTACTGATGAACCCACTTCATCGTGTAATATTTTTTTTATGAGAGTATGTGAAGGCCTGCAAATGTGAATCAATAGTATAGTTATCTGATCATGCCACCTGCAGCTCTGTACTGAAGGTGCTTTAAAAATACAGAGATGTTTTAAATCAATAACCACTCCTTGAATGTTCCTTCAGTGTTAAAAACAATACCAAAGGATGCCCATGGTTTTTCACACTGTGCACACATATGAGGGATGAACATCTCTGCTCAAGTAATTTAATATTCTCTGACATCATGGGGTGTACTATCAGCCAGACAAAGGGAATATCTGATGTCCATACTGTACTGCAGGTTCGGCTATAAAACCATGTCGTGTTTTATCCAGGATTGTCTGAGATCTGATGGCCCTCAATTGATACTGTTGACAGCTTTTGTTGATGTGTCATACATTTTAAAAGACTAATAGGTCGAGCAGATGCTTAGCCCCTAACTGCTGTGGAGGTAGTCGTTTAAAGCTATTACGCGATGAGCTTAAAATACCAATAGGATATACATGAAAATGTAATAATGGGATTCCTTACTATCTGCTCCTGAACATTAAGTGCTCTCTAGATGCTAGCTGCTAGATCCAGGAGGTGTGAGCAAAATAACATTTATTTCAAAAGAAGGTTTCTAAAAGAAAGTTAAGATGCAACATTCTTCCTCAAAAGCAATTTAAAAAACAATCCAGGATCAGGGTTAGCTAGCTGCTGTCTAAATTCCTTAAAAAAAAAAACAATCATAATGCCAAACAACAGAATATTAAATGATCCTCTGGCCATAAATGTGACACTGGACATAAATAATACTGCAGAACACAAAAATCTGATTATGAAAGGCTGGAAAATGTAATGCGTAGTCACATAATGTTCATTTGTTTGAGCTGAAAAGAAATCTAAACGCGATTACCTCGCTTGCAGCATCGATTCTGTCAGTGATATATGGGAAGCTGCAAAAACATTGCATTGATGGGAAATTATTTGTTCTAACAAGATTTTATTGTAATTGTTGTTTCAAATTTGTGCGCAGGATGAAACTGGATTTTTGGATCAATATTCAACATTTTTGCATTTACAATTGGTAAAATTGGTGTTAAAGTTTGTTAAGCTAAACGCTCTAAGTGTTTCTCACATCATTGTACACAATTAATGTCTAGCTGGACATGGTGGAGCATTTATTGGTGTAAGAGCCAGATGTTTTCACTGAAGACTGCCAGACAGATGAAAAGAATTGTTGCTTATGTCTGTTGAATGTGTAAACAGGCAATATATCACCATATAACTTGTTTATGTCAGTGTGTTTACAGCTTGTTCCACTGCCTCCAAGTTTAGCATCATCAGAAAATTGAAATTTTACTCAGTCGTTATCTGTGAGCTGTACCGATATGCTTGTTTTAGCCGACAGGCTAAAGCAACGAGCTACATTTGCTGCAAGTGACTGTGATGCAAAGTTTTTGCAGAGTGTTGTCGAGGACAACAAATAGCCCCTTTTAACCTTGAATACTGCACGTCAAAAGCCTATTAACATCATTGTCTGTAGGGGGAAAAAAGACAAGGTTGTGATGGAGGAAAGGGCGATTGAAAGGGACTAAAAAGAGACCAGATCTTCAAGATAATGGCTTTTGACTACTCTTGGATAAAGCATTTGTCGTGATGTAAGAGCAAGCTTGTTTGCTTTCTCCAGACTACCTTTGCCTCTCTCTCTCTCTCTCTCTCTCTCTCTTTCTGTTGCCTGGGATTAATAGCAGTTGCTGTGCGCTGCTAGGTTGTGCTGTTCAGTAAACAAGCCAGCAGCCACTCCTGCCTGGCTCCGGAGCACTCCATTAGGGAGCCAAGTGCATTCTGTTTTTGTTTTTTTTTACACACTGGATGCACAAATATAATAAAGCTCCATGCAGCGGTTTAAGATGCAGCAGCAGTCTGTGGCGATATGGAGGAGACTGAAGATGTATGTGTGCAGGTATTGAGACAGACAGAGATCCATCCCCACCAAATTACCCTCATCCTATACACCCATGCGGAACACTTTGTCTAAATATATATGGCTATTCTCACACCCATGGGCACACGCACACAATACAAACACACTTAGGCACACACAGAAGCCATTAAATGTCACATCCTGTAGGAGATTATATCAGTGTGCAATTTCGTGCTCCCTGGCATCATCTGGAAGAACAAAACTGGCGGAAAATAAAAGCCATATTGAACGATATGACAATAGGGAAATCACTAGGACACTCTCAGACCTCCATAAAGAGGTTCAAGAGAAGCACAGACGAGAGATAAGTAAGTACAGACTTGGAACAATATGCTAGAGATGATATTGCTTAGTACACAGTTCCGGTAAAGAAAACAAGGAATAAGAATCTCATCAATCCTTCATCTATTAACATTTTATTATGAACCGAACCATACAATTACTTTCCAAAAGTAGAATTCCTATTATACTACCCAGTGTACTACATTAATCCATGTTTTTTTTTTTTTTTTTTTTTTTTTACTTGACATTTTGGGGACTAACAAAAGTTGCACCTGAGAAGTTTCGCACCTTAAAGTGTTGTGGAGTGTGGGACATTGTAATTCTGAACGCTGAAAATAATGAAAAAGCAAATGCTTGCAGTGTGTGGAGTGTTTTTTTTTTCTTTCTTATATGTGTGAACAAGTCCAACCTTCCCACCTGCTTACATACTTCACACGCCAAAAATCCACATCTGTTAGGTGAGTGCAGCGAAGTAATCCACACCTTCACATCTGCCTCCGCACATGTTACTTGAGGCACGGTCTTTCCCAATTTTGCCTCATCCTTGATTCTAACTCTAATACCTTTCCCCCCCCTTCGATTCCACTTGTGTTGTTATAGAAACAGTAAGAATATGCTTTTTTCCTTTAATGTACATTGTATCTTATAGCCTTACACTTGTTAGAAATGTGAACATTAACTCCACTGCCAGTTCTGGGGCTTCATCTTCCTCCAGAGACTAGAAAAAATAACAGCAGGATGACAACAATGACAAACTAAGTCATACCTTTTTTTCTAGCATGGAGGGGAAAAAAAAAATACAGCTTCAAGCTGCGATTAACACAACAGCAGTCTCGCAGAGTCCCAGCATTAATCCACTACCACATTTGACATACTGTACTGTTTGTCTCAGTGCCTCTTTGATCTAATATCACACAGCAGAAGTTGATAGATATCCCATGCAAGGGTAAACACTATGCCATCACTCTATTGGGCATTCAGCTCAACACCAGGGTTCCAGTCACGCGTGAAAGGGGAGACAAACGACATCACAAAGACGTGTTGCATTTGTGATCGATGGTTACGGCCACAAAACCAATGGGCTCCCCCCACCATCTCGGGTATGGTGAAGGAGACACCAGCGCTTCTCTTGCTCTCATTTGCGTCACTCGGCGTGGATAACACATTTTTCAAATGACACCTGTTGTTTCCCGTGCACGAGCTTCTCATTAGTCTATCTACAGCTGTGCGGCTTTATCTTTAACTCCGTGATTTGTGACTTCTGGGAAAAACGGTGGTGGTTTTGAAAAATTTGCCACATATGCACACATACACCTATGTATTCTCACATGTACACACACATTGCAGCCTTGTTGCAAAATTGATTTGACAAGGAGCAGGTTTGGCCCAGATGAGAATGGCAGTGTTGCAGCACAGTGGTTGCACTGCATGATGTAAGGACAGAAGTAAATCAATTGCACTCTATAAGAACACGGCATTCGTGGACTACCAAACTATCTCTTGTGCACACGAACAGGTCCTTGTTGCTTATATAAAGGATATTCAAGACTGGTATAAACAATACAAGAGTAGCTTTCTAATAATTTCCAACTGTAACTGTATAGATTCAGAGAAGAACTCTCCCATATATCCTTCATTCATTCAATGAGTGACTCATTGCTATTCTATGTGCCATTCAGTGGGTGAGAGTATGCATGACAATGTGTACAGGCAAACTTGAAATATGAGTGCTGCATATTTATGACCCTGTGTTACCTTGTGCCAATTTCCCATGTACGGGTTACTATTCTTCGACTTAAATGGACAAACTTAAAGGTCCGGTGTTTAAGATTTAAAGGGCTCGTTTCACAGAACGGCAGACATGGAATATAATGTGCATAACTGTGTTTTCATGAGGGTTAATGAGACCTCTTTAACCATGATGAATCATTTCTACAGTAGCACAGAACAGACAAGAGTGACACTAGACAGTTTTTTTTTGGTCATTGTAGTTTCTTTTTTACACTTGGAAGGAGGGGATGATGTGAGGGGATTGCAATCAGCAACTACATTGCTAGATGTTACTAAATCATACACCCTCGTCCTTTAAAGGGTTTATAGTTACTAATTTAGCTCTCAAAATGGCTGTCATTTGTTCACATCTAGATAAATTGTCGCCTACTATCAATGCTGTGACCTCGTTTCTCCATATATATTATCACTTAGTGATTGTTTGTTTTGTGCCTCAAAGTTTTAGTAGATAAACACACAACAGTATTCAGCGTTCGAGCCAAAGTAACTATAAGTCCAAGTGAAATTGGAACTGCATTATTTTTGGTTTGCTATAACACATATCTGCTCTGTAAAACACATGTCCTGTGTTCTCCTCTGAGAAAAAAAACTGACACCGAATTGGGAGAAAAGTTATATTTGATATTTCACTGACATGTCCCTCCAGCCGGCTGAGGAAAAAAACGATCAAACTGATATTTCCCAGGTGACCTTTTTCCTTCCTTTTACTTTAAACTATTAACAAGAATAAATTTACTAACATACACTTGAGAATTTAATCTATTACAGTGAACATATTGTAACCTTTTTCTTGTCCTAAAAATGTGAGTGTTGCAAAGTTATTTCATGCAGGGGACCATACTGCACACTGCATTGGTGGTTCACACAAGGTCTAAATTTTAAGTTCTAAATTTATAGGCATTAAGTCACACCCTAGAGCCAGACAATGAGCTGACAGATGTTTGAAAAAAGGGGGATGTGATTTTGGTTGTTTCTGGCATTGAAAGGGTTTCTATTTGGCAGCCAAGTTTATAATCTCAGATGTTGGAACTCAAAACAGTTTCAAAACAGTTCCTGGTTGGCAAATAGATTATGAACACATGATGATGATGATGATGATGATTTGAGGAAAATAAAGGCTGAAACAAACATTTAGAGTGATTATTTACCTATTGTACCTTGCCTCTTGTCCTAAGTCGGCTAGGACAGGCTCCAGCCCTCCACGACCCCGATGAGAATAAGCATTTATAGACAATGGATGGATGGATTTACCTATTCCAAGCAAATCTAAATTCTGTTATTATGTAAACATATTATACATGAAAACATGAAATGAATGGAAAACAGTGACTGGGAATCTACAGATGCAAGGTGTGTAGGTAAACAAATAATTTCCTGATTCAAATCTGATTTAAAGCAGTTGAAATGTGAAAGGCTGATCAGCACTGTTATCCACACATGTATCAGGGGCATAGCACAGCCACATCAGCAGCAATACAGATATGAGAAGAGATGTAGAGCAAACATGAGGTTCGAAGATTTAAGCATTAAGAATGTAGTTCAAAAGTTTCACAGACAAACAAGCTGCTAGTATAGAATTCTAACATTATCTCGCAGATAGCAGATTACTCTGAGGATTGTGAACTGTGAAAAAACAGCTTAAAAACTAAGAAGTGTCACATGCAGGGTTGTGGAAATGGCCATGGACTGTGTACGCTGTAAAAATACAAGTAACACATGTAAAAAACAAACAAACTTTGGTTTCACAGATTCATTGGTGTGTGTGTGTGTTTAATAAACAGATTATAGAATAAACTAGAAAAATCTCTAAAGAAATTTTGAGTGTGCCTGACTCTGGCCCTGTCGCCCCCATACATTATTATTTACACTGCTCAGCAAATTCAGTATTAATACAATAAGCTGTGTCATCATTGCCTTTTTAATGGGGTCTTATTTTAAAGGGACTCTTATTTTGAAAGACTTTTGCCTTGTGTGTATGTGTGTGTGTGTTCGTGTGTGTCCGTGTATGCATGTGTGCGTGTGTTTGTCTTATCTGTGTGTCTGCGTGCATGGGTGCTTGTGTGCTAGTTTACAATTTGACAAATATTTCACTTATTATTATTTAATAATTATTATTAATTTTTTTAAATAATAATAATAAGCACGGTGACTAGTATATAGTGTGCTCTATCAGCCACACTCAATTAAAAATAGTTCAGTGGCACGTGTTCTCACCTCTGGGTCCTATCCTGGGAAACAACTCAGCTTAACACCTGCAAACTGTTTGCCACAAAACAACACTAACTGAAAAAACCTTTGAGTTCTATAAATTAAAACAAAGTTTTCCTCCCACACATAAATCCCCAGAAGGCAGACAATATGTTAAACCAAACAAAGAGATATGCCTAAAAGCAGGTAAACAGTTTTCACGAATTAACTCTGTCTATTTTAACACCCACAGCCATACACAGGGTTGTTTGTACATGTACACATATCTACATTTCCCACTCTTTCTTTTTTTACCATGAGGTTTAAAAGAAGGAGATTTGCAGCCTTTCCTTCCACCTGTAAAGGTATGCTCTGAAGTTAAAATATTTAGCAGCTTATATTTATTCATTACCTTATGAACTGTCTGCTTAGTTTAGCAGGAATACTTTTATTTATTCTTTATTTTACCCCCCAAATGAAACTGCAGAAACTTTATCTGCATAAAGCATAATTTCATGCTTGGACCTAGAAAATAGAGCTCTATATTTTGGGAATGAAAATAAAGAAACAGAAATTAAAGACACCCACTCAACACCTACAAAATGTGGATACTGGTGTAAAATTATGAGATTATTATTAAAGTGATACAAGCCATGAACCATAACACAAAGTAGTTGTTGTGTCATAAATTATTGTGTCTTGTTCCACTTCAACAATCAGTCTCTCATCGTTCATGTTGAGACCCTTTGATCGATTTGACTGCTCACCTGGTGCCACCGGTCATGACGTAACGTTGATGTGAAGTTGTGATAGGCTACATGAACTGCGTATTGGGTTTTATTTTGAAAGGGGGCGGAAGTTTATTACGTTGATTCTGTGTCGGATTTCCTGTCTGGTGCGATCTGCTCTGTTGAAATTTACAAGGTTTAGGAGCGGCTCGCATCAAAACCAAATCAAAAACGTTACGCGGTGCGTACGCCCCCGGTGTGAGCGGGCCTTAAGGCGATATGGTGACTCACTCACACACATACACACACACAGATACATGAATAAAGTCCTCCAATCAAGTAGAATTTATCCTCACAATCAGTATTTTCTATCTGTTGCATTTGGAGTGTGTGACCTTGTCATAAGGAGCTGAACATCCTGAGGTTCTGACTAATCTCGTTCAGGCATGGACCCTGCCTTGTTCTAATGGACAATCAGCACTCTATATCTGGCTGACATTTTCCTCTGGCTGATCAGCTGCTTTGTCCATGTGCCGCAGTGATGTCTAGGTCTGTGATTACACCTTGACCTTTAGTTTCGACACAGAGATAAACAACACCGAAAAAAAAGCTGCTAAATAACAACCCATGCACACTCCAGAATCTCCTGTCCAGCTTTAAGTGTTAAGTGAAATCAAGTTTAAAAGGGTAATATTGTGTACTTGTCAGCAGGAGGTTTTACTGGCTCACAGTTCTTACACAAAAGAAAAGAAAGGTAATGCACTTAAACCAGCATCAGTATGTTTTTGGCACCTTCACGTCAGCTTTAACGTAACAGTTTACAAAGTCGATGTGGGGCATGTGTTAGCCAAAAATGTCCATTAACACATTTAGCAGATAAGAAACCACAAATATGGAAATTTGGTGTTTGTGTCTGTCCGATGAATGAAAATCCAATATCTACTCTCCTAGCTGTTATTTTTGTTCTGGTTACCTCCTGAGGGAAATATCTTGCTCTTTAGCTACCAAATTTTCCAATACGTTCACTACCTAAACGCTAACTTTGTTGGGTAGGTATGTGAAATGGGTTTATCAAAGCTTATTAGTTGAAAACAGTTGCCCGCTGCATTTAGAAACAAGCTTGACGTGAGCTGTAAAAGTAAACAAATTTAGGTTGCTTGCCCTGAACCACAACAATGAGCTGAAAGAGGCTAAAATGCTCTGTAGAACTAAGAGCTACAGATTCAGGTGATACTTTGCTGTGTGTTCAACCATTTTTGGATTGCACAGCCATTTGATCCACTGTTCATTTAAAAATATTGATAAGTGCAGTTTAAAATGACCCATTATGCAGAGGGGATTCTTTGAGCTTATTATATTATTATAGACTGTAGTTTAGTAGAAGTGTGAAACAGAGTAGTAAAACTTGCATTTAAGTACAGTACAGCACTCACCGTTAAGTAGGCACTTCTATTTGAGTACAACACTTGAGTAAATGTAATTACTTTCTACCTCCAGGAACCAATGGTGTATCCTTAGGAGGGAAACTGTGCCTCGACCCTCACTTGTATTTAGGATTCATAAAGTTACCGTTTAACTGCTAACTTCTGAACAGTCAAATCTGGATGTAGTTGCTGGTGCAGATCTCTTCCCCCAACCCCATGGCTTCACCTCACCTCTCCGCATTTATTATTCATGTTCGTCTCCATGTCTCCCATCCAACGGTTGTTGGTTTCGCCGCTTCCTTTCCCCTTCCTTTCCCTCATTGATTTCTGTGATCTGCATCTGCATCCCAAATTACTGTGATTCACCCGCTGTTGAATAATCATGTTTGACTGGTTGTGCACTCATTAACAATTTGTACAACAAATAAAGTAAACCACCCATATCAAGGCCTTAATTGCCACAACGACTCAGCTTTCTCTGAGACAAGTGCACCACTCCCGATCTTTTATGACAAATAACTCGCCTCATTGATCGAAGCTCCACCTTGTCATTCTGTCACAAGTTACATGAAGTCAGGATCTTGATAAAAAGAAAGCACAGTTGCATTCAGTATTAAAGCTTGTAGAAAAAACTTTCTACATAATCATAGACGTATCATGAAAACTCATTTTCCACTTCTAATTTACACTCTTGTGTTCAAGTTAAACTGATTCCATGATAGCATTAAGGAGACGATGGATTGTGTAAACTTTAGCTCTGCATTATTTCCCTGTGTCCTTATTTTACCATTTTCTTTTTTTCTTGTTTCCTACATTACACAAGGAAATCTGCAAATCACATGTGAAATGACTATGTGTCTTGTCCACTCTTTAGCCTGTTAAGCAGTGGATAATGGTATAATGACTGGCCAAGATTAACAAGTAAGCGGTCAGCAAGGGGACTGACCCTTACATTTATTTTTGATTTGTCTGTCAACGACTAATTTACTGCAACTGGCATTTGGTACTCGGGAGATAGTAAATTGAGTCTCTGGTTTCAAATTTGAATTTCATTATCTGTAGACTTCCTGTTTCTTGCTGGTAGTAAAGTAATGGCCTGACACTTGGCTAATGAAATTATGATGTACATGTTTGGATTATATAATTCACCTTCACCTGATATAGTATATGCCAACTGGATGTCATGTCAACTTTGCATAGACTTTGAGGCTAAATGGCTGTTTAATTTTCTGTACTAGAAATGAACTGTATTGAAAAAAAGTTCCATACCGTATGCTGTAACAAAATAATAAGAGTATACTGCCATGCAGATCTGTGACACTGTACACAATGCAAGAATTGGCATACTAACATACTCACTAATATTATGCAAGCAAGTCCATGTTTGCAATGTTCACTATAATTTAGTGTATTGGCATGCTAATGCTATTATGAACGATATGAAATTATTATAATTCCCCATGAGGGGAACATTTTGAGTTAATGGCATCTATTGAATAGTTGAGACACTTCAGTTGAAACCACAATAATGGTGCTGGTACACATAAAGTCAGGGGATCACCATAGCCATCACGAAACACTACCAGCAGGGATGTAGTGGTAAAAAAAGAGGTGGGTAAACTATACATTTTGGGATCGGGGGACCACGACGTTGTAAGGGCCAATTCATAGTCGACGCAAGCATGACGCAAGGAGGCTACGATGTGTATTTTATGAAACAACTTTTCTGACACATAGGATTGTGTGTGTATGAGTGTTTGTAAATGTGCATGTGTGTGTACTTGTATGTGTGTGAATGCATGTATGTATGTTTGTGTGTGACAAGGGTTCCCTGAGGTCTCTATTCTGTATCAGTCATAATTCGAGATACACAATACGCATGTTTGAGGTTTATTAAATCTTAATAAAGAGAAAAATAATGTCAGTGTGAAAGAAAGCAAAAAAAAGAACAATATCAAATAATCATTATAGCACTGAACTTAACTTTGTAGCTACCGATAGTCATAATGTCACTCACAACAGTGCCCACAGAGCCTCTTTGTCTGTTGGATATTTTAGTGTGCAGGGACGTGCGCTACAAATACTGAATTTATGTTGATATGATAATTACCAAAAACTTTAGACTGCACTAACAACGCCATTGTCTGCCAGAAAGGTAGGCTAATTTGTTGGCACGAGTTAACAACCTAACGTTAGTTAGTGGCATGGTCCACAAACCAAAACGATGGGGAGTTTATCCTAAAAACGTGAAGTTTAGGATTCTTTTTGGACTCACTGTGTCGAGATATTTTGCTGGTCTCAGCTGGAAGATTGCTGCCTCGACGCTTTAGAAATCGCCTAATATCCATTTCACCATAACTTCACACACGTACGTAATCAGTAACATGCAAGGTGCTCTGTCTTGTGGATAGAAGCACTGTAGTTGGTAGCGAAGCTAATGTAAACGTGTGGATGAAATCTCGCAGTCTGCTGGCTCCCGCAAGAAGGCGAATTACTACGCGTATAGGCTACGCAGTGATAAAACCCATAAGAACTCATGCTTGCAGGATCTACTAGTTGTAGGCAATTGAAAAATAACGGGAAAGCGTTATTAATATCTGTAGTTTATAAAACAAGAGACATGCGTGCGTAAACTGTATGTAGAGGTGGATAAACTATGATTGAACGTGCGCAAACTGTATTTAGAGGTGCGTAAACTATATTTAGAGGTTCGTAAACGCTATTTCCAAAAATCTGGAGGTGGGTAAACGGCGTTTACGTGCGTTTACCCACCACTACATCCCTGACTACCAGGAATGTCAGTACAACAGTTCATGGGAATCCATGAACACATATCTACATTGTTGAGATATTTAAGTCTGGAACAAAGTACTGGACAAATCAACCATTTTAAGATTTAAAAAAAAGAAAAGGCAGTAGAAGTAGATGTCAAGTAGAATCCATTTAACAGCTATAGTCAGTGAGATATGACTTGGCTCTCTCCCTATAGTGTCTCAAAAACTGTTTTTCAAGTTTTACTCAGGAACATTTCACTCTTCATTGAAATGCATTATCAAGCACTGCTCAAACCTTTTCTCACAATCATGGGAAGTCACCATGTTCTTAGACTTTAACTCTGTTTTTCCTGTCACAGACAGAAAAACTCAACCTATCGGCAGGTTGCTAAGCTACATACTGTAGACGGTGACAGAGTGAGAAAGGGACACTATTCACTCCATTCTTTTCTGCGCAGCTACTTGAAACTTTAAATCTCTACAAATTAATTATTGTTTCTTTTGGAGCTTGGAAACATCCACTCGGGTGTGAAGCCTGCAACACAGTTGGCTGCTTTGAATTTTGTTCCAGCCCATACTCAATCGGTTACACACACTGTGTGACCGATTAAAATGAAATGAGATGAATAACATGGATAAAATGGTAGCGAGATAACAGCCACACTCAGGGTTCTAGTGCAAGAAAAATGTGAATTAGATCATTAAAAAAACACATCACACTCACATACAGTGACACCTCTCTAACATGAACAATGTGCATAATTATCAGGATGATATTAAAATGCAACAGTCTCACATCCACCTGTGTCTTCCTGTGATAATAGGAGCAACAATGTCAGCGGCATGCTGACGGAAAGTGACAGTTTTATTCTTCTACATCTTCTTCAGTTGAAAATAGGGGTTGTTGAAGTCTCATATTCCACTCACTCATTTCCCTTCAGGCTTTCATCTTCACAGACTCATGGGTGCCAAAGAAAGTCACAAAATGACACCTATTTCTCTGATTTGGTGCATGCTTGTGCGCGGATGTGTACTTGAGCCTATAAATCTTAGCATTTGAATGTGTTAGTGTGTGCGTGCATCCGCGTGACCAAAGAGAGACATGCGATAGAGTGTGACATGTGGCCGCAGTAAATTGGATTGAAGATGTTAGAAAGACAATGACTCACTCGCCGCAGGGTCTTCCTCACACTGAACTGGACAGAATAGGAAAAGGCCCTTAGAGAGAAGAAAAACCATCAAAGCAGTCAATTCTTTGGGGAAATGTCAAAGGGAGCTGTATCCCCACTGCAAATGAGAATACTCTGTCTGTCAAGTCAGCTTATACGGTGTGGCCGACCAGTCGCCACAACGAGTGAGAAAACATAAGAGAAGGAGGGAGGGAAACACAAGGAGCTAGACAATGTTCTTTTTTTCTTTTTTTTTTATCCAAACGTCTCTGTATCAAGAACAGAGCAGGATTTTCTCCTGTGCAGATGCCTGTGGCATCACAATGATCTGAATTCACCAAGCAGCCCACAAAATAATATCCTCATGTTCCTTCCACCAGGGATTTGTCTGGTCTCATCCCAAGTAGGTGGCAGAATTGGCAAGAAAAGTGCCCGCATTCTGTTCTTATTCAGAGGGCAAAGAAAAGAGGCGCAATACACTGTTGACTTCTGTTTTTCCCAAATTAATTACAGTCTTGGGTGGAACAAAGACAGCAGAGGTACTGTGTATTGATTGTGAGTGAAACTCGGCAAACTGAAGAAGGAGACAATGATTTCCTCTTGATGGAGCTTCTGCAAGTGTGGTTATCTCAGAGCGGCTACACACACACACACACACACACACACACAGATTGATGTCATCCCAGTCAGGCAGTGTGTCTTACTGGATGTCCATGGGTAATTGACCCATAAAGGTCCCACTCACCTCCTCTCACCCCTCACCTCACATTGACATGAGGGGTATCTCAGGCCTGTTACAGTCTTGTTAGTGTCACTCAACCTGCCCCAGTCATCTCCACCCCCACACACAGACACGGCACACAGTCCACTGCATATGGAACCAGCCTGTCTAAATATGAAGCTTTTTGACACACTGTTACAGTAGCATGAGGTGCAGAGAATTTGTTTGATTCCCCCCCCCCGCATAAATCTTAATATGTTATTTGAGACAACTGACAACAACGTGTCTGTGGAGAAGGAGTGTTATGCTTTATACATTAATGTAAGTGTGGATTTCAAATCATGATTGATGGCAGTACTATAGGTGTACTGTTTGAATGCTCACACTTTCGCATGTGTGCATGTGGTACGTGTGAGTGCATACGTTATGCTACTCTTAGCACGCTCTCAGTTTTTAATGGGTTGGCTGAGACGCCAGTGACAAACGTACCCGATCCTATTTGTCATGCACGCAGGCGGATCCAAAACATCAACAAAGGACAAAGAAGCGGGAAGTGAAATGGCGTCACAGTGTTGTGGGGATTAAAATGTTAGCCTCTCTGCCATAAGGCAAGAGCAGACACTGAGCTGTATAATACACAGTAAATGATAAGCCCAACAGTGCATCAACGTTACAGCACTTTACCTTGCTCAGCAAGATAACTAAGTGATGAAATATTGAGAGGGGAGTGTGCACATTTCCCTGGGAGAGATGTACTCGTTTTGGGAGAGGTATGTTATTTCAATTGATGCCAAAAGTTACTCTGGGAGAGAAGTAGACAGTTATGGTGTCAAGTAGAGCTGAGGGGGAATCACACACACATGCACACACAGCTTAAATGTATAAGCCTCAAGTTTCTTGGATGAACTAACTTAATACTTTAATTATACCTTGATGCCACTGCTATCATTTTAAATCCCCCGCAGCTTTGTCCTCCACATTAATGATAATGTAACATTAAAGGGCTATGTATCTATATTTTTAGCAAAAGGGCACCTACACACTTTCATGAAAGCTGGCACCTATAGGTTCCAAACGCCCCTTTTTTTAATGCATTTAGTAGAAAAAACTGACAGAAACTATTACATACTAGATCCTTAAAGTACTAGCACTAGAGACTCAACTTTACCATTGTATACAGACAGAAAATGATTTTTTTTTTTTGTTGTTTTGGTTTCCAAAATTGTTCCGAAGCTCATTCAAAAACACCACATTTTTTCAATTGTGAGCCGCTTCTTTATTTCCTTTGTGCATTGGATTGTGGTACAATAGTGTCTATCAAAAGCACACTCAAAGTACTTTCTTGTTTAGGTGGCCTTCATTTTGTCATTCTTCCAGTGTGTTTAAAGTCTGTGTCTCTTGTAGTGCAGGCTGTGTTTGTATCTGCATAGTTTGACTGCTTTTATCACTGATTGTATTTTTTATTGCTTTCCTGGCATCTGTGTTTTCAACAATTGTCTCTCTGCAGACATGAGAATCTGCCTTTTCATTTTCAGAAAAATTAATAATATGCATCTCCATCAAATACAGTGAAACCAAGCTAAACTAAACTACTAAACAAAACAAAGTGGACACACTGTGAGAGTATATAGCCTTGCTATCAGCTCTGTGAAGCACAGCTGTACAAATTAGCATACAAAAATGGTCACGATAGCAATAGTAACATGTTGATGTTAAGCATAAATGGCAATGCCAATGGTTCATTAGGATGTGGCCATGCTAATAACACTAAGTACCAACCATGCCATTAACACAGCACAACAGAAGGGGGGCGCCAGTAGCTTAGTGTATAGAGACTTGGCTCGGGAAAGTCCAGCATGGACCAAAATATGAAAAGTGTACTGGTAGCTGGAGGGGTGCCAGTTCACCTCCTTGAGCAAGGCAGCGTACACCCCCCAGCTGCTCGCAGGGCGCTCCTCAGGGGGGCTGCCCATCACTCCGCCATCTCTCTCCACATTGCATGTCTATAGCCCTTGTATGTGTGTTCGGGGTTAAAATGCATGTAAAAATAAACTGTTAAATCTCTTTTTCTCTCTCTTTAGAAATGTATGGAAGTAAGCAAGTATAATAAAGGCCAAGGCCAAAAGATTGGAGTAGATACAAAACAAGGAACTATTCATTTTCCACCCGACCTTCCAAAGATAGAAAATAAAAAAAACCTTCTTTTACATTTATTTAATGAATGAAAAAAACAAGTTTTTTCTTCTTTTAACAAACCGCAACTACTGTAAACTTTCTATCGACCCAAAGCAGTTCATGAAGATGTCAGTGAGGATTTATGTTTTCAGAGCAGGGGATAGGGGCTTATTACATGAAGCACTGATTTAATTTACATTCACCCAACTTATTTAAAACACGTGAAGAAGCCGTGCATAATGACTGAGCTGCATGATGACCAGACTATATCATGAACCTGCGCTGTGATTTGTCACTGGTGTGCAGTTAGTTGCTGTTATCTGCTGTCTAAAGATAGAGTTGATATCCTTGTGTCGTTGAATGAATAAATTCAATAACTGCTGTGTTTCCGTGTGAGTCCTTTGGGTGGGGGGGGGTGATCTGCCTGACTGCACAAATCCTTGTGCCACAAATAAATGGAGGCTTCAAGGCTTTGATGGCAGTGCCAACGTCACGTGCATGCATGCCATGTACACACACACACACACACACACACACACACAGAAACAGTCACCAAATGAGACAGTGGGCAATTACTAGTCCTCACATTGGTTGACTGACTTTAATATTTGATCAAGGTTGTATCCTACAAATACAAAGTCAGATACACATAAAATATAACCCTGCAAAGGACACATAGTAGACAGTAAGCCATAAATTGCATGCATCTGCTGCAGTTTCCAGTTACAATTGATTTATTGAATGTGTCTGGAATTCCACTGCAGATTAGTCAACAGAGCAACCTTCACTTCATCCCTAAAATTGTGTTGATGGAAATGACGAGGTACACACTTTTCTGCGTGTGCTGATATGACCTGTAGCTACATCTGGAGCGGGGTCAGAGTCTTGGTTTGTCAATATATTGAAACACTGTTCGATCAAATTATAGGTATTGGTTGTTATGTTCCCTATTACCATTGTGGTGGAGATGTTTTGTTGACAACTGCAACAAAAAAGCAATCTGTCACTCTACATAAAACCAGCAATAAAATTTTATTGCCTGTGCACATTATTTTTTTTTTATTGTTGTTGTAATCGAAGTTAGTTGCTAGTGTGAGTGGAAGAATAGAGCAACATGCAGGGGTTGATTTCTCAGATAAACAAAATTTATTCAAATTGGCAATAAAAAAAATCATTTAATTAGATTTACCACATTGGGTGCAAAAAAACTAAAACAAAAAAACAAAACAATGTCTGGTGTGTAGGAAAAAAAAACAGATCAACCAGTCTGTTGTTTTCCAAAACATGTTCGGCTCCAGTTGATGATCACATGCTTTATAAGAGAATGAAGCATGTGACCATCTCCTGCCAGTGCGAAATGTGTTTAATGTAGGCTGTGCATCACAAGGAAATCAGTTTACTGGTTTGTACTTCACACACATATGTTCTATTGGTTGAGGCTGCAGCTTCACCAGTCAAAGCTCAGCAATGGTAAACTCCACACAAAACAGAAATGTGAATCTGCTTTGCCAAAAGCTGTTATTTGCCTCTTTATTTTCATAGATAGTACATACATAGTATAGTATAGATAGATACCCTATCCTTATACACTGTAATCTGCCTCTGTGGCCAATCAGGAAAGGTCTCAGGAATTAATGCCACTTTGGCCCAGGAGCCATCAATCTCCCCTCATTTGGAGCCAAATTTCACTTTGACAAAGCATTTACCCCCTTAAGAGGCATAATCAAAATATACCTATTGTTAATGAAGTTGATAATCCAGTAAAAAAAAAGTCCTTTCTTTGAAACTGATAGCATCATGGCAGAAAACATTACCCACAAAGACAAAATAGAAGTTGACTCCTTAAAGGGTCAGGCAGGTTAGGGAATTACAGAAAACTGGTGTGAGCGGAAAGATTAGCCACAAGTCAACAACACATTTCAAACATCACGAGTTCATGGCTTATATAAGTGAGGATCAGATAAACGAGAGGACTGTGCAACCTCCGCTCAGCATACATGCCACATTTAATTAAGGAAATTACATACCGGGAATGGAGAAAGTAGGCTCCACGAGGCCAGGTTTATCTAAGACATCCACCTTCCGTTAAAGTGATCAGTCAGCTAACAATCCCTTAAAGGGAGAGTTTAGATTTCTGAACATAAGGTGGACATCAGTCCAGTGTAAAAAGATTCCCCAGCCAGCTGGAGACCGGTGCTAACAAAATGAATTGAAGCATATTAATGTCATTTCAGCCGACAGAACAACATGTCGTAACATGTTTTAACCGATGAAAGCACAGTGCAGAGATTCAATTTTGTTTCCATAGCCAAACTGTGTCCAGCTGCCTATCAGCTATTTGAAGGAAATCATGCAACAAAGATTACAAAACCACTTCAGCTATTGAAAAGTGTTCACTGTGGCACAAAGGAACATGATTCCTGAGAGAGAAGGAACAATAGCAGAGATGATTAAAGGTGAAAACATAAATGAGAACACACAAAAAAACAAAATAAAGTCTGAGATGATACTTTTATTACCCAGACATGAATCCAATTATCAGGGGAAAACACGGCAAACTTTGAGTTGTGAAATTTCACGAACCAAACATATCAGTACCGGCCTTTAACATCAGTCTAGGATTATATTTGACTACACAGCTGATACATGTTAAATTCAGCAAGTCTCCAATTGCTCGAAAAGTACAGCAGACAGATTTGAGAGATGATTGAAAAGATGATTACTGAAAGATTGCTGCAAATGCTGGAAAGAATGGCTTCAGAACAGTGATTTTAAATTTCAAAAATGTGTTAAACGACACGTTTCAGATAGATAGATGATAGATAGATAGATAGATAGATAGATAGATAGATAGATAGATAGATAGATAGATAGATAGATAGATAGATAGATAGATAGCCAGTCAGTCATAAACAGAAAGATGAAGAGAGAAACAGGCAGAGAATAGACACTGTTTTGCATTGTGCCAGACTTCTCCGCCTCCAGTTTCATTTCCATCCTCTCCTCCGTCTCTCTGAGCCTCGAGGGATCCCTGACCAGATTGTGTCCCTTGTTAGGAGTCTGCTGTTTGCGTGTGCAAATCTCCCCACAGGTGTGTGTGTGTGTTTGTATTTATGCGTCTGTCTGGTGCTTTAGCTGCCCGAGGCATATTTGGACCCCTATTACCCTCGGCATGAGGAAGAGCATTTTGGATTTTACCTTTTAATGGATAGGTGGGGCGAGAGGTGCAGACTTCTTCGACTAACCCTTTTTTTTTTTTTTTGTTATGATTTCTGACTGTTATTCCCTCACCTGAGACCTATTTGGCAGCCGAAAATATCCACAACAGAAGGCAGCTGGAGAAAATGCTGTCACGCGCAGACACAAACGTACCCCAGCTCATGGACTCTCAGGCTTTGTACTCTCACTCTCTCTCTCTCATTATGTAAAACATGTGAACGTAGATCCACAGGGAGCATTAGTCCCAGTTTTAGGTACATCAGGCTGCTCATAGGATCCTTGGAATGTTGTATATGTTTGTGCTGAGGGGGGTTCACATATAGGGGAATCTGGTGTACCGCTATACATCTACGTGAACATCATTCTGCCTTGTTGACATGTTTCCCTTCAACAAGACCAGATTTGTTTTATTTGTAGTCAAAATTCCTGTGTTTGCACTGTGTGGAGATGGGACATTTTTTCCTCAGTGCTATTTTGAGATGCTGTTACGCACAAAGCCTGAAAAGTGATAAGTTTTTTAGAAAAATATTTACTGCATGCTCATGCCTTCAGGCTTACCTATTTCTTGTCTTTTTACAGTTTTGTGGTGTGGGCTGAGCAAAATCTAATTCTGCAACAATGACTTATTTTGTTGGAGAAATGTTTTTCCACAACTATTCAGCCAGAATTAGAGCTAGACTTATGTGCAGACACTGAGCTGTGAAAGCAAGATAATAATTCCAATAGGCAATTTTTTTTTCATTTAATAGATCATATCATTTAATACGTACCTATGTAGAAGATCTAGTCTATCTATGTTGTCATTTTATCAAACAAGAGCTCCCATAAACTATGATAATCTTTAAATCTTGGGCTTTCAATCATTTTGCCAGAGTCTGAGTCACAGAAGATATGACAGATAGGAGGGAAAACTCATTAGTTTGGACATCGTCTTGGCAAAATGCATGTGATTCCCTAATGTAGAACGGAAAAAAGAAAAAAAGACACAAACACACAGTAAAAAAAAAGTCATACTCAGACCACTCGTTATGGATCCATCCTTGGGGGGGCATGGACCTGGATTTTAAAAAAGTGGAGGCACAAAAACATCACCTGACGTTACAGCTCTTAATACCCAAGGCAGCTGGAGCATGAGAATCCATCTTGCTATGCTAAACCGCAACATTTTGAGCCAATCAGGAGGTGGAACTTCTGGCAGGTACAACATGAGCTACAGGCATAATTTACCACTAGGTGTGTGGCAAAGTTGCTGATTGAAAACAATGATGGCCAGTGCTAAAGAGGATGGCATGGTTGCTGCTAAAATTGGTTAAATATCACAACTGGAGAGTTATTTGTTCAGTGAAAGAAGAACAACACTGAAGGCTTTTCTTGATGAAGAAGATGTTTTAACTCTTTTCCTGACTGGCTTCAGTAAGAGTTTGACTACGTAACATGGTATGCCGATCCGATTGGTTGAAATTCACCTGTGATGAATTGTAATAGACAGATGGATCATCCAATCTTCTGACAAGTATCTTTTGAAAGTCCCTGCAGGTTACACTCTGCTTGTCAGCTGACGGTCAAATTCAGGTTTGAAACACAGGTACAACACAGTTATGACTTTGGATACAACAACACTTTTAAATCTGGAAAAAAAACACCACATCGATCCAATTTGTTTTCTCTGGCAACAGGTCTGTCATACTGTTGGCAACAGTCACCACGTGATAAATGGACTTGTGCACTGCTCTGTTTTCATAAGTGTACGGGTGTGTGCGTCAGTCTCAGCGGGTCGACAAATAGCAGCAGGTGACGCATGAACACCCACTTGACAATAACATACCTGCCTGAAGTGCCATTATTAATGTATCTTCACCGTGAGTAGATGAGAGAGGAGACTTTCTGCAGAGACAAGGAATCAGAATAAGAATAACTTGAGCTATGTAAAATGTCCCTGAGTCATTCTTTGCCATTTGAAGCCATACAATACATGGAGAGTCAACATCATATTTCAGATTAGTTCAGTCCAATAAACCAGCCATCATCAGGAAAGTCCTTTTCTTAAACACATTTTCGGTTTTTAAAGACCTTCAATCAATCACTATTAGCATACCTCTTGGCTCTTGTTCATTCAATTAATTAAATTCAATAGCCCAAGTCAAAGTCTCATGTTACGCTATCTATTATCATTCATTAAGAACGAAAAGGTTTTAAACTCCAATATGCTGCATATTCAGCAGCACCGAGCACAAATAAATTAGCAGAGATGAAAAAAAAATCAAACATTTGGGACTGTGTAATTATCATTCTAACTGCTTTGTTTGCCCACACACATATCTGCATATACCTCTGCGGTCCTGAGAAGTAAAGTTCAGCAGATGGGAGACTAAAGCCTCCAGCAGGTGGCTTTTTTTTTGTTGTTGTTTTGTTTTTATCCCTTTCCAAATCGGCAAAATCGGCACATGAGGTTCATTCTTTACTGTAATGGACAAAAGAATATGCAAACTCCTGCCAGAAACAATATCACTGATTTAACACAATGCATAATTCTTTTCTTCTTTTTTTTTGACTGTTTTTAAGGTGCAGAAGATCTTTCTAAAAGGTTAATTACATGTATTCATGAGCAGTCAGTGTTGTAACATTTCCTTACTTTGGAAGAAAATGAGATTAAGTTCCGGTAACAGCAATTCGATTCCCTCTTTTTAAAGTTTACTTTACGAGACTGTAAAACACATCTGTTCATTCTTTATGGAGTGAATGATTGCTGAGCCAACCTGTGATAAACACAGCTTTAACACCCAGCCAGCCACTTACAGTGAATCCACAGGCACAATTTGTAAATGAAAAGCTGTACAACACTATTAAAAAGTAAAAGATTGTTTAAAGGCTATTATAAACCACTTGTGTGGCATTAGTACAGACATGATGTAATTAATATGAACAGAATGAAATAAATAAATTTGATTAATTACTCTTCATCTTGTTTGGAGTGCCGTGAAGTATGTAAAGAGGGAAGGGGCAAAGTCTTGACAACACACTGCAGAAGGTCGGACGTAGAGAAGAGCTAATAACACAGAAGTGGGGGGAATAAAAGACATGTAGGTCTGAGTTTGAACAACTCGATAAAAAGTGAGGCTACAGAAGTTAGTTTCTCAAACTAACTTAAAAGAATATATTGATTCGGCATGCCTGATCTCTCCTCAGGCGGACTGTTCCTAAAGCGTAGAGGCTTTGATGGAGTAAAGCCGATCACCTTTATTTTTCAAACTCAACTTTGGAACAAAAAAACAGGCCTGGCCCAAAGAATTGAAGCTGGGACCTGAGAGCTGTGTGCTATAGCTGGGGGCAATGATTTAAAGCCATCAATAAAATCTTACTAGCAATTAGGAAACCTGCAGATATGCAAACTCATTCATTCTTCCGTCATGAATATGTCATGCAATATATCCTGAGCACATTTTTCTTCTGAGGGTTCACAGCAAATATGACATGGCGTTCTCGCTTATTTTTGTTAATGATTAGATTAGAACAGATGCCAAAAATGCTTTCCTCAACCACACTCAACTGCAGACATTAGTGCATCGACAAACATAATGATCCCTCACTGGCTTCCCACCCACTGATAATGTCAGCTGTGACCACTGCAGTCGTCACTGCAAGCCGTAAAGAGATCATGTCCTTTTCCCGATCAATCAGTAGGACTTGCTAGTGTAGCGACAATGGCATGATCCCTCTCAGGCTTCTCGCCTTATGAATGCTGCCAGCTGTATTAAACTGGCAGGTGGCCACTACTTCAAACCAGGACCCTGCTGTGGTGGGTGAGTTCTTTGTTTTCTGTGCCAACCGGGGTGTCCAGGTTCTGTGTACTTGCCAAATAAAAGAGTTGATGTTGTATAACTGAATATCAGGGGACCGTCTAGTTCTACTCTGTATGCCATTTGTTGGATTTCCACACAATGCTATGCTTCACAGCATTACTACAAAAAATTCAGTTACTAGTATCGGATATGCTTCTCTAGCTGCTACATGCAAAGTCAAATCAAAGGTGTTTTGTATGGTTCCTGGAAGGAGGAAGTGCCTGATGGAATCCTAGACCCACATTATATCAGGTTAATGTAAATTTTGAGCTGTGAGGTTATGCATAGAAAATAACTTACATCAAACCACAGATGTTCAGAGTTATAATAAACACAATGTTTTGCAACAATTAAAATGTAACCACAACAAATGCTGATTACCAGTGATTCATATTTTTGCCAAACCATTGCAGCTGTAAACTTATGTCAGCATTTTCCAAACGAACAGATGCTGCAGAAGGACTTGATCTGATTGTTCTTTGTCTTCTCCCTCTCAAAGTAGTCCATACTTTTATATATATATCTTCTTTTTTTTTTACGGCTTATTATTATTTTTTCAGCAATTTGGATTGTAAGCAAATTTTTACTATATTTTATAATATTACTAATGTTTCCATAACTAATTTCCACAGCTCGTCCCATAAAACTAATTCATGGACAAGATGACGTTAAGTGCTAAGCAATGGGACACCTTATTAGCAGCAACTTTGTCCCCTCTATCAAACTTGACTCTTTGTCGTCCAAATTTCACCGACTTTGTGATATATTGCCTGAAAATATTATATTTTGCCCCACAAATTGCCCAATTGTTTATGCACTTAGAATCAATAGCGCCCACAAGTGGGGAGGACATAGAAGGGGTTCCCTTTATATATCTACACATTCTGTACTGGAGTGCCTCTTGACATTAAAGCTTCTTGAGAAAACCTTTATCTGTAGTTAAAGCTTGGTACACTTTGCAGGATGGCTGCTGTACGCAGCTGCTCCTGGCCTTTCACACCCACTCTGTCACCCAAGTTTAAATGTCAAGCCCACATTAGCTTGTGAGGGCCTGCATGGATACAACTGATTGTCAGACAGCCAGGGTTCAGCCTTACACACACACACACACACACACACACACACACACACACACACACACACAGTTCTCGTACCAGACACAAAACACACCATATATTTGCTTCCAGTATTCAAATGCTATGAGGTTATTGCTGATATATTTAATATATGACATCTTGAAGTCTATTATTGGATTCGTGTGTTAGGTTATACACACACACGTACACACACTTGTCCTCGACCTGTCATAGACCAGCCACCTGTCATGGCCACGGCCAGAGGAGGCAGCAATGCGGAACAACAAGGCAGGAGCACAATTCCTCCACACATACACAGTATGCACACACACATACGCAACCTCAACACAAACACTGCCGAAACCATACACATATCCTCCGTGGCAGACACCATCCCTCACTTTGACATGGCATCTCATAAGTCAGCTGCCGAGGGTGAGGGAGGATACGGAGCGATGGGTGAGGGGGTGGAGAGTGGAGAAAGGGAAGGCAGGTAAAGGGTAGAGGAGGCAGAGAAGGAATAGGAGAGTGGTGGAGCATGATAACCCAATTTGTTAGTGGTGGATAAATAGAGGTCTGGGAGGTAAATCACCACGGGGAGAGCAAATGAAATAAGGATGGAGAGAAAAGGAGGGAGGGTGGGGAGGGGAGGAGAGGGGGAGGAATGGGCAGGAATAAACAACCTGGGCTAATGTAAATAATGCCAACCGCGCTTGTTGGTGAGAGGCTATATTTCAATATTGAGCATATAAAAAGGCTACAGAGAGGAATTATAACTGCCCGAGACTGTACTAAAAAGTCATAAATCACTCCAGTGTAGCAAGTGACCTATTTTGAAGACAAACATTTATTGTGTCGAATCTTTCTTAGTCAGCAAGGTTTCATCTCTTACTAGGGATGTGAGTTTGTTAATTACAGTGTGTTTGTTTCTCTCTATTAATACAATTATACAGCTGAGAACAGTCTTTCCCCAGGGGCCAAAAACTATATAGCCTATTTAACAATTGTTACTCAACCTTATTAAAGAATGAGTTTAAAAAAAAAAAAAGTATGTCACTCATTCAACTTTGTCATAGTGTGCCTCCCAATTAGGCTCCTAAAAGAACATTGCTCAGCACTTTACACTTTGTTCCTTATTCATCAGAGTTGCTTGCCAAAAATCTTTACTGAGAGCACTTTGTTGTGTCAAATTTGCATCAAAATAACAGCCCATAAGGGATGTACTGCTGAATTAAAAGGAACACCTTGTGAGGAATCACAGGGTGGGTACATAGTGAGTCTCTTTCTCACTCTCATCATTTCATCTTTCACACATATCCAGTGTCTGACTGGGAAATAGAAACATCCTGAGTTTGACATTTCATACCAGACTACTAATCATTGGTAAATACCAGGTTGTTGGTGCTCATGCAAGACTGGGGTTCAAAAACGTTAGGGTCATAGATTTGTTCATATTACCACGCAGCTGTATGCTAGTGGTCCTAAATATATATCATGTAATCTTAATGTCACTGGTTCAACTCTAGCAGAGACCTGTTTTGCATGTCTTCCTCCTCACATTCTGGTTAATGCTAAACAATCAAAAGTCAACACCACATCACTGCTAAACCTGAAGTTCTGTTCTAAACAGGTTTGTCCCATTGCATAATGAAGAAAACATTATAGCTGCTGCAGAGGAAATCTTAGCCCTCATATGAGTAACCAGTGTTCTGCTGGCTACACCGGTAACACCAAAACATCGTCTGTTAAGCCATGCCCACTTCAAACCAGAGAGAAGAGCACAGACAAAACTCAAAATGAGAAACAAAACTTAAACTCTTGTAACTTTGGCAGAACATGATGTGTGAATGAATGTTTTGTTGAGAGGGTAAGACGGTGCTGTCATCATCTACTAGACAGTTACAAGATGATGGGAGCAGGCCTGCAGAACAAGGTAAGACTTTCTTTACTGTAAAGGAGAATTTGTCTGATACTCTTCCTTACACTGAAGCTCTATGATCTGCATGTCTCCACCGTTGGTGCTTGATGAGATCCTTGACAAACAAACATCTTGTATCCCCCAATCCACTGCTGGGACTTTCAAGCTCGATATTTGAAATCTTTAATGAGGAGCAATGCATAGCCTTTGCATCGAAACACTCCCTGAGAGGAAAGGTTATGAGGAAAAAAAATAGGTGTGTAACAATTGCATAAAGAGCCCAGATTCAATAAAATCAATGTGGGTGTAATACTAAAACCTCTTTGTACACAGACATACGCAAAAAAGCCACTAAATTGTAGAATCTTTGGTTTCAAATTCAATGCACATACTGTTTTTCATTTCGACCATCATAACAATTTGCTACCTTAATGCCTTAATGAACGTCATCTAAAACCTATTTCAATTCTAACAGTGTTTCAAAATGTGAAGAACTGCTGAACTGTTCACACTAATCACGCTTTGACACAAGACAAAACATATAGGACTACAGCCTGCCTCTGTATACTTATGGGCAGTTACTTGACAATTGTAACAGTGCAATTAGGTATGATCCACCTGATGTGAAAATATAATATTCATAACCCAGAGTTATTTGTGGAGCTCAGGATGCGTGAGAATGCCGCCTATACTGTATGAATGTGTGTGTGGAACAGTTCTCCCTCTGGTGTAAAGAAAAGCACAGCAGGTCATGTACCTATTTTGTTAGCGTCTGATCCCATGTCAGAAATTTTCATTCATTAATTATCCTATACACTCCCTTTGGCTCTCATGGAGCACAACCATGAAATTAAAGACTACAGATGGAAAACACATGCTTACTTAAAGTATACTCTGACTCAATTGTATGTAAAGTTATACAGTGAATTAACGCGAATTTACATGTACTACATAAACATATCAATTGATGTGATAACACAAATAAATGAGCGTACATACGGTTGATACAGACGCAATTTGATGCTAAAATCAGCTGCAAAATTGCACCACACCTTCTGATCTGCGTAAACGCAACTTCATCTGCGACATTTAGCACACCAGGAGTTTGTTTGGAGCAACACAATTACCAGACAAGTGCAGGTGCATTGAAAATGGCATAAATTCAGAGGCACGGTGCTTTTCTTTATTTTGTTGAATGGCGCTCTCCCCTTGTGTTGGCACATAAAGGAATCTCTAGTGCTATAAAGCAATACAGTTTAATGCCTGTGATATCTCACACCATAAATTATCCTACAAGGGGCTACAACAGTCACAAAAAAAAAAAAAATTATATATATATATATATATTATATATATATATATATATATATATATATTATGGCATGCCGTTCAGGAAATTAAACCTTTGAATATATTGAATGAAACCTTGAATATATGGAGTGAACCTTGAATATATTGAATGAAGTCTGAATATATTGAATGAAACCTTGAATATATTGAATGAAACCTTGAATATATGGAATGAAGTCTGAATATATTGAATGAAACCTTGAATATATGGAATGAAACTTTGAATTATGGAGTGAACCTTGAATATATTGAATGAAGTCTGAATATATGGAATGAAACTTTGAATATATTGAATGAAGTCTGAATATATTGAATGAAACCTTGAATATATGGAATGAAACTTTGAATATATGGAGTGAACCTTGAATATATTGAATGAAGTCTGAATATATGGAATGAAACTTTGAATATATTGAATGAAGTCTGAATATATTGAACGAAACCTTGAATATATGGAATGAAACTTTGAATATATTGAATGAAGTCTGAATATATTGAACGAAACTTTGAATATATTGAATGAAACTTGACTGACGTCTTGTGTAACGTGTGGATGATATAGCTAAAAGTGAGTGACAACGAGTCAGTCCGCTCACAATCTCGTTGCAGCAATATTAAACTATGAGGACATCATAAACACTGCGTGTACGGGTCAAAATCCCCCCGATACCCCTGATCAATACCGTTTTCCTGACAAGGAAGTTCGCTCCCTTTTTAATCGTGGCAGACATAAAACAGGCCAGGCAGCTGTTTATCAGGCCAACCTCACAGAGTGCCCCACAACACCCAGTGCAGGCTCGGACTGGCAGTCTGTGCTACCTGGCAAATGCCAGATGGGCCGGTCCATCTCGGCCACATTTGGGGCGGTGGCCTCCGGTGTTTTTTTGTATGTATGTATTTGTTATTTTGTAGCCTTTGCAACATTTGCCCAGCAGCCCAAAATGGACTTGCGGCCCATTTGCGTCCACTTGGAATAGGCTTTGGGTTGCACTGGCTAATATCGGTTAATATTTGCCTCTTCATGACAGGTTCAGAAGTTACGATTTACACCCCCCTCAAATGGATGCGTCCATGCAGCCGCTAGGTTTATGTGAAACCGAAACAGGGATAGACTCATATACAGTCTATAGATAAACGTCATACTGTATGTTGCACGAATATTAATTACAATAAATTATTCTAAAAAGAGGAAAAGGAGGAGCAGAGAAAATCTGAGTTAAGATGCGGAAATGGGCCGCACAGGTCGGGAGTCGAACCTGCGCCCCCGCAGCGAGTCTTCACTTATGGAGCGGTTGCTTAAGCTACCGAGCTAAACACCAAATGGCTCCAATGGTGGGCCGGTCCAGAGCAAAAATGCCAGGGCCGAATTTTGTTCCTAGTCCGACCCTGACCCAGTGTACAATCTCCACCCATACACAAGAAAGGGTCCAAGACACTGTATGGTTAGCTTGATATAGTTTTCAGGTGATTTAATGAAGGAAAACACAGTGAATGGTCGTGCGTAATGGCACTGCGCTCTGACGCGGCACTTCTCCGGGACTGGAGAAGCTGCTGCAGCTACAGGGATTTCCTGAACTGAAAGAGAAGCTCTTCATATATTGTTTACATACAATAAGAATCACCCACATTCATAGACCAATGCAGGGTGAATATTTAGTTTAGTGATGAACGTATTTAATGATCCGCGACACATTGTCAGCTTTGGGCACGTTACTCACACAGCGGACTGCGGACAGACAGACAAATGCATAATGAGATTATGGCGAAACTTTATGCCTGTTGTAGGCCTGCCACGGTTAAAAATTGAGCGAACTTCTTCGGGAGGATTTCGGCACGCATTCGCCAGTGTATTTATTATGTTCTCATTGCTTAATATCGCTGCAACTAGATTGCGGGCGGCCTGACTCATTGTCTTTCGCTTTTACAGACTGTTACACAAGATGGCTGCAGGCACTGCCGCGAAGTCTGACGTCAGTGAAGTTTCTTTATATATATTCAAGGTTTCATTCAATATATTCAGAGTTTCATTCAATATATTCAAAGTTTCATTCCATATATTCAAAGTTTCATTCCATATATTCAGACTTCATTCAATATATTCAAGGTTTCATTCAATATATTCAGACTTCATTCAATATATTCAAGGTTCACTCCATATATTCAAAGTTTCATTGCATATATTCAAGGTTTCATTCAATATATTCAAAGTTTCATTCCATATATTCAAAGTTTCATTCAATATATTCAAGGTTCACTCCATATATTCAAAGTTTCACTCCATATATTCAAAGTTTCATTCAATATATTCAGACTTCATTCAATATATTCAAAGGTTTAATTTCCTGAACGGCATGCCATAATATATATATATATATATATATATATACATACACACACACACACACACACACACACACACACATATATTGTAAATGCTAATATTGTTTTAATTGTAAGTTGTAAGTTAATGTTAAAATTGAATGCAGTTTTTCACACTGGCTATATTCTTTAAAAAAAAAAAAAAGTTATAAGATGACATTCTCATAAGAGACTGGATGACATTTTGGCAGCAAGCACTAAAGTTCCATCATACTGAACACAAACAAGAGTTATTGATGTGTTTGTGTGTCTGTTTGTGGGTGCAATAGTGTCTGCCTTGGGGAACAAGAGACTTTGTGTCATTCTGCTGCAATTCAGACGTGGGGAGATGGAGCGAGGTGGCATGAGGTCAGTGGGCTCCCTGTGGCTTTTACTAGTCGGAACAGCACAGAGGGTATAAGTCTGTGTTGTGTTCTGTTTAGAAGTATGGGCAGGGGATTACAGGGTTCAGTAAAGGGACATAGAGGGTACCAGGATGTGTTTGTGTGTGTGTGCCTGGTGAAAGAATAAGTGAGAGTACAAGGTGGTTCATGGCAGGGCAAAGAACAATGTTGCTGTGGGACTTATCAGTAGAGGGTTCACTTACTTTTCAGCACTTACAGGTCAGGGAGAAAGACACACAGACAACACAAACACACACACACACACGCTTACTCACCCTCAGAGGATTCAATGCATATCCACAGTACATGGTCCACGATTGAATACAAACAAAATACACATGCATTTGTACCAATGTGATACAACCGATTTCAAATCTGACTCCATTCAATTTGATTCAGCAGTGACTTAATATTCATTCGTGCTCAGAATGTGAGCATGAATGTGTTTAAAGGACCAGTGTGGAGGATTCAATGGCATCACGGAGTGCCGTTCGCAACCCCTCTTTTCACGCTATCCCTTTTAGAGTGGAGAAACTACGACAGCTTTGAAAACACAAAAGGCGCTTTCTAGACCCAGTGTTACGTTTGTTCATTTTGGGCTACTGTAGAAACATGACAGTTCAACATAGCAGACTCTGTGCAGGAAGACCCCTTATGTATTTAGATATAAGAGGTTTATTCTAAGGTAACAAAAATATACTGAATCTTATTTTCAAGTTATTACAGACTAAAGAAAACATAGATATGCAGACTATATTCCCTTTGTGCCATATTCTGCAAATAGAGGCCGCTAAAACACTGGGACCTTAAATGTTAAAAGTCTAGCTAAGGTAATTGTATATATGTATACTTTTTAGAATAACAGTGACACTGATATATAAATGTTTATATTTTATATTTATTTATATTTTATAAATTAGGCAGCTTTTGGATCCAGTTATTACCTTCAACCGAATGTTTGGGGCTAGTGTGCTATGCTAGAATCTTTGCTTCAGGAAGACTGCTCCCGCTGTAAACTGATGTATTCTTGATAAATGAGTCAAGAGGTTTGTGGTGCCACCTGTATATTTTATGACGACCACGTGCATATTTTGACGACTGCATATGCAGTGTTATTCAAGTCAGTGTTGGACACGGTGGAATCCAGCTGTTTAACAGAAGGGAAGAGAGCACGAGAGGACTCTGGATTCAGTCAAGATCAGAGACTCAAGGACAGAGACCCAGAGAGATACAACACCCTTGAAAGAAGACAGGTTCTGATAAGATAGGACTTCAAACCAAGGCCAGATTCAAGTACTGCAGTTCTGTAACAGTGAAACTTATACTGAAGAAATACACAGCAAGTATAAAAACATGTATTTATTGTTTATTATGTATTGTTATTTAGGTTATATTGAAAAGAAACTGACAGATTTAGTGTCAGATACAGATAAAAAGATGAAAATCTGGTTACAAATATTTATATAAAGATATATAATAATAGATATAAAATTTATACGATAAAATATACAATATAATATACAGTATGTAATAGATATATTAATATTATTTGACCTAGACATAAAATTTATAATTTTCACAACATTCATCCACACCGTCTTCCTCCCGAAAATAAAACTCTTCATCTCCCTGCTAAAAATAATTTACTTAATATCACTGGATAGCAACTCACTATTATGAGTTCTCACTATAACCAGAAGTAATGTACAAAAGGTTATGATTCAAATCAATTCTATCACAGCTCAAGCTCCCAAAGCAATAATGGGGATTAATGGGAAAAAAGAAAAATAGAAAAAGGAAAAAGAAAAAAAAAAACTTTGATGGATTAAATCTTGCTATGCCTGTGAGCCATTGTGAATAGGAGTGGTCAAGCTACAGTGGGTAATCACTCAACAAGAGCACATCACTGGAATCACACCCTTTAGGTTATGGGAAAATAACCATGTAGAGTCAAGGTTAAGCAACATTGTAGAATATTAATTTTGCAATGCTTCTGGCTGTTATTTACATTCATAGCTCAACTTATATTTAACCATTTAGTTGTGGGATGATTGAATAAGGGAGTAAAAACCCATTATGTTCCAGCTTTTCGACTGCGGACTGAGAGGAGGCTTGATGCAAGATACAGATATCATCTATGTCTTTCATTGCAGTTGGACCTTATTGCCTATTCCTCACTTGCTTGGAGATATTATCAAAACTGAATCTCTTTATAGATTGTTCTTGTTCTGTCCCGAGACCTGTATTTCTTTGCTGTTTGATACAATCGCACTCAATATTTCATGGCTTCAGAGAGTTATGGGGATACATTTCTCCCCAAGTCCCAATGGTGACTTATATCTATGTGTTTGTCCTAGCTGATTTTTAGTGACAGGACAACCTAAAGCTTTTAGCTCTGTAGCCATATGGTGTTACTGCAGTACAGAGGATTGTGCATCAAAAGCCGGACGGAGTGATGTAAATTTAGATCTTGTTATCCAGGTCAAGGTGAGGGCCTTTCAGAGGTTTGTATACATGATTTCACAAAGGTTTAGATGTCTTTAGAGGCTGTATCGGTATGTGTGTGTGTGTGTGCGCCTGCATTATGTCTGATGACCCAATTCCCTGTAGGGATGCTATGGGTCATTTGCTTTGACCTTTCTTGTATGCACACGCTAAGAAACAGCTGCAAACAGATGAAATGGCAAACAGCCTCAAATTCACACGCAACAATACAGCATTGTGATCACAGTAACAAAAGATGAGCGCAGTAGCTGTGTTCATGCTGCAGGCAACAAAATATGTCCAGAAAATCCAATTTTTGGCACTATTTTATCTCATTCATCGTTTGGTTAGCTGATAAGTGACAGAGTGCCCTGGAGACAATAAAGGCACAGTAAAGAGATAATGAAAGACATGAAAAAACTGGATAAAATACCAGTTACACTATACATAGAAGAAGACTCAAGTCAGTGTCCCATTCCACTCCATGAACAGTTACTCAATTACAGCTACGAAAAAGTATTTTTCTACCTCAATAGTTCCTGGAAACTATTTGCAATTTGTGTCATTGTTCAATGTTACAAAGCAACAACAATAACCAGAAAAACAAAACAGAACAATCACCATTGTATCAGAGTGCACATGGCTTTTTTGGCATGACTCCTGTGAAAAAATCTATTCAGACATCACTCAGTTGCAATATGGTGACTGTTGTGTCCTTGTTTGCGAAAGCTACATCTCAAACAAAACTGTTCAAGATCACAATGGCGGATCTAATATAAACCTGTCAGAGACAGACACCAAGAGGAGGATGGAAACACAAATTTTAAAAAGTTGGTGTTTTGTGAGTGACTCCATTTGGACAATTAATAAAATTGCCCATCCCTGAAGTATTTTGTTTTTTTCTTGTTCTTCATGTGTTAACATACACAGAAACAAACAGCAAGCAATCAACAGTCTGTGCAATGGTTAACAAGTGGACCCTGGGCCCAGCTCACAACCACCCACATTGAGTGAAGCATTGCTGTCAGATTCATGGGAGAAAAGGCCTACATCCTTTCTGATGGCAGTCACTATCTATTATAGAATGTTAGTAGCTAGTATAGCTGCAAGGCTTAGTGGTAATTCCTCTAGGAGTTAACTACAAATATGTATCCAGTGTGCTGTGTCTTTGTGCTAAAGGGACTTTTAGTTCCTAATTTGTAAGTTCCTGGGACCTCTTAGTTCCTGGCAGATATCTTAATTCCATAATTTTGGACTTGATCCATAATGGACTTATGGAAAACCAATCCAAAATTCATTAAAACAAATTTGGAATAACCCAATCTGGCAAACTTGCTCACTTCAATTCCAATATTAGACATGTCAAACACATAGGCCTGAGACTCATGGCAATACAACTGCACCTCACCCAAATAGACCCGGCCTGACAGAGGTCCGACGTCAGGTTCATAAAGATCTCTACTTCATAGTATTTAGATGCTTTAGGCCATTTAGGCAGTCCTAGTGCAGCAGTGTACAAACCTCAGCTTTAAAAGTATTTAGTTAAATCAGCACACACAACTCATGAACTTCAGAAACAGTAGTATTTCATACATACATTTGATACATTTTATCTTCATGACTACACTGTCTGATGTGGATGTGGAGTGTGCTTTCTCTGACACTGTGGTGGCATCTGCAATATTCTATGCAGTCGTCTGCTGGGCAGCAGGAAAACTCAACAAACTGGTCAAGAGGGCAAGCTTTGTCCTGGACTGCCCCCTAAAAGGGGTCATGAACAACTCCCCTCCCTCACTGCATGAGACTGTGGAGCCAGCTCCTTCAGCAACCGATTGCTACTCCCACCATGTAAGAAGGAGAGCTACCACAGGCCCTTCATTCCAACAGCTGTCAGACTCTTTAACACTCAGTGTGACATATGAATTTATTCAGCTTGACTTTTTCTATATATCCATTTCTTACTTAAGTAAGTCATTTCTTATCAACTTTGTGTATACAGGCTGATGTGACAAGTTCATTTCCCAGTGTGGGATCATTAAACTCTATCTTTTCGTATTTTATTTCAAGGTTATTGCGGTGGATTACATCTATACAGGTGTTGGTGTGTGTGTGTGTTTGTGTTCATGCAATTTAAACTTTCAAACACCTCAACTATATAAAGTAATACCTCTTGACAATTGAATTTCTTTTCTCTGATTAACTAAATAAGCCTGAAGGAAATGTTGTGGTTATGTTTAAGAAGCTATATTTGGGTGAATTAAAGGAGTGATCTCTAAGGAGACAAATATCCGTACCTGGAAATGTAATGTATTCTTTATTTAAAAATAACAAGCGTAAAAGAAAGAGCTATTATACAACTACCAGAATATAAACATGCACAGTACACAACAACCTTGGTTGTTAGTGATAATGATGTGCTTCTCCTGCCAGGTGCCATAAATTATGTTTCCCTCTACTTTCCTCAAACTACCTTTTTTTCTGTCTGCAGCTGTGTACATGTGTGCTCCTGCATCTGCGTTTAAAGAGATGAAGCAGGGGAGATTCAGAGGGAAACCACGTACACACACAGAGGGGAAAAAAATTGTGAAACAGTATATAAAGCAGGGTGGGAGATATCAGCCAGCCAACCAGGTGGAAACCAGCTGTGGGCGAGCTCAGGAAACATTCAAGAAGTCTTACTCACATCCCAGAAGGCAGGGCAGATTAGACAAATCACAACGCTTGGAGAAAGCATTAGTCATATCCCAGAGTGCCGTGCTCGGGAGAGTGGTGTGGCGCTGGAGAGTCAGGTATCATGGCTAGAATGATAACTCTGAGATGAATGTGCGCATGGATCACTCAGCAAGAATCCTAAAGGGGAGATGAAAGGACGATTGCAGACACAAAATGGAGACTTGAAAAATAAACTGGTCTTGCCTGTTTTGCATCTGAATTTAATGTCATATTTATTTACCAATGTATCTTTTCGGGATGGACAGGAATTAAAAGAAACAAACAGTGAGGACTTACAATCTTCTGCTGTTTTGTCATCATTGCCAAAGAAAAAAAAACAAAGGCCCCGAAGTGGGTAGAGTAAAAAACTGTGGTAGAGGGCAGAAGGAGGAGTGTAGAAGGACTTTGATGGTTGGAGCGACAGCTGTGTCCCCGGTGAGTGTCTTTGAAGAACAAGAGTAGGCCTCGAAATAAATGCATTAATTGTAGACGTGGGGAAAAATGAAAGAAGAATGATGTAGATGAAGGAGAGGAGAAACAGATTGTGTTTGTTGACTCGGAACAACTCCAGCTGAGCAAGATGAAAGGCCCTGCAATTGTCACATCAGACGTTATAGAGACCTGAATGTAGTGAATGAGTTGGTGGATATTGTCTTAGAGTGCTGACGTGTAATCAGTTATTTTTATTTGTAGTGATATCCTTCGAAATCTTCACGGCAATCAGCGTTTATCTTTACTGTAGACTTTCTCTGACTCAACAAGGTGGAAAAGGAAAATCATGTCCGCTGTGAAAAAACTCACAGAACAGATCTGTAAGCTGTGTGACCTTGCATCAACAAAATAAGAGCTGAATCCAACAATACTGTTGTAACACTCCTCATTGTTCCTTGATCTATAAATCACAAAGTTAGCAAACTGCAACTTACTCAATCTTTTATTGCAGACTTTCCCTCCCCACCCCAGACACAGTTGTCAATGCTTCATCACCCTCAATATTTCGCTCTGCGGCCTTAGTCCAACCTCATCCATCTGCCCGTGATGAATAAATGATATAAATCGAGAAAATAATGGCAAGGGAAGCAAAAGCTTACACAAAGAGAAAGAAATAGAAGAAGGAAGTCAGACGAGGAAGCGACCAAACTTTATTGGTATTATAAGACAAGAGGTGAGGAAGAGTGAGACTATAAATGTTAACAGCCTCCTCCTAAATCACTTGGTAGTTCTTGACAAACTTTTGAAAGCGCCCGGATTTCTCATTAAAGGTCTACAGTTTTTAGAGTGCGGCCACCGCTTTGACAGCATCAGAACTCTTCCCTCAAAACATTGCTTCACTTTTATCTGATTTTGCCGACTGGAGTATCAATGATTTATCTGAGACAAGCGAACTGCACTGCATGCTCAAAGTGGCTGAGGTTGTAGCAAAGGGGAATAAAATAGTTTGAAAAGCTCCCCAGGTGCCTCTCCGTAGGGGGACTATATTTCTCAGGTGATTTCTGAAGCAGCCTATCTATAGCCCCAGTCCAACCTAACTGTATAAATATCTCCTCCTTCTCTGTCCCCCCACCTGCCTACCTCCTCACACCATTACCCAGAAGACGTCCTTTTCAGTTACTGAGTCTCTCCCTTGCACCCCCTTATTCCAGAGGCCCTGCAAGTTCCCATCCTTTTTACCATAGGCATTACCATACCTTTGATCGCACTCAACCTACCTTCTCCCCACTTCATTACCGATGCGCACATCTCCCTCGCTTTTTTCAAAATATCTTTGTCCTAGTCAGCAGTTAGGAATGTTCATTTAACAATTGCCTTAGATGGAATTATAACGGTAAAAGGAGATGGCTTTGAAATGGAAATCACGCTCATGGGAGGCCCTGGTGAGCGCTCCAACGGTCTCATGGATCCCAGTGACGAACAGCCGGGTTTCATTCCATCTGACATCAGAGGCAGAGGCGGGCACATGAAGAACAAACATGTTGTGGAGAGAGGCAGAGATAAGAAAGATAGACAGACACCCCTCTCCTTAGCTGACAAACAGTTGCATCGCTTCTCCCTCTTCTTTTATCTGTACCGTGGTTTCCCTTTCATCTGGCTCGCGGTTTGATGTGATGGTATTATTTACTTGTCATTAGAGGAAGAAGAAATTGTGCCCGTCATTAGCTTGATAACACCTCTGCCAGATTAGATGGCAGACAAGAAGCGATGGTGGCCTCATTGGGAGAGGAAAGAAACCAGGGGGATCAGAATCAGAGGTCTTAGGTACTTCTAAATAGAGAAACAGATGAGGACCGAAGAGGTGTGATTACTCAAAGCACTACAGGCAAACATGGAGGTAAACCCGGAATGACCTCGCATATTAGTATCTATCCTTTAAATCAGTTCTTCTTACTGTGTGGTTAGAGAAGGTCATTGTTAAGGTTAAAATAACTATTCTGTAAAGGTTAGGGAACCTCTGCTTTCATGTTTAAAATAACTCTTTTGAACCCTTGGGGAGGTATCTACTGAAATTAGTATGCTGTCTTTGGCCCATTGTAATACCACTTGTGCCTTGAGAGGCAATAGTGAGTCACTGTAGTGTTCAGTCTGCCCTAAGTCAGGAAAAGATACCCAGAGCCACACTGGATTCTGCTCTGATCTTGAGCCATAGTGGGATGGAGCAGAGCTTAGAGATTATATTTTTAACTTTTGGCATTAAAAAGTGGATTTATTTTCACTCTTGCTTTGCAACCTGTCTGCTGGAGCAGAGGTGCACCTCCCAGAGCTCCATGATACTACTTCATATTTATAGAAGAGACTGGACAAAAAAAGGAGCCTGTTTAAAGAGAAAAACAATAGAGGAAGTCGGACAGCTGGTTAGTGCTAAAAAAATATATCTGTATAAATTGTTTTTTTGTTTTTTTTTGAAAATCTGAATTTATACAGATGTAGTTGTTTCTGTATCGTTTGAATCCGCTTATTGAAATTAAAACATTGTGGGGTTATACTGCTGTAACGTTAAGTTGGTTACAGTTACTTGCACAAATAAACAAAATTGATTCCACGGTCATATTGTAATTACTTGGGATTACTGTTATGGGAATTGGGAAAGTTATCTATACATTTTTTGAGGACATTACATGGTTTATTACGTGTGTCTAACTGCATACAATCCTCTCATTAAGGGTGGGAGGAGGTAAAACGCTGCCCACTATTGTTTTGGAGCATATGGCCATGAATACAATATCCCCACTTTAAAATAAACACTGGAAGTCAGTAGGGAAACAGAAATGACAAAAAAACGTGTTACACTTTATTATCCTAACCTCCTCCCTCTGAGGAATTTGCGGCTCTATAAATCCAGCAACTAAGATCAGTGAGGTTTTGATGTAATTTACTTGTTATGGTTGGGCAATATTGATAGTCATGGTTAAAAGAAAGCAACGTTGACTCTCAGAAGTATTGGAGGTAAAGTCCAAGGTTGTCACATTACTTCCTCTTTTGCCCCTGATGGAAAAGTTAGCATTTCTTTATATGATCCAGTCACACACACCTGTTGGGATTAAGGAAAGATCAAAATTAAAGTCAAACTCCAGTAAATGTTCAGAAAAAGTGCCTTAATCAATCCAAATAATTTAAAATTGTCAGAATTTTGACTGAACAACAAACAATTCAATAAATTGCTTGGTCATCAGTTGCCTATGTTCAAAGGTGATTTATAGTAACTTAAATGAAAATAGTTTAATTAGTGTACTGTGTGTGTGCATGTGTGGCCTCCTTCCTCGTTCATTTTACTTTAATTAGTGCAAGCTTGTTAATTAAGCCACAAGGCACTCAATTATATTTCTCCTTTTAGAGCTGACCTAAACCTGAGGGAAAACATGTTGAGCCGTCTAAGAAACAATGGCCCCACTGATCTTTGAGTAATTATCAATTACTATGCTAATTCATCACTCACGTCAATCCCCTCACAAAGGCCTCATGCAACCTGACAAACGTGCATGTCCCCACTGACAAATTGCACGTCAACGTTAAAAAAAAAAGAGAAAAAAAAGTGATGACCTATTGACTTCTCCTTCAATGCATGGGCTACTAATATGTTTGGCCCCTCTGACATTGTGGCCTCTGCTTTAGTTAGCAGCAGCTTTCTTCACTGGCCATCAGGAAACTGTAATGTATCAAAAGGGGCTGCACAGCAGTTTCATTACAATAAGTGAAGTGCAGAAACAGATGTACAGGGAGCAGAGTAGGAACCATTCACCTTAATGAATTGTAGCATTGTAGCAAATGATTTAAAATCAGTTATTTTCTAGTAGAAAGGATGCACAATGGGACTTAAATCTGGTAACTGGACAAAATGACACACTGCATGGCAACAAGATAAACAAAGGGGTCTGGAGGTAGAAAGAAGAAGCAGGAGGGAGAGCTGGGTGAGAGTTCTTTAACTCGTTCATAATTAAGGTAAAGTCTTTGTTCTGCATCCTGTTTCCCAGGGAGAGGGCAACACATTCATAAGCCCTTCTCATAGTGACACCACTATCTGATTAATTGGCCCCTGAATGCAGAGCTTTAAATCACAAAGTCCTAGACACACATCCACTCATATGCAAATGCAAGCAGCCAGGGCTTCACAGGCACACACACTGTACATGGAGTAGGTCAAAGCCCCTATCCACACTGCATTAAATCACAAAGTTAGGCCAAAACACCTACTGATCTTTCCCCATGACAGCACTGAGGCACAGGTGACCTTGTGTATCATCGTCAGCAGGTGAAGATGAATGTAGAACACCTACAAGCACACCTTCCTTACTGGCCTTTTTATTATTTATTTTTACAGATATTCCTTCTGGGCAGGCTTTATATGGCCCACAGCCCAGTCAGATTAACTCAAGTAAAGGTTTCATTCATTCGAGTACCACTTCATCATCATGTTCCAGATGTGTTCCTTTGAACTCTGAAGTAAATGGTAATTAATGCTACTCATTATGTAAAAGTGGACATTGTTAACATATTTTTTCATACAATTAGACTCTATTTAGGTTTAGGTTGTTTGGTCGAGCAGATCTACCATTTGAAGGAGCGTTTCAACCATTTCTATTCATTTCAGCCATAATGCTAAGCTCTATCTTTGTTTTGATCCGTTTTATTTGGATCTATAAGAGCTACAATATTCTAGGCAAGGTTTCAGAACAATAGCCACCATACTAGGCCATTATATAAAAAAATCCACAATTCCAAGGCATCTAATATTAATTTTCTTTCACTTTATTTTTATCTGAGAATCAGTGACAAACACACATACAGTATGAATTATCCTGAAAGGTGAGGGTGCATGTCTCTGCAGCCACTTTTGTGAGGTCAATTGCTTAGATCTATTCTAAGACAATAGAAAGCCCCTAAGAGTCCTTGTCTCTTGCCCTCTCACATGCTGACAGCATACGATAAGGCTA